>BMAV01014783.1:191193-243181 GCA_019973955.1 Trichonephila inaurata madagascariensis
CGCTCTTAGAAGTCGATAAATCCCTCAGGCCAAAGAGGTCTCAGGATTACCACCTCCCTGCCTGATAAAGCCCCAAAATCTACCATATTGACGGAAGCAAATTTGTAGTAAAGGATTGGTCAAAATATTGAGCTCATCTCTCATCGCTTTGTTCAATCAAATTTCCTAAAATTATTTTAAAAAATTTACTGATTTATATATATATATATATAATCTACATATAATACACTAAAAATTCTAATTTAAGGCTACACAATACCCTAAAAATGACAAAACTATTGAAAAAAATTTCCTTTGCATTTTCCTGTGACCCATATAATTCGGAAGTTTGCCTCCAAATTTCAAATCTGATAACCCATTAGATTTTTTTAAAAAAATTGAAGCTTTCTGAGCTTAAGTTTCAGTTTCGGTTTCATTTTAACCCTTTATCTACCGCATTATGATTTACTGCAGTTTTTTCCATGCAATACTTTTCTTTTGAATCACTACATTGAAAATTAAGGGATATACATAAATAAAATACTCATCTTTGGGAAATTTAATCCGTTACAGCTAATTAAATAATTAAAGAGAGAGAGAGAGAGATTCAACTGTAAAATTAATTACATAGACTGTTCACTTAAAATTGTGATATAGCCCCCCTTTGGTGACCGTATCTTTGATTGTCAGCGTGGGCTAGAGGTGTGGGGTTTTCTAAAGTAACATACATTTTAAATTCTTAATATGACTTTATTAAGAATAGAACTTAAATATCAAACAATTTAGATAAATTTAAATAAGTGAGAATCTAGAATGAACGAACACACAGTGATAGTTAAACCGAATCACGTAATTTAGACCACTTTCTCTACGTTATAATTATTTTCCGCCTACTCTTACTTCTAATAATATTACAAGTCCTAATATCAAATAATCAGTCCTACCTTAATCCAAACTAAGATTCGATCTCTATATGGAAACGTCTGGGCGCGTGTGCAATGGTATGCATCTTGTAGTAATGGCTGGGTTTCCCGGTAACTTTACGATAGGCTGTCAATTCACGCTTGTATCTCTTCCAAACATAACATTCCCCAAATTGCCCTTCTGCTTACTGAAACTTCTGTTTTTTTAAAAGCTATCTTATTTGCATTTCTTATTCGCATTTCGCTTCTTGGGTTTTGGTTGGAAAAGAGCTGTCATTAATCTTGGCCATCAAAGAACCCAGAGGTTATGTTAAAGTAAAGAGACGCGTGAGCCCGTCACAAAATAAAGAGTCAAATCGTTTTCTAAGGTCTTCATTAACATAACAAACAAACAAAAAACACACAGACTTATCTTTTGACATTAACTATTTTTTCGAAACAAAAAAGAAAATCTTCACAATCCGCTGAAAATGCCGTCAACAGAGAACGCAATTTCTGCTCTAAAACTATTCGCCTTCCCCGCTAAAATACCCATCATAGAACCCGTGTTGCCATATATCTTGGAAGCGTGGACTTAAAAGAATATTCCTGCCAAGTATTGTCAGAGTATTCGTAAAAATGGTTATTCTATGTAATTTTAAAGGGAGTGGTACTTATAAGTACCGCGTCGATAGATAAAGGGTTAAAACGTTTTTCCATTCTTTAAAACAATAAATGTGTTTTTTTTCAGCCTTTTAATTTTGAAGATGTATGTATTTTCTATTCCCTAAGGCTTTTTTTTTCTGATCAAGATAGTCTTGAAATTTGTTTGTAGGTACTTCCAAATGTATATCCTATAAAAGTTAGTATGGAATTAGGTCTCAGAGGTCTAGTTATTTTTTAAAAAATATATTAAAGTTAATATTTTTAACAAAAATTTGTGTTTTTTCCAGGTTTAGCAACAAAAATAATGCTTACATTTCAACGAGAAAATAGATTTTTAATTCCATGCTATAATTTTCGTTATAATCTCTAAGAAATATAAATCACTTCAAATAACTTAAATTTTTTAAAAATTGAATATTTTATAAAAATTTAAAACTTCAAATTTTTTTAAATTGTAAGACACGGACTTATCAAGATGATTTTTTACTTCCAGAATAAATTTAAGTATATATAATCTTAATATAAAACATAAATATTATTTTTACTTTTTGAATTTCCAAATTGCCTTTTTTCTTTGAAAAAAAGGGGACTGTGTAGCCTTAAAAAAGTTTAAAATAGGAAAAAAAGAAAACATGCATTAGTTTTTATTTTTCAGATAAAATTAGTGAAAAACAAAAAGAGGATTTAGAAAACTATCATCGTCACACACTTTGAAAAAAAATTCAGTAATGATGAGAATATATTTATTTATAAATGAGTATGTTTATGTTGTATTTAAGGTATGCACCCCCGCCCCCCGGATTGGTGAGAAGTATAGAAATAATCCATATAAAAAATTAAAACATATTCAAGAGGTTACGCATTATGTATTAATCATTAATTCAGTGCTTCTCAAAGTTTCAATACTTGCGGCCCAATTTTCAATCATAATTTTCTTCTCGCGCCCCCACCCATACAATAACACACACACAATGTACTTTGACGCTAAAACTACAATACTATCATAATTATAAACCATTCAAATTATCAAGATAAATATTAAATTTTGTAAATGTTTCTTTCAAATAATAGATATTTTAAGTAAGTCATTTTTAAGTAATAGATATTTTAAGTAAATTATATATATATACTTTTAAGTAATAAGAAAAGTATTATGCTGCTTTTCTTTTCTAATTTTTAAATTGGAACAGATAACAATAAAGGTGCGACGTGTATATATTTTATGTGTCAGAATGTATTACGTTTTGCTTCCTTTAAGTAAATTTTTATAATCTTTTATTCTCGACTTTTTGATATGCTCGCGCCCCCCTCGTAGGGTTATCATGCCCCCTAGTGGGGCGCGCCCCACAGTTTGAGAAGCACTGCATTAATTACATTATAGTTATCTCATTCTGATGAATATTGTAGATAAATACAAGTATTTTCCCTTTACTTGCTTTAGACTTAATGAATAAAACAAGTGACTTTTTAGCAGATTTTTTATAGATTATTTTTATATATATGCGATATTTTATTCTCTCCTCTTAGTTATACGTTACTTAAAACGTTAACTAAAAATGTTTCTATTTTTGACAGGGACGTAACGGAAAATGTTAGGGCCCCCCCTGCAAAGCCAGGTTTTGGGCCCCAAGTTGGATCTTACAAACGATTCCAAAACCATTACAAAACATAGGCTTTGGGGCCCCCTACAGTCCTACCCGTCCCGTAATGCAGGGGTTGTGGGAGTGTACGTTACGCCACTGATTTTTGAAAGGCTGCACGTCTAATGAGAAAAAATTTTCATCATCATAAAATTTGTCCTATATTATCTTACATAAAACCGAATGATATTTAAGGAATTATGAATTTTATTAGGTTCTATGTAACACGTATTTTGTTTATTTAGAAAAATTTTTGTCATTTAAAGGTTCAAGGGCATCTAAATGTGAGACAGTTAATTTTTTCCTCTTTTCCTTAAAATTATATATATACATATATCAATCGCTTAACAAATATTTTGCATCCTTCTTCAATTTCCTTTCTTTTTGTCAAACTATTTAATGTAGATAATCCGAAGAATTTGGTATCTACTGTAACTTATTTAATTACAACCGCTAAAATAAAACAACAAATTTCTAGAAGAAAAATTTTAAATAATTTTATAAATTTTATCGTTATTTATTTATTTACAAAAGAAACATAAATTTTCATTTACACTATGAATTTTTATAAAATGAGCTATACAATTGAACATGTTCAAAATAACAGGAGTTTTTATTCGTTTTTATATCAGAGGATAGAGAGATTAGAATGGCTCATTGTAAATATCCTTAGAAATGCATAATTCATCGAATTATTATGCAAAAATATATTTGATAAATATGCTGGAAAGGCACCAGTCAGTGTTCAGCATATTAACGTGAATTGGGACTCGATGTTATATAGCGTATCTAGATGTTGTAACATGTAAAACACGAACAAGCAATTAACGTTTCAAAATATAAGATCTACTTCACATTCTACACAGATTCTCTAAATCCTTAACAGAAACCTCGTTCAAATAGCCAAAAAAATGAAGAACCACACAAATGTAGATAATCCATTAATAACATATCTCAAATAATTTAAGCCGTTTTTTCTTTCTTTCTTTTTTTTAAAAAAAGAAAAAGGATTTCTTCGGAAAATTATTTGCTGTCAAAGTGACTGAAAGCAAAACAAAAGAACGAGTATAAACAGTGGTTAATTTACAAGTTATTCAAGACATATATATTTTTTTATATTTTATGGATTTTTGAAGCAAGTAGGGGGATATAGCGAATAAAAATCCGGTTAGTAAGCCAGCAGCTTAATCTTCAATGGATTGCCGGTTCGTAACTTTATTCCGCCAAAGATTGCAATGCTAAGTAATGGAAAGCTGCAGCTGATTAATTTTATCCGAATTTTAAGGTCTTCTAGTGAAATTATATGAACATTTGCAGAGAAATCCTGCCATTATATGAGACAATGGTAGCCGAGTGAACATGGATCTGGAGAATGGGGTGCCAGCTTAAGTGTCGTCCTCGTCACTTGGCCGATGTTCAGAATTACAAGATCCGTCACCAAAAGCTCATGCACAGCTACAAAGTGCGATGCTAACAAAAAAATCAAATCGAATCCAACCGAAGGATCAAAGCCGCATATTCGTGGTTTCTGTTGTATAAGTTAAATAGTGAGCTCGAGATCTCATGCCGCTAAAACCCCCAGAGAAGCTGAAGCGCATCAATTCTATAGAGGTTTAAAGTCCTCACGTTAAAGAATAGCCCTCGTGCAGTTTTATAGTGCGATGTAAACATCCCTCGCACTCACCTCACGTTAAAGTGGAGGGCCAGATCTTGTCATGTTCTCGTCAATTGATCATGATTCAAAATTACGAGGTGCGTTTCCAATAGCTCTCCCAATCTGCCATTATTTATTGCGAATCTATGAGTTTAATACACAGCTTACGTAACATTTATTCAACAAAACCAAAGAACTAGAAAAAATTTTCTCCAAGATCGTTACCTGATGCTGATAATTTTTTTTTTTTTGTTTTTGAACATTTTTTATAACTTTTAAACACAATTGAAAAAAAAACGCTCCTTTCCTACTTAAAAGATCTTTTTAACATTTTTTTTTACTTCCGAATTTATTTTTGAATTATTTATTCGTTTTATCACCATTGGTATCAATTTATTGTATTTTGATAATCCGGATGCATTATTTTTAAAAAATGCAAAATAAGGAAATCTGTCTTGATAATAGTAATGTGAGGTCAAATGTGTGACCCATGTGAAATTAAATTTAATTTAAGTATATTTCTTGAGAATATATGAATAAATATTTGATTTCATTCACACTTCTGTATAGTTACGTAAGAAAATATATTTTATAAAAAATGTATAACAACTCAAATCATAACTAACAACTAATTTAAAACATTTTGTTAATTACACACACACACAGCCCGTATTAAAACTGCTCAATTGTTTTTACAGTATAACTATATGAAAATAATACGTACATATTTATATTTAAAATATGCAGATAAATAAAATAGTGTTAAAGAAAATATATAGATGTTGAAGTATAAAACTAATAAGGATTACATGGAAAAATTACGTAACAAAATTATAAGGATGGACATGTCGATTTCCTTCTATACCACCGTTTTATTTATGTCAACAAGCTTTTTCTTTTTCATTAAATTAATTATTTTTGCCTCAAACAATTGCTCAATTAATATGTTTTGACGCACACATATGTAATATATACATACTATGTGATCAAAAGTATCTAGGACTTCCTTGAAATAGCAGATTATTCAGCCAGTGACGTACAGCTATTAGCTCCCAAATCAATATAAAAACAATTCAAACTAGTTCGCAGTTGAAATTTCCCAGCTAGACTAGTAGACTGGGAGGAAACTGAGCTAAAGGATCTTGTGTGAACGTAGCGAAGTGATCGGTTGTTATCGCTGTTTAGAGTCTGTCCCTCCGAAGTGTCTCGTACTATTGCACATGATGTCAAATGGGAATGTGCAGCCATGATCTGGTAGACTTCATGCCTAAAAGATCCTAGAACTTTGAAATAACCGTGAAACCAATCGCATGGATTTGGCCAAAAAGATTTTTCAGGAATTTTAAGAAACCACTGGAGGCAACACCTACAAAATAACAGTTCATCCCGAACTTCGAAATCTTTATCTTCATTGAAGAGCCGCTGCTTATAAGCCAAACATTACCACAACCAATGCCAAGCGTCACTTACAGCGGTGCAAAATTCGACAACATTGGAGTCTTGAGCGATGGCGTCACTTGTTTTGGAGTGACATATCGAGGTATACTACCCAGCAACCCGAATGGTAGAGCTTGTATATTAAGGTTGCTTTGTGAATTTTTTGAAACTGATTTTATTGTGCTGCAAGTGAACTTTGATGGTAGAAGCATAGTGGTTTGAGGATGTTTCACATAGTTTGGCCTGGACCCTGTGGTCCCTGTGCAAGGAATTCTCATGATGGAAGCCTATCTCGATATTTTGGACAATTCCACGCTAACCACATTGTGGAAACAGTCCCGAAAAAATACAATTCTGTTTTAAAAAAAAATCGTACTCTTGTGCATATTCTACGGCCTGAGTAGTCGTAATTTGCTGACATGGATATTCAGGAGGTACAAGCCTGCTCAAAATTCACACCTGAATCCCATAGAACATCTATGGGATGAATCTGAACGTCGACCGTGAGCTAGATCTAAGTATCTTCAAATCTTTGACATCAGTGTTCAGCAATAATGACGCGTATTACATACTGCAACATTCAAAATATTAGTGGATACATTTCCACTAAAGAGTGGCATTTGTTATTCCAGTAAAAGGCGATCTAACATCATATTAATTTTTGACTTATTTACGGAAAAAGCAAAATATATATGTCCGAATACTTTAGGTCACATACATTCACTCATATATAAATATATATAAAGAATTGTTTGATTTTAAGAAGAACATGATTACTATGTATAGAACTAAAAATTAGAATTACTTATTTAGAATTATAAAAAGGAATAAAATAAATACAAATTTTCTTTCGAGCTTGAACTCCTAGAGTAATCTTTCCTTTCCCAGTACTCTTTATAAAATTATATATATATATAAGTAAAATATTCTTAGTTCTTTTTCCATCCTAAACAATATTCATAACATGTATTCAGTTTCTAGCCTATTAATTCATGTTTTTTTTCAAAAAATATGATTTATTCATTTCTGCTTTTTATACCACAGATGCAACTTAGTATTCCATTTTAAAAAAAAATTATTGTTTATCCTTTGAAGAAATCTCAATATTAATGATTATCTGAATTTCTGTATGAAAAAAAAAAGTTTATATAAGTGAACACATTAGAAAATCCTTAAATAATACATTTCATACCTTACCTTAAAACGAATAGACACAAATTTGATTAACTTTATATGTAAGACTAATGTTTTAAATGATGTAGTTCATAAATATGCTATATATAAGGGCGAAGTATTAGAATATTCTATTTAATGTATAATATCGTACCACACACACAAGCGTATAGTTTGTGTTCCATAAACAGAAGCACTACAGAGAGGAAAATTTCTTCGACGGTTATTGAATTTAAATATATATTTGCTATTATTATAATATTGTAATAATGCACTCTGTTTGTATAGAAACATTTTTAATTCTTTAAGAGCATTTTTCTTAATTTAAGTAATTGAATTTTGTAAATTTATTAATATTAAACATAAATATAGATAAGTTTAACTATATGATAATATTACATTACATTTGTGTAGTTAATGGTATATGTATATGTGTAAAGAGAGCAAGGACTAGAGTGTTGTTTTTTTAATAAATGACAAAAAAAGAATTATTATGTATTTATTATTATATAATAGTTCCACAAAATAAAGTATAAATAGTTTGAAGGCATTTCTTAAAATCCTTTCATGAAGGTAAAATATCCTTTATTTACAAAGATTCTGACTTAGCCTTATTAACCAACCAGTTAAATCAAAAATATATTAAAATAGTTAGATTAAGATTTTAATGTTTTTTGAACGAAGCTCAAAGAAAACGAGAAACATTTTTTTCAGAAAGTAAAAATTCTTCCATAATTTTACGAGAAAATCGAGTAACTAATCCTCCCCCGCATCCCATACCTACCCCACCAATTATAAATAACATAAGGAACGAGAAATGAGAAATGAGGATTAAAAGGAAGCATTTTAATATGTGAACTGCGGGATGTGAAACATTCGGCTTAACATTCTGTGAATCGACTTGCTCTTTGCTCTCCCTCCCCAAATATGATAGGGGTTTTGATAATCCCTACAAAAGCCGTCACAGAAGGGAAGACTGCGTTTGCAGGGAAGCCAAATGCAATGTACCTACCTATCGCAGCGATTTCCCTAGAGTTTCGTCAGGGATGGGGTGGTAAAGCCCGCCATCTGCGAGGCACTGGTCTCCAAGGTAACCTTCCGTAGGACTTCTATAAATACATCTGCCAGGGGTGAGCGAAAAAAATGCTCGGTCAGGATTTAAAAGATGAAAAGTGTCGCACCTGCTAGCTCATTAGCAAAGCGCACCCTTTATTTTCTGCAATCTGCATAATATGAGCCGCTGAACAAGTCAGAGATCGTATGATAAACTCGTCCTCTTCCCCCTCGTCCAATTGATTGAGCTTTTACATCATCAGAGATGTGGGATCTTGAGTAATGTGTTATTGGAGATGCGGTAATGCCTGGAGATGGAGTTTTTTGGTCACACTCAGAAATTCTGTGCCATGCTCACGCAAGTCTCTTATTACATTCCCCGTATTAGAAAGGGAGGAATTCGTAATAACAATCGCATCTTGTAATATTTTGTTTTTTGTACCGCAATACTCATAATTTTAGTTACACGATAAGAAAAGTTATTTGTGATCAAAACATAATTATGTTACGCACAGGATTCCAAGCAAAGTACACTCATGGACAAAAAAATAAGCTCACCAAGAAGGAGTCGTCAAAATGAAACGAAATTTTACATACGTAATGACTACTTTGATATAAGTAAATGATTAGAAAATCAAAGATCATTTATTTCAGAGAAAAGGCAAAAGAACGGAGGATTTAATACCCTGTTGAACCCCCTCTAGCGCGAATGCAAGATGCGATACGATCGGGCATTGAGGCATACAAGTTCTGTATGATGTCTTGAGACATTTCGTTCCATATTTGTTGTAACCTTGCCTCTACTTCGTTCAAACTCATGGGATGCCCAACTAGCCACCCCAAATGATCCCAGATATGCTCGATTGGAGACAAATCTGGGGATAGGGCAAGTCAAGGAAGGGTAGTAACAGTGCGGAGACAGTCAAGCGACACCCTTGCCGTGTGAGGCCGAGCATTGTCTTGTTAAAAAATGGATCCTGGGAGCCGTTGCATGAGTGACAACACATGTGGATGCAGGATGCCATAGACATACCGCGCTGGGCTGTCATGGTACCACTGATCAATACTAGGTGTGACCGTGTATTGTAGGCAATGGCATCCCCATACCATCACACCAGCTGTGGGAGTGGTGTGTTGCTATAAAGCAAAGGCAGGATTGAGGCGCTCACCACGGGGTCTCCACACATGAACACGATTGTCATCTCTGCTGAGATTGAATCTGGATTCGTCGCTAAAGACAACCTGGTTCCATTCCACTGCAGTCCAGTTTCCTCGTGTGCGGCACCACTCCAAACGGAGGCGTCGATGGGTGCGCGTCAAGGGCAACACACGTAATGGGCGCCACGATCACCAAATGTCCTTCAGCCAGGCACCTTCGTATGGTTCGAGAAGACACAGGGGCCCCTAGTGAAGGTGCTACCTGTGCCTGGATGGCGGCCGATGAAGCAGTTGGCTGTACGCGTGTATTTCTTACGATGTGGCGGTCTTCTCGATGACTGGTCTGTCGAGGGCGTCCTGAGCCTGGTCTTCGTGTAAATGACATCTCTCAGATCCACTGGTCCCAACACCTCCTCACAACACAATCAGAGCGGCCTAATTGACGAGCTACTCGCCTAGCTGACCACCCAGCTTCCATCATGCCGATTATTCTTCCCCTCTCAAACTGCGACAGCTGCTCATATTGTCTTCGAAAACGGCGTAATGGCATGTCTACCTCAGCTCTTGCTTTGTAAGCGATTCAGCACACTCAAACAAGCTTTGGTTTCCTGTTTTATACTCCACGGAGAACGGCGTTAAACGCCCTCTACGTGCTATACGTAATGCGCAATCACGCTGCATTTCTAATCATTTGCATATCTCCCCGACTTGTACCTTCATGCCAAGTTTCGTTACGATCCCGCAATTATTGCTTGGTGCGTTAATTTTTTTTGTCCATGTGTGTACTTAAAATATTTGTTTCCCTAAGGGAAATTTATTCCAATGAGGACCGTGGAGAACAGGTGATTTTCACATGACTAATTTTTTGAAGCATTAGGAGTGACGTTAATATTACTAATTTAGAACCTAAAACATGTTCTATTTGACAAATACTATTATATATAGAAAGTATTCAAGTGCTTTGTGACTTTCAGTAGATAATGCCTATACAGCAACCAAATTATTTGGAATCAATCCATTACTAGAGTAATGATTCCCAACCAAAATTACTTCTAGATTTTGTTGCATAGACAACAAAAAGTACTGGAGGTATAGGGGATATAAGAGTTGGGTAAATAATAGATAATTTTTAAAACTTTAACTGTGAAAGTATGTTTTTGATGCTTTCTGAGTGAATTTGGATAAATAAGTTCATTTTCTACGAAAATAATAATTTTTTTGATTGATTTTAACTAATATAATGTGCAATATAGCATTCAGCACTCCATCTCCCCCCCAAGTGTTGCTGTCCACTGCTTGCTGTTGCGCTGTATGAATTGGTTTGCCCTTACACATGAATCTAATACACACGCCACGATGTATGAAAGTTTAAAGTATTTCCGCGAAGTAAATTTTTTAATAATGATGAAATTGAAAGAAAGATAAGAAAGTTAAATAAGTTAAAAATTAATAGTTAAAGTAATTGTAGAACTGAATAAATGGCTTTTTTAAAAAATAATTCTTAACTTTAGACGAATAAAATGGGGATATTTTTTGTGTGCTCTCCCGCCCCCTCAAATTCTGTCTCTGAATTCATTAGAAAATTGAATTTTGAATTGAGTATTCATCGAATATTATACTAATTGATAATACGATTTCCTTAATCCTACAATCATAAGACATATGAATTAAAAAAAACTTTTTGAAAAAGCTGTTCCGGAAAAAAATTAAAGTTTAACCCCTTAAGCGGTCATTTTTTTACCCAAAATGCTTCAAAAAATGGCACATTTTTTTTATAGGTTATAACTAAACACTATACTATAATTCCCGCCTTCCCCCCTCCCCTCCCCTTCAAAAAAATAAATAATGTCGGACTAAAAGCATTTCAGTACCACAGATTAGCTGCATCACCTTTTCAATATACTAGTACACCATAAGATTTAAAAATAAGCGAAAACCAAAGAAAATATCAATGCCCATACAGAATACGGGCAAACCAGTTAACACGGCAATTCCTCACATAGAATACGGATTCATTTCAAATGAACTTCAGAGAAATTTGATGAATTTTATTATATTACTTTGCTTGTGTTCTTAAGCATTCATTTTTTGAAAAATTTCAAATAAAATAAGTTTTTATTCCTTCATATATTTTTTTTTCTTAAAATATATGCTTAATACCAAACGATATTTAGAATTCCATAAGTAAAAAGGTTCGATTAAAATGAGAGGATCACACTACATTAGACTTTTTTCTTATGTTAAAGAATTGGACGGTATGTTGAATTTATCTGAGTCTCATATGAGATATGGAGAACTGCCATCCTTGTCACTTGATCATAATTCAGTATGTGAAACTCTGAGGTTATTTGTTGTGGTTCTATTATAAGGAAAAGTAATCTTAAAAAATTCAACTGCTTTTCATTTACATGAAATAACATTAATATTTTAAACAGTTGGAGTAGAAATGTTCAAATATATTTTATTACAGAACATAATTTTGAAAATCTATGTTTCTACGTTCTTTTTCTTTTTAACAAATTCGAGAAATTAAATTTTCTTACAAGTTTTCGCCAGGAAAGACGTTATTTCGCCATTTAGCGTTGATACTATTTGAAAGATAGTTTATTGTAGCACTATTTGTTTTATCATGAGAGTTTGCTTTTGTAATTTATCATAAGTCTGAACAGATAGCTATGTTTTGAGTATTTATGGAAATATAGGGTAAACTTCATCCGAACCTAAGCCGAACTTCTTAATAGTGGATAATTAGCGAAAAGTAGAATTAAATGTTTCCCTGAATTATTCTATTTCTGATCTTGACAACAAAATTTAGATTTTTTTTCGAGACACTACAAAATCATTCTCTATAACATTAATTTGAAGAAATTTGAGCTCTTCTGATGCAATTAATACATATCGTTAAAACTGTCTTCGACAAACGTTAAAGAATTGGATTCAAATTTAGAAAAAAAATAAACAGAAAACTACTCGACATTTATATTACAGCTTGACTTCAATATTTTATTTTAAAAAGAACAGTATACTTTACTATATACTACTCATTTTTTAAATTAATCATTTTTTCTTCATTTATAAAATATTTTCCATATATTTTCCTTATGCTACTGCCCTAAATGGACTTTTCATATCAAAAGAAAAAAAATTGTATTTATCGACAATTAAAAAAAAAATCCCTCTGTATAAGATACAGATATATTTATTATAAACACATATATCTTTAAAATATCGAAATTTTTTTCCAGCTGAAAATATATTTCCTAATTAAGTCTATCTATTTTGCATGACTCGAAGAAAGCTTAACTGTGAAAGTTATTAAGCTTATAACTGTGATAGTTACATAAAAGTATGTAAAAAAATCATTGAAACATAGTTACAAATGGATACGAATTTTTAATATCATTTTATGGTATGTTGATTCAGTTTACAAAGATTGTTTATAACTTTTGATACTCTAATCAAAATATTCTCCCTCGGTAAAAACAATTGATTACTAAAAGGTTTCCAAGATAAAATAATTTCTTATGAGACTATTTTAGAATGAGAGAGTTTTAGTCTTATCCATATGCCTAATATGATATTTTATAACAAGAATTCAACATTAATTTTTTCCACGACTTAATTTTAAAGCTCTTGATTCTTTTTAGAGCCTCGAATTTAGTACTAAAACAATAAAATTTTAAATTAAAAATAAATTTCCATTCCTCTTAAAAATGGACCACCAGAAAAGATGAACTATCATGAAAACATCCAATACTCGAAGTTATACATTTCAAATATTTGTAAGAATGAGGAAGCGAGTGAGAGAGAGAAAGAGCTCAAAGTGGAAGTAGCGACACATCGATCCAGAGCTCTGGAAAGTTAGCCAATGAATGTTTTATTCAGCAGAGGAAGCTACGCCCTACGCCACTATGCGCAGCATCCCTTCTTCAGAATTCTCATTTTCTGCTCCCATGGGTCCTTGCGTCCGACACGCCTAATAGGAATTATGAAATATGAACGAGTTCGTGCCTTTTATCCACCCCCTTCGAAGCCACCCCGCAGTTTCTCGTCAAAGCGAAAGAGCTTTAATATTCAAGGCACCTAACGGTCTCAGCGAAACTGCTTTGTGATTAGAAACCTCGTTTCGTTTCATTGGTTTCCCAAAAACCGCTCTATAAATATTAGATGCGGAATTTTGAATCCGTAGCGCTTTATTTTCTTTACACGGCGAATGTATTGTTCTCCTTTCCCTCTATTTCAAATTATTTTGTTTTTATAATAAGGGGAAATGGAAAGAAGGAAACGTGGACTAGAGAAAGTCGGGTAGGAGATTTTAATGAATGCTTGATTAAGTGTTAAGGTGTATCCGACAACGTTCGGAACCGTGATTTTAAAAAAGCGCATAAATGGATAATTTTCATGATATTTAGTGTCACTTAGATTAGAATACATGTATAAAATTGTTTTAAGGATATTTTGACAAAAAAAATTATTTAAATACAATATTTTGGCAAAAAATTAACTTAGAATAACCTTTATTCAAAATGCTCTCCTTTTTTAAAAAATGCTTCTATAATAATAGTATTTTGCTTATATAAAGTAAAGACGTTTCCAGAAAGTCTGAACTAGGAGTTTTGAAAAATTTACATTATTTTCAGAGTTACTGCCAAGTGAAATAATTATCGGTGCTTTTTCCTTAAAATTTCTCTCCTCTGTTGTCGTAAAATATGGATAAATCCATTTCTAAGTTATATATTTCAAAAATTCTAGTTGAGCCTCTGTACAGAGGTCTGAGCTACAGACAGGCAAAATATTATTATAATAGAAGCATTTTTCACAAAAGGAGAATATTTTGAAAATGTATCATTTTATGTTCATTTTTTGTCAAAATATTGTACTTGAATATAATTTTTTATTGTAATACTATTCTTAAAACAATTTTATATACATTTTCTAATATAAGTGACACTAAATATCATAAATATTATCCATTTATACGCTTTTACAAAATCACGGCTCCGAACGTAGTCGGATACTTTATGGTGATTTAGAATAATTTTACGGATCTCTCGGCCCGTTTATTTATTCCATTTTTATATAACTAAAGAGTATATATATAATTAAATTCTGCTTTTATTTTGTTTAATAAATTAAACTAAAATTAGATTTAAAATTTAAAACATTTTTAGAAAAGACAGAAATTTAAAAACTTTTAGAATCGCAATCCAGAGGTATACGAGTTACAAATATTTTCCACTTCAAGCTCATCGTGAGGAATAAAGGAGACTACTGTCTGACAAAAATAATCGATAGAGTCTGAAACAGTATAGAGTTCTGAATTTTGGGGAGTTAATTTTAGATCAAATGTGTGTGTGGTGATCCTTGAATGATTTTTTTAAAGAAAAAAATAGGATTTGCTGCCGAGTATCCCTTGAAGATATATTGCGTGTTATTATTTTTATAATCTCTAAATTATATTAAAAATTAACGATAAGTAGACTTTTACTTAAGAATGATTACAGTATATATATATATATATATATATATATATATATATCTCAATAAAAATTTCAATTGAAAAGTAATATAAATATAAAATTTACAACAAATCAAATTAATTTCTAAATACTTTGTGGTCGGTGAACTTTTTTGTGAATTCGAGACGCAAGTTACTTTTTCAAGCAGTTTCATAATGAATGACACATCTTTTAATGTAGATGTTGTTAGTTTTGTTAGCTTTTACTGTAATTTCTGAAAATGAGAAATAATGTGCTAATAATAACGTAACAAGTAAAGAGAAATTTAACTTTTTTGATTTTGGATTAATTGGTATATTAAAGTAACGCTAGAGCAAAACATTACTTGGTCACTGTCCTCATAATTTTGAACCAAGTTCAAGATGATTCCCGAATCTTAAGATCTGTTGTTGTCGTGTGTTTTAATGCTGGGATACATATGAAATACGTGTGGAAGAACAGAAACACATACAATACAAATAGAAGAATATAGACATTTACTACACATGATGATCCCAGCATAGAGCAGAAGAGGTGCTCTGCTTTCCATTCGAGACGGGAATCTATTACAGGCGAAAGTCCGACTTCTTTTCCCGAAGAAGATACAACCAGTAGCGCACACAGGAATTTTTTAGGGGGAGGGGGGTCGAAAGTTCACCATTCTTGTATCATGCTCCTTTTGATTTTGTCAATTTTCGGGAACAAAACACAGTAAAAAACTAATTAATGAATAAATAATTAGCATTAATTATTAAAATTAATCATTAACAAAAAATACTTAATTAAATTTTACGTACTATATACTTAGAATTATAATCAATCGGAAAAAATATCAAGGGCTTTGGGGGGGTCCGGACCCCCAGGACCCCTCCCTTGTGTGAGCCACTGAATACAACCATGCCTTACTCAAGATTCGAACCCAAACCCCCTCGGTTACAAGCCGAGGGTCATATACACCATACTGGCTGGGCGGCTTACGATCTGTATTTAGAGGTTATGCTTTTAACTGTGAAAAGGTCATAACAGTAGCTAAAAAAATAAACACTCTGCTACTAACTCCCCGTAACTATAATGCTCTTAAACCATAAAAAAAAAAATTGCAATCGGAAAAAATTAATGTGTGCAAGCAAATAAAGAAAAAAAATTCTAAAGAAATTAAATTGTAAAGAATAAAACTTGCTTTTATTGTATTGATTTTCCAAAACATTTTATTTCGGAATTCTGAAGAATCTTATTTTATATAATTTTGTGCGTTACAGAATACAGAAAAACGTTTTAGATAAAGTTTCCCCCCTTTTTTTTTGGTCATTACAGATGAAGTAAGCTTCTTTAAAAATCATGAAAGAAAAAGAAAAGACAGGTTTTTCCCCCCTTTATTGAGGCTTTATTCGAGACAAACATTACTCAAACTTAAATAAAAATTAATTATTTTATTATTCAATCCTTGAGATGTAATTAATATCAATATTTATCTCTTTTCTCTTTTTAATATTATGTTCAGAAATAGATACAACAATCTTGTTTCGTTAACAGTTCTATAACATATTTTATAATAGTTAACACGGATAGTGTCAATTTCTCTCAAGAAAGATATATTCCTAATGCTAATTTTAAAAAGTGTTATGTTGAACTAAGCGAACGAAAGACTTTTATTGCAGAATATTTAAAAAAATTGCTACTACTTTATTATAAAATTGTATTTGATTTGATTTTGAGTACAAATGGTTTATAATTTTATAACCCGCATTTCATTTACAACTGTATAATTGTTAACAACAAATGAAACTTCAAATAAAAAAATTAATTACATTTTTTGCTTGTCACACACAAAAATGTTATAAAACGCCTAATTTAATTTTAAAACGTCCTAAGCTATCTCTCCAATAAAGAACCAATGTATTTTTTTTCTCTTCAATCGTAATTAATTCTAAACTTTCTACAGAAATTAATTTAATGAACCGTTTGATTTTTCTAAGAGAATGACAGCGATCGCGCGTATAGCAAGAATTTCTGAAGTTGATTGATCTTGGGGGAAGGATGCAAACATGTCAGACCCCTTCGGTATGCCTCTGAACTATATACGAGAGGTGTGTTACAAAATATCCATCTTTTATTCATAAAAATTACATTTATTCAAATTCAACAATCTTACACTAATATTATTTTCATAGTTATTCCATTAAGCTCTCTCTCTCCTTTCTGCTACACATTCTACTACTGCCGGAAACAACACTGGAATGTTATTTTGAGATGGGGCAGAGCTGATCTGTTGCGTTCTGTGGGCTATCTTCTCAACTCTAAACCTGGTTCTTTCAGCCATGGGAAACGCCAAAATTCTCATGAACTCATGTCAGGAATGCAGGGAGTTTAACGAAGCACAAATGTGTTGTTTGGCCGAGAAATCATGAAGAATGAGAAGATTTTAAAAAAACGACCAAAATTTTTTTCTTGGAGCCCAAATCCTGTCAAAATAGAATTAATGAATTCAAAACTGGTGCTCGCCTCATCTAAGAGTTCTCTTATTGTGATTCAACGGTCCTGCATCATCAGGGGCCTCATTTGGTTATCGCCTCATTTCTGAATATTGAAAGCCGACTAGAATGGAATTCACACGCCATTGATGGGGGTTAATCTTTGAAAGAATGTACGACACTTTTATTGATGCAATGCCAATTGCTTCATTCCCGAAAGCCCTTTGAATCTTACAGAATCTCCAAGTGTTTCGTAAAATTTAATGCAATACCATTGTTCCAGTTTTTCGGTTATTTAGCCAAAAGAAAATCCGATCCCGCCCACTTACAATTCCCTTCTCAACGGCCGTCTGCCAACGGCTGACAGCTTCTGTAGGCAGGAAAAATAAATTCATGCGTGTACATTAGATTGCTTACATGAGTGCTCTAAGACACGTTTCCTAAGCTTTTATTTATTTACAAATGAAAACTTATGAACGCATCTCTTTGAATACACCTATTTTAGTTAGTTGCTTTTATTCAAATTGTAAAGCTATAAAACAAGATTGATGTTTTAATTTCTCTTCCCTTTTCTTAAAATCTGCATGATTTTAAATTTCAGAAGCAATTTCTGGTTTAATATTACGCTCTTTCTTTCCTCTTTTGGCTACGTTTCACTACATTTACACAAGGTCAAAATGATACATAACAGAGATTTGTACATTTGTACTCATTGTACTTTTCGAAGGAGACACTTGAATAATATTTTACCTGTAACAGTAAAGAAAATCCAAGCGATTGTAACTATAATTGTTAGTAATTAGAAGTTTGAAAATACATGTATTTAATTTTCTAAAAAAAAAAAAAAAAAAAACTAAATGATAATAATATAAATGCTTAGCTAATAATGTAACTGCTTACTTAAGTAATAAAATGCTTAGCTTAGTCTGATTAATAATACAAATAGCTAATCTCTAAAGAACAAATATGTTTTCTTGTTACACTTCCAGGTAAGCTAACCTAAGCTTTCGCAAAGCAAACAGTGAAAATTTTTGTGTCGAGGAGGCATAAGATGAAAGCAGTTTCTTAAAAATGACTTTTATTATAATTAAGGATAAAGTCAATGTGCTCGTCACTGGAGCGATCAAAAAAACAATAAGTTGACTAATAAAATCTTAGTTAAAAAAATCAACATTACCAGACATCCGCGCGCGATTCGAACCGTCTTCTCTCTCTCTCTCTCTCTCTCTCTCTTACAGTCTAATATAAAAAAACGATTATCTTAAAATGTTGATGCAACAAACAGTTGCATAGCCAACCAGCCGTTCTCTATTTAAGAGCTAAAGCAAACTTGAATATTTCCTTTCTCTCTCCCTAAGAAAGGAACTAACGCGAGCCGAGTTTAAATAGTTTCGTAATTTGCATTGCAGTTGCTGCCAACCACAAATAACAAAACTTGCAAAAAGGTCGGGTTCGAATTGGTTGGTTTGATTGAGATAATGGAACGGGATTGGAAAAACAACACAAGGAGACCACAAAAATTCGGATCCGAAAAATATTTCACATGGTTCTTTATAAATGTCTAACATTTCTATTAATATGAGTTTGGGAGTTTTTTTCCGTGGTATATATATATTGGGAGGCATATTACAATTGATGGTAAAAAGTTGAAATATATATATGTCCTCTTTTTATATAAAATAGATGTATTTCCAACTGTTGTTTAATTGAAGCGTTTAGAAAATAAGATTGTGTGATATTAGTTGCTTCTGGAATTATTTCATTTGAAAAAATTAATGACTTAGATTCTCGAAGTAATTAATTATTTAAAATGTGTTTTCAAAAGTTAAACCGTTTAATTGGGAGTACTTCAAAAATAAAACAAAATATTAATAAACTATTGCAGTTGTTTTCAGAATTTAAACTATGTACTTTTTCCTTTTTATTTTATTTTCATAATTTTTTCAGGCAGTCATTTTTTAAAAATTTGTAAGACTTTCACTTCAACTTTTTTCTTTTTTGCAGGAAATATTCAGGCTACTTTATATTCATTTGTGGACAATTTACGAAGATATTGTTTTTGACTCTAGTTTCAATCACATGAATTAATGATAAAAAAAAATCATAATCTTTTTTTGTTAAAAAGTGGTTCAAGTTTATGGGTCATTTTTTTAATTTTCTTCAGTTTTCTGAGAACTCATTTAAAAAAAAAAATTATTTGGTTTCTATTCAAAATATTTCAGGTAAACATCTAGACACTTTATAATGTAACAGTCAGAGGTAATTATCCTAGAAAAAAAATTTTGAAAAAGAAGAAAGTTTTTTCGGTAATCTGATTATGTCTTTAAAAATGCATCAGAGTTGATTTTTGTTTGTATCAAATTAGTATTTATATTAAGACATAATTTTCCTTTATTTTAAGGTACCAAAAACAATAATTAGTCATGAATTTAAAAAATTAAAATCAATTTGCACAATGAATTTTGATTTTGAAAATATTACATACGATATTTAATCCATACACACTTACACAGCAAAACTAATAAAATTAAATCGCTTAAGTGGATTCTTTTGCGACAGTAACCTTTTTCCATCCCCTGCAATAACAAAAAAATATGAGCAATTCATAATGGTTTTGGAACTCTAACTCCATTGAACCGAAAGGTTTAATTATGTGAAGCAGCGGAAACTGCACGACCCTATGTGTCACGCTATTGGACAGCCTCCGGCATTGATGCACGTGCTGTGGCACGCGTCCCCTGCAAGGCAAAGTGACAGAAGAGCACGTGTGTCGACAAGACGCGATGTTTCGGCGGTTTTTGAAGGACCGTGACTCATGAAAATCCTGCTGATCTCCAGTAGATTTTGTTGCCCTTGCATTGACACTCAATCACAATTATTTTATAGACATGCACCTGTCACTCCAGTGAAAAGATACTCTAGGGACTCTTTCGAAGCACTGATGCTCTATCTGATATCATAGGTTCCGATTTTGATTCTGAAGTACAGTATTTCTTCAATGAATCAAAAAGAAAACATAGAGGAGATTGACGGAGTATGCATCATTTCTTGTTGGTAATGCCATTTTTTCCTTTCTCAATAGATATCTCAAAGGAGAGTGACTCAGGTGGGATGTAACAAAACTCATTTGGTTGGCAGGCATTATGGTTTTTAATTACCATCAGGCATTATATGGATTTTCATTATCATTATTACATTTCATAATAATGATAACGAGACTTTCGAAAGGAAATGTATCATTTTTTGGCTTTACACCATGTATCAAATACTTTTTTTGATATATAACTCTAATTTTCCTTCACAAACTAGAAAAATATTCAGTTTTAAGGATAATGAAACTGTCACGAGTAATATTGCTAAACTCATTTAGTACTGATTTTTTTTTTGGGGGGGGGGCATGAAAGATCTATGAAATAGATTAGAATACAAATAGCTACTTAGAAAAAGGATATGCTTAACCTTAGAACTTACGTTCTATTTCTGCGGTGTTAAAGACGTCATTCAATATTGTGTATTTTAAACCCCTGAAATAATTATAAAAGGAAAAATAAAACTCATTAAGTATTAAAAAGCAGTAATAATGCTTTGTTCGGGAAGTTCCTTTATAATTTAAAGTAAAAGATGTTACAAATTATTTTTTCAGCACTACTGTAAATAAAGAATAAATTCGTTTATAAACGTGAGCCTCAATAAAAAAAAAGAAAGGAAAAAAAAACCACTTTAACGGATAGCTATTATTGTGGGTGTATTTTTTTGAGTAATTTTTAATCATTAGATCACAAAATTTGTTCTACTACTAATGCCATCTGACTGCCTAATATTATTTTAGTGTATTCTAAATTTACAAAAATCAAATACATAAAACCTAATTATGTACATGCTAAAATTAACAGGTACTTGTGTCTTCTTTTAATAAATGTGTATAATTTTTACAGAAGGGAAGTTATCATCACTTTATTTGCAAAATATTTCCAAAAAATTAAAAGTAAAAGATTTTTTCTCAATCTTATAATTGCTCAGTCTTTCAAAAAATTTGGAGGAAGTTGAATAATTTTTCAAAAATGTATTCTGAATGATTTCTATGAATATGCGAATTTTCCTAAGGAAAGTTTTCTTTCTTTTATTTAATAAGATCAGGGGGCTATTAACTTTTTCCTCCCATGTATCCTTTTACCACAAGAAATTGTGTAGAACCAACCGTAAGAAGAATTTTTCTAAGGGTATGAAAAAATTTTAAAGAAAAACTTCTTACCGGTGAATGTTTTTAGAATATTGAATAATACACAAGTGTATTGTGTGAATACTCTCATTATATATATATATATATATATATATATATATATATATATATATATTAAATATGAGTATTTATGTGAATTTAATTTGCTAGACATTAGAAGGGAGATTTTATTTATTAGATAAGTGTTTAATTTTTTTTAAAAAATGTATATTAGTCGATTACTGCAACAAAGCGCAAATTTTCCTTTTAGGAACTGAATGTTTTTCAACTCCTAAAAGAAGTTGCACATTATTATCACATTGCTTATCCCCCTAAAACTGAGTATATAATAAATATTATCATCCTTACCCAGCGGAAAATCTATTTCTATTGAAATTTCAAAGCACCAGACAAAACGAACATTTTTTCTAGGTATTCAATATCTGCAAGGTGTTATAATAATATATTATTTAAATTCTTGATTAAACAATTATAAATAAAACTAAATTAATTCATTAACGATAAATATATGATATAATTTAAATGATAAATATGCACCAGAACCTTAAAAGGGACGCACCAGGTAAGAGCTATCCGAATGGGACGAAAATTGGTAGATGTGATAACCATGTGTTAATAACGGAACGCTAATATTATCACAAGAACTGAATGTTTTATTCAGGAAATACAAGAGCAAAATATATGAATTATGCGTTGACCTTACTTTGCCCCTGATGGCATTAATTCAATGAGTTAATAAATGTCTTCCAGGGAAATTTCTTGTCATATGCACTCCAACTGGCAAGTTAGATCGGTACGAGCCGCACTCGGTCGGAAACGCGAGTTCTTTAGATGCCAAACATGCTCTATAAAGGGGAGTTATGGACAACGCCTCAATCAAGGAAGTGTTGGAGAAGTACGAACACAGGCAGTAGAAAGGCATGTCATGTACATCTGAATCTTATACGCTGGAATTATTGCCCGTCAAGCACAGGGTTTCCAAAGGTTAACCATTTTCATATTTTATCGTTAGATATGTACATAAGTAATTTCGTTCCATTTGGAAAACTCTTTCTTAAAGCGTCGCTTTTTATAGAGTATACAGGGTGCGCCCAATAATAGCGCCCAAACTCAGCACAGCTAGATTTCTTGTTGGAAATACATAAAAATGCCTGAAGAACTGTACATGTACGATCTACAGTTAACGAGAAAATTATGAAAAACAAAGTATGGAAAACCAGTGGAGTAAAGGAGAACATTACCCCTCCCCCCCTGAAAAGTCAGGTTTTGCCTTTAATATTTTATAAGTTAGTTAAATATGTACTTGGCGTCAGTAGTTAGGCTTTGGTCCCCCTATAATCCTGCCCCCCCCGGCGATGCGGGGATTGCAGGGGTGTACGTTACACCACTGGACCTTATAGCCGGTCGCAAGGTAAAAACACTGCATTGGATGCATCAAAAGCAGTATTTGCAAATATTTAAAAAGGTAGATGTTCAAAGTCTCCATCATGCATATCGAAGCAGGCTTGACAGTACCGTGGAATGGATGAGTGTGCACGTCGCAGCAGCCTGGTGTCCACCGAAATACAAGATTGTGTAATCACTACTTTTTGATTTACCAATTCTTTGAGATGTCCCCACAGAAAAAAAATCCAGCAGTAGGATATCTAATCATCGTGTCGGCCATAGAGCCGGACTCATATGTCCGATTCAGCGACCGGAGTATGCTATATCCACCCATTCAGGCACAAGAGCATAGAAATGTGCCGGAGCCCCATCATGCATCATCATTCATTCATTATCCTTTGCTGTATTTTACACCCAAACAATGGATCGTACAGGTGCAGTTCTTTGGGCATTTTTTGTACACTCCCATCGAGGAATCAGTCTGTGTAGAGTTTGGTGATATTTATAGGACACCCCTGTATATAAGTATATAATTATGAGAGAGCAAAAGAATAAAGTGAATTAGAAATAAATAGATCCTACACAAATCGCAATATATATATATAACTATATATATATATACACGTATATACATAGTGATTGGTGGGATACATTTATTATTAAGTAATGTAACTATATTATATATATGTATGGAAAAAAAATTATTTGGTTTTATTTGTGTTACCCTAAAGCAGAGATACACAAACCATATTTTAAGCCTAAATGTAGTCAAGGAATGACAATAATGTTTTTAAAAAAATTACTAAAAAAGTATTTTATAAGTATAATATTACTTTTTGAAAACTTTCAATATGAAAATTTGTGACTTGATAAATCTTCTAAGGATTTATCAAGAGGATTAAGAAATTAACCATTTCAAGATTTAATTGTCATTCCTTTTTAGAACTTTCCTTGAAAATGTACCCGAATCAAGCAGAATTCATCAACTCTTGTGAAATGTTGAATAATGGAGAAATAAATTCAGTTAAAAAATGTTGAATTTCAATCATTTAAAGTCGATAAAGTCGATCATAAATGGCTGTTAAGTAATGCAATGGAATAAAAAAAATCTGTGGAATAATCCAGATATATGAATAATTAAATACCAAGGACAATAATAAAAAAACTTATTTAATTACCACTGGAAATTGAGACAAAGTATTGCTTATTTTTTAATCAAAGCTCAGGTGGCCCTCTAAACCCTTGTCAAAGACTTTCTAGAATCCGTAAGCAATCGATTAAAAAAATTTCCTCATTAAAAAACATAACAAAATCTCTCGCGCGCTCTTTTTGAATGTACAATATTTTTATAAAACTTCTTGTATTGTTATGTACCTAAATTTTTATAGGAAAAAGATGTTTAAAGCAAGAGAACTTGAAACTAAAACGCAAGAGAAATCCTCCTCCAGATGCTAATAGGACTCAAGATAGATTCAATAATTTGATTTTAACTGAAACATAAATTGTAAAAGAAGAAAAAAAAATGCTAAGAAACCTCACTCGCTCATATTATTATTAAAATTTCAACTCTGCTGTTTATTAAGGATACGCATATACATTTATAGCTGTATTTATATATTTTGAATACATAAATTTAACTAAATTCAATTACTTAAACTCAATCGCATCGTTCGAAGTTATTTTTTACTCTTGTTCTTTATGATTTAATATATTGTTACGTAGATCCCCGGGTTCGATGATTTTATGCAAAACAATCACAAAGAAAATAAACAGTTCTTCAAGAGCGATGCGAATTTATTAACAAAAATCCAATCCTTTAAATACAGGATTCAGCAGCAATATTCACAGAGTAAATCACATCTTCAACAGCAATCAAACACAATCACCAGTGTTTAAAAATACACGTATGTAAGAGATTTTTCACAAGCACAGCCGAGCTAATCACTAGTCAAAACAATCTTCACTCTTCACTGGTTAAAATCAGACTGATCGCCGTACCAGCGAGAATCTTTATTTATTGGCGCGACAGAAACTTCCAGAAATATAACCGCTCGTGTCATTGAACGTGACTCTAGTGGAGAGATCCACTACTTTCTAGAAGATTTCAGAGGGTTCCGAACTCGCCAACATGGTCACCAAAGTCGCCAATTTGGCCACCATCTTGGTCGCCCAAAATGATGCCAACTTGGCTCTATCGCCAAGATTTCGCCAAGTTCTCATTGAATCCTCATTATAACGTAAGGGGCAGCATTGCTTGTGAATAGTACAATTTTAACATGAAATAAATATAACATAGAGTAATATAAATGCATTCAATACCCAAATACAAATTATTTACACTATTTACACCAAATTCGTAACAATATTTAATGAACTTCTTTACTCTTTAGAATTTTTACTTCTTTACTGATTATGGAACTCAGCAAAACACATATTTCCCTTTTTTTTTCAACATACAGAGTTCTTTAATGTTTTTTGTAGCATGACTTGAGCTTAAAAAAAAAAATAAACGATTACGAATTGAACTATATTTGAACGCAAAAAAAAAATTGACTCGTAATTTCAATAGAAACGATCATGGAAAAATGCTTATTATTTATAGTACGTCTACTAAAGTGTTTCGTGATATCAAAGAACGCATTTCCTCTGTAATAAACATATCAAATATGTCTGATTCAACAGTTATTCATAGCTATTGTTTTCCACTTGTGTTGCTCTATGCCTAATGTTAGAATTAGTTGTTATAGCAACACAACTCTATAAAGAAGGGGAAGGTCAAATATTTTACTTCTTCATCCATGAAATAAAATAAAACTAAATGAATTCATAGTATAATCATTTAGTTCTGAATATAAATACATAATTAAAAATTTCAAAATTCTTTGGTTTCTTACTAAGAAAAAAATGAGAAATTTCAACAATTGGTCAGAAATGTTTACATAACTTGTTAGTACTTAAAAAACTCAGGTATACTTAAGAATAGCTTAATTGAAAAACTTTTATTATTATATTTTAAAAATAGTTTTCGAAACGCTATCCTCTTTTAAAATAAATAAATAAATTACATAAATATATTCATTATTTTCAGAAACAAAAGTAAATTAATAGGGAAAAAAAAACATTTGAAAAAGGAAAAATTTATAGAACAAAGATTGCTAAATGCTCAATTCATTTATTGATGTTAAATAAGTTGCGATTTTGCAATTTTTAATTCGAAATTACATGCACATTAGATCACATCAATGTACAAAACACACTATTTTGTGACTGCACACTTAATAACTTTAACAATTTTAATGTGTGTTATAAGTGTTTCTTTTATTACTTCACTCACGTCGTTTTTTCCCAACATGTAGTAAATTGTAGCTTAACATCGTCTCCTGGTTAACATTCTTTATTCACTAGAAATTTATTAAAAAATTTTAGTAACTGCACATTTTATAATAGCTTCACATGCATAGGAATGTATTTTTATTGATGGAAATTATTCTTTTAGTATTGAGATTTTGGCTTATTATCAGCTCAAAACATTTTCAGTGATGACCCTTTAAAATGAATTCCGTTATATATAATGAAACCAAAAACCTATTTTTATAGGCTCACGAAAATAATCTAAAGGCTCTTTGAAAAGTGGCAAAAGTTTTATGATGTCAAATGTCATTGAAAATTCCGGATTGTTAAGGACATTTATTGGGGGGAGGGAGGGGAGATTTTTCATTGTGTAATGTAAATATTCTGTAGTGCTTGTAATTCTTAAAATAATATTACAGTGCTTTTTAATACTTCATCACACACAGTGACTAATATTCTAATTACTTAAAGCATTTGCGCTTAACGCATGCGCGCATTTGCTAAGGCTGTCTTCGGTTAATGTTAAAGAATAGGGGTAGAGAGAGAATTTAGAATATTCTTTCAAATATATAAAATAACTTAAACTATAATGTTATATTCAGGCTTCACTATCCAATTGAGGGCAACGTATTTTATCATACTTCTCATTTTTAACTGAGTTGATTCCTTTTTTTCTGGTATAAAATGTGTTTCGCGTATTTTCTCCCATACCGTAATGTTAAATGAGTAATTATAAGTATTTAGGAATATTTTTAAATTCTAAGAACATTACATTATTAGCAGATGTATGAATTATAATGTAGTAAATTTGTTTGAAAATTGAAGCATTTTTCTGTTTGAAAATGTGCTCCACATTTAGTTCAGGCTCACGTACATTTCCCGAAGACAGCTTTCGTGGAAGTTATCGGCAAATGTACACATACTCGTATCTCACGCGGGTAATGTATCTCGCGTTATTTTATTTCTGATACCCGTCTGAGATACGTTCTAGTTAAAATAGATAAGCTAGATTATAATTAAATTTTTACCCCCCCCCCCTCCAACTGCAATTAAAAAAATATATATAACTTTACACTATATCTAGATATTCATTTTCGTGGTTAAAAAAAACTCGATCATTTCTTAGCAGTTTTTTAGAAAAAACTCGTGCTGTAAGGGGTTAAGAAACTTTTACATGGAACTCAGAAAGCAGGGGCGTAGCTACCACCGTATCAGTCGTATCAATGATACTGGGCCCCCTAGGTTCAGGGCCCCCAAAATGCAGAAACAAAAAAATCGCACAATGTTAAGGGGCTCCAATAAAGAGCCACCAAGGAATTTTGATACAGGGCCCTCTCAGGACTAGCTACGCCACTGACAAAAAGGAAACAATACACAGATACCAAGTACGTACATTGTAAGTAGTGAAAAATCTTTATCACAAGATATGTTTCTAAATGTTTACACACACACACGTCACATTCATTTAGTAAACTATAAATTAAATACTAATACTACCGGTGTACCAATACAATGACAATCAAAGAAATAATCATTCCAAGAATTTATTTTTATGATGATTTAATGTATATTTTTAAAGACATGCTCAAAATATTTTGGGTACTCGAATATATTTAGAACTTCACAAATGCCTTTTAAAATCCTCTCAAGTACATTAATTGACTTCCTCTTTTTCAACAATAAGTTACACACACTAATATTACATAAATTTTAAAATCTACAAGTGTATATTGTACCTGTGTATTATATTAATACGTTTGTACACACACATACGCGTGTATTTATATATACTTGAATATATATATAGAGAGAGAGCGTGAAAGAGAGAGAGAGAGAAAAAAAGAGAGAGTGTGAGAGAAATATTTTTGAAATCGGAAAAAATATTAAAATTTATCTTTTTACAAATCTTTTTTATTTTGCAATTTTTTCAGCATCTAATTATATATGGAGACTGTTTTCTTAAATGCACTTGATTACTGAGAAATATAAGTAAAAATTAATTTTTCAAATAAGGTAATATATTTGCAGTAACCAGAACAAATTATGGGCACATTTGTACTTTTATGAAAAGTTTAAAGTGGAGAACGTGGATTTCATTTATATCTAAAAAAAAAAATTAAAAAAAAAAAAAAAAAATGATTAATATAACTAAAAGAAACCTCTTGTTATCGCAAAGCATAGTGCGCATTACAAATGAAATTGAATTTTTTTTAATTATATAAAAACTAATGAAATATTATATTAAAATTAAATAAAAAGATTTTGGAAAATACATTGCAATGATTAGGATGAACTATGAATGGGTGAATTGAAGGTATTGGATGGAATAATTTGATGGAATTATCTCACACAAATTTTTTTTATATTTAACTTTATAATTTTAAAGGGCACTCACTATGTAGTAAACATCTAATGAGGTGAGTGCCAAGCTTCAAAACCAGCCTATTTAAATTTGATTTCAATATTTAATCTCCAATCAGAATTATTTATTTTAAATAACTTGATGAAAATTATTTCTTTTCATTTTATCAATTATTTTTTTTATAATTTGTTCACCTTTAAGAATTAGTTTCCCCTTTATTTCGAAACAGTTTTAAAGCTACTATTGATTTTTTTCCGATTCATTCAGTAAGAATAGGTTACGGGCAAATAACTTTTATATAATCTAAAAACTAGAATTAAAAATTCCCTGCAGAAGGACACTTGTGCTGTAGAATATGTAGAACTCAATATGGAAGGGGGCACAGCTGATAGTCATAAAAATTTCGACTCATCGGAGAAAAAATTACTATTTCCTTTCATCATTTTCTCTCAAATGAATACGAAAAAATAATATAAAAGCAGATTACTAACCCCAGAGAAATTTCCGGAATTATATTGTACATGCGGGGGGTGTAAAAATTTCGATGAAACCAATATCAATATGAATACGTAAAGTCCCACATCGCTTAGTCATCCATCGCATACCATCAAAGGAGTGACTGACTATGGAACTGGATTCGAGTCATTAACGCCGCAGTCACTGGGGATCTAGAGGGGAGCTATCAATCCCCCTATCCTCCTCCACGAGGCGCAGCTGCACAGAAAAAAAAGCCGAATATTGATGTCACCACGATTTGATGGAGTTGGTAGATCGTGAGGGATTTCACTCGGGATGAAGTCGGTTTTTCCCCTCACCATCTGCATCCCGCGTATCTTCCTCGCTAGTTTTCCGACAGAAGGGAAGCCTTCTGTTGTAAAAACTGGCTTCTAGTCTTTTCATTCGTTATT
Organism: Trichonephila inaurata madagascariensis; assembly: GCA_019973955.1. Classification (NCBI taxonomy): domain Eukaryota; kingdom Metazoa; phylum Arthropoda; class Arachnida; order Araneae; family Nephilidae; genus Trichonephila; species Trichonephila inaurata. The sequence goes on from BMAV01014783.1 coordinate 221,072, forward strand.
ATGGTACACTGAAAGATTTCTCTTGATTAAATCAGTTACTTTACCATTTGATCTAGTTAAAGGAATTGCAAGGGGAATTTACAAGAAAGGATAATTGTAATAATCATATACAGATCGGAGAAGTAACCGTAAATGGAAGTATATACATATACGATAAAATTTTAACTTGCCATGTACATAAGAAATGATAACCTCTTAACCAGTCAACTTTTTTTATTCAAAATGTTTTTTAAAAAAAGGCAAGTTTTTTTATTGTGTACAATTAAACACCATACTTAATAGAATAAAAAAACGGAAAAATTTAATTTTAATTTAAAATTTAAAAATTTTTAAGCCATTTTTTATTTTACAATTTTGGAAAACAAAAATCCATTATTGTTTACTTTTTGTAAGTACGAAACGAAGAATTCTACGAAGAATGTTTCATATACAAGGGTGGTCCCAGAAAAGCCCGACCCAACAAAGAAAACACAAAAATTTTGGGGAAAATTTATTTATTTTTCAGCATAATCTCTTTTCAGCTCTATACACTTTTCCCAGTGATGTTCAATAAGTTCGATAAACTTCTTATTATAAAAACTGTCTTGCTCCTCAAAATAGCCATCAACACCTGACATTACTTCATCATTGGAAAATCTTTGACCACTGAGCCATTTTTTCAAGTTTGGGATAGAAATTAATCCGAGGGGGCTAAATATGTTGCATGAGGTAGCATTTCAAATTTTAATTCATTAATTTTGGCCATTGCAATAACGGATTTGTGAGCAGGTACACTGTTCTTGATGAAACACTTTCTTCTTAGCCAAATGCAGGCGGCCCTGTTTGCTTGACTTCTTCACTCAAGCGTTGCAATAAGTTCGCACAATATTCGCCGTTGATAGTTTTTCCTTTTTCAAGATAGTCAAATTATCCCACGCGCATCCCAAAAAACTGATTCCATGACCTTGCCTGCAGATGGAACGGTCTCCGCCTTCTTTGCAGCCGGTTCTCCCTTTTCAGTCTATTGTTTTGATTGTTCTTTTGTCTTAGGTGTGAAGTGATGGACCGATGTCTCATCTATGGACATGAAACGGAGCAAAAATTCTGCTTTGTTGCTATGAAACTTCACTAAACACTCAATCGAAACATTTTCACGACACTGTTTTTGCTCAAGTGGGAGCAAACGCGGCACCTAACTTGCACACAGCTTTCTCATGTCCAAATTTTTAGATAATATGCAACGTACCACACTTTTTGAAATGTTTACTATATCTTCTAGCTCGCGCACTTTCAGTCGACGATCATCCAGTATCGCTTTGTGGATTTTCTTCGCCATTTCCTCTTTTCTTTGATAATTTCAAAACTTATCAAAAACCGCTAATATCACTGAACGATTCATTTGAAGAATAATCCAGATAATCAGGAGATAGTTCTGAATCTGTATCCGAATTTCCTTCATTCTTTCACAAGAAAATGTTTTTGTTGTTTGTTTTATCAAAATTTTTTTTAAAAAAAAAAACTCCACATGTGTACAATGCCCGCACAGCACACGGGCAAACCGGTTGCTGCCAAAGTTCGGTACGCTGTACAGGCAACTAGAATTTTGTTAGCATTACATGGAAGTTTAATAATTACTCGCTTTGGTGCGTTTTGGAAACAAAAGAGAGAACATATAGTTATTGCGTAATGCATTTAATATAAATATATTATGTAATGGCATTGTGTATTTTGAGCTATCAAAGTCTAGCTTTAAAATAAAATTTATGGCATTTATCAAGTAACCACCGGCGTAGCTAATCTTAAGTGGGCATCAAAATTTTAAGAACGCCATTTTTAAGGCCCCTTAATAAGTTACAATTTTTTTGCTTATATATATTGGGGCCCCTGTAGTTTGGGGCCCCGTATCATTGATACGGCTGATACGGTGGCCCTGCAAGTAACGTAACTTTCTTTACAAATGAAGTTATGTAGGATATTTTGGTTACCGACAGCATCTATAGTTTATAAATTTATGGAATATTAAGTATAATGTTCCATGTTGAATACAATAATGTCTTATGTCTCATTTTGCATCAAGACTAACCAATTCAAATTAAAAAAGGGATACTTAGCCTCAAATTATCAAAGAATTTATATTTTCATTTTAGGATTATGATTCTCATACGTACATACGCTTACTGCAGTTATGTGCTTTCTCGTTCGTTTTCAAATTAGTAATAATATTCGAAAAGAGATCACTTCTTTTTCATTCAGAGCAGATGTTTTGTAACAGCACTATTTATTGATTACATAACGAAAGAAATAAATCACATTAGAAAACATAAATTGGTGACAGTGTAGTATTAATTAAATCATTTTTATCGCATAAGAAAAAATTTTCAAAAAAGGTTTTGAATACACACACACACTAATCTTACGATTCTAGTTTTATTTACAAACTTTAAAATATTTGGAAAACAGCAAACTGAAGTTTGAAAATATCAAATTTTCCAAAATAGATGTCTAATAGCTTAGCAATAAAGTCATTCTTTAATTTGCTGACAACGATCAGCGAGGATTAGTTCCAATAGTAAGAAATTTGAATCAATAAAATGAGTTGTCAAGAGTTTTATATATTTAAACGCGTATCCTTGAACATCCACATATATATAACCACTTTCAATGCATCTAGATTGAAGTAATCTTGAATATGTCCATATTATCCACTAAGAATAGGTTAATAAAACACTTAAGGTATCCGACTACGTTCCGAACCATGATTTTGCAAAAGAGTATAAATGGATAATATTTATGATATTTAGTGTCACTTAGATTAGAAAATGTATATAAAATTGTTTTAAGAATAGTATTACAATAAAAAATTATTTAAGTACAATATTTTGACAAAAAATGAACATAGAATGACCAATTTTCAAAATATTCTCCTTTTGTGAAAAATGCTTCTATTGTAATAATATTTTGCCTGTATATACCTCAGACCTCTGTACAGAGGCTCAACTAGAATTTTTGAAATTTATAACTTAGAAGTGGGTTTACCCAGGTTTTACGACAACAGAGGGGAGAAATGTTAAGAAAAAAACACCGATAATTATTTCAAATGGTTGTAACTCTGAAAATAATGTGAATTTTTCAAAACTCATAGTTGAGCCTCTTTACGGAGGCTCAACTATGATTTTTAAGCTATATGCAGGCAAAATATTATTATAATAGAAGCATTTTTCACAAAAGGAGAACGTTTTGAAAAAAGGTTATTCTAAGTTACTTTTTTGCCGAAATATTGTATTTAAATCATTTATTTTTGTCAAAATGTCCTTAAAACAATTTTATACATGTATTCTAATCTAAGTGACACAATATCATAAAAATTATCCATTTATGCGCCTTTTTAAAATCACGGTTCCGAACGTAGTCGGATACCTTAAGGTATCCGAACACATTCGGAGTACTTTTTTAAAAAATAGCCTATTTAAACATTATAAATGTTTTTTTAGGAATCAATACTAATAAGTACTAATATTTAACCAAAAATATTTTTTAAAAAAATTTTCTAAATTTTACAAAAATTACAATTATAAGTGAAATTTTAGCAATATTTTTGAAAAACTTCAAAGCATTTTGAGAAAAAAGTTATAAACTTATATCAGTAAAAGTATTACTAAAAGAAAGAAGATGCATTTATCTAGAGAATTTACACTAAAATTTTAATGTCTTATTGAAATTGGAAAATTATAGAGTTGATTGAGTAAAACATTATAAGAAATGTGAATTCTTTATGAGATCACTATTTAAATAACAGGTCATAACTCAAAAATATTCATACCATGAGAAATATTTTAGTATATTCTCTAGAAAATAATATAAATATTAGGCTCAAAAAGTTTTATAGACGTATATTTATAACATTTTGAGTTATCAGACTCGCGATGATAGATTTCGAACAATTTAAATGCCCATTTCTGGTTGATCAAAGACTCACTTCCGGTTTTTCTAATTTTATAAAACTAATTGTAACTTGGCCTCTTGGTAACGTAGAAAGAAAACAAAGTATGTTTAGTAAACCAAAAGATACCTCTATTGAATAAAATAAAAAAACAAAAATATCTGTTTTTACCGAATTTGGTCATTTTCAACGTGTTCGGAAACCTTAAGAAAAGAACTGACAAACCAAAATGTTAGGACCTCTTTAAAAAAATGATTTATAAATAATCCAAGGACTTAGGAATTACGTCATATAACGCAAATTACATGTTCAAAAAACTCCATGTTCTTAGAAATCCTCCAATCAACTAGTCACTTTAGAGTATAAAAATTAAATAATATATTTTCTTTCAAAAATTTATATAAAAATCATTTAAACAGCTTACTGTTGATCTAATAGTTAAGCGACTAGAATTCTCTGTTTGGCAATAAGTGTAAATATTGCATTCACACAAAACAATATAGAGCAGTATTTAATTCTTACTCATTTATAAAAAGGAATCAGAGGTCAAAAATCTTTATATGAGACGGATATTGTTTTTATATAATCAAACAGAGTTGCTATTAAGGACAGGACAAAATTAATACTTAAAAAGGGCATGTGTGATTTAAATTTGATAAATATATATATTAAAAAATTGCATATAAATGGATCGCAGATATTGAAACAACACAAAACATTAAGCGATGCAACAAGAAACAAAAATACCACAATAACCAATATAGATTTAAGAAGGTTTAAATTTAAACAAAATTTTAACCATTAGGAAATAATGCGAAGAAATCAACCCAGCAAAAATCTTACTGACCTAGGGACAGTATTTCCACCAAACAATAACGATGTAGCACTGAAAATCTATAAGCAAATTTATAACCATTTAAGACTTTTCTTGTTCTAAAAAATAATGAATTAATTACATTAAATAAGTTATTTACTGTAGATATTCTACCTAAGCCAAAAATTCAAAACCCCTAAAAGCTTTTGTTTATTATACGGAGATTTTTCATGCACTTAGTAATTCTTAACATTTTATAATTTTCTTCAATTTGATGAACAATGATGTTTATGTTTTGAGACAAAAAAACACACTTTATAATTCTTTAAAAAAAATCTATTTTTTTAAATTTTTTTTTTATTGAAAACAATTATAAAATACCCGTGCACCACAAAGTATCACACGGGGCTTACAGAAGTAAGTAATAAACACACATTCAGGTGAAGCAAAAAATAATAAAAAAATTAATAAATAAAAAAAAATAATAAAATAAAATAAAAATATTGAGGTTAAGAAGAAATAAAAATATTTAAAACAAATTCACAGAAATATTTGAAAGCATTTCTAGTAGAAAGAAGTTGTTGAAAATTCGGAGGCCAATTTATATGAAGTCCTTTGAAAGCCAGTCTTAGAATTTTTCTTTCTTTGGCAAACTTGGAACACAGAAGGAGCACGTGTTCTACATTTTCCTCGCCTCCAATATTACAATCACAGGAAGATGTCGGAACTAAATTAAATTTGTTCAAGTAGCTTTTGAAATTACCATGACCAGTTAGAAATTGGGTTATTTTGTAGTTAGTGTAAAAATGATGGCATGACAGTCTTTTATTAATGGTTGGAAAAAATTTTTTTGTTATGCTCCCTTTGTTAGAAATGAGATATTCTTGGTTCCAAGACTTCACGATTCTTTCTTTCGTGATCCTCTTGTAAAACGATTTAGAAATATTAACGTCAATGTCAATTTTGCGCTTGGTTGCAGCCTTTGCAAGCCAATCGGCTCGCTCATTCCCAAGAACGCCCATGTGTCCGCGAACAAATGCAAAATCTATTGAGATGTTTTTATCTTTTAGGCTTTTAAGTTGCTTTTGGATCTCGACGATTATGTTATTAGATGAAGAAATACATTTAAGAGAATCCAAGGAGGAAAGAGAGTCAGTTTCAGATCAGATATTCTGAGATGACACTATTTTGCTCAGTGATCCATTTAACGGCGAAGTTTAAGCATAAAAGTTCAGCTACAAAAAAATCTATTAAGCATCAAAATTTTATTCTTTCCTTCAAAATTCTCAAAACATCTGGGTGAAAATAACTGTAAAAAAAGAAAAGAAAATATTTCAATCAAGAGCATAAAAGTTTCGAAATATTTTATGTGAATAACATACTGTCAAAAATGTCTCCCCCCCCCCACCTCTTTTTCTAATATTATTGATATAACAACGCTGCAAACCATTAAACGTTTCTTAGCATTGCCCTATCTTGAAATGTAGTCTCGGCTATAAATAGAAAATAGAATTTTAAGTCTCTCCCGGAGCAAATGTATCTGAAATGGGGCGTGGTTTAGTTACCATGGTTACATGGCTGGCTTTGTGCCAATTCAACCTTCCAAGGTCATCAATTAAGATACCAAGACAGTCTTCTGCAAAGCGCCCCTGGATATTACTATTCCCGTTCTCCCCCTCGTTACTTTTTCCCCAGAGAAAATAGCAGATCGCTGATTTCTTACGTTTACTCTCTCGTTTTTCCTGAATCTCTTGGATAAAGGAGATATCAGGCAGAAAGGGGAAGGAAAAGATACACGTCCAACGGAAAAGAAATGAAATTTCTGTATTCTTTCATTCGATGCTTATGCAGGGAGGAACTTCTCTAAATGTCCTTCTTTGCAAAGAAGAAAAAATAAGGAAGGAATTTTCCCTGCGTAAAAACTAAACAATTCTTATTTTTTCTGAAAGGGAAAGAAGGATGTGTGTTTGCATTTTGTCACGTTTTAAAAACAAACTACTGTTGGGCATTTTCTCTCTCTTTTCTTTTACTTTTTAATTTCAGTCATTTTTTATTTTCTTGTATACCAATATGTATCTGTTTTATATGTTTTACCAATATTTTCGAGGAAAATATATTGTTTCGCTTCAAATTTGTTTCAATATCCAAAAAAGCCGTTTTATTTTTTAAATCTTCATTGTATGAATATAATTTAAAATTTTTATGTTTTTTATCTTCTGCTGTAACTTCATTGAAAATGTTTAGTTGCCTATAGTTATGCTTACTAAAGAATTTTTGAATTTTAGCGTTACTAAGCAAAGTAATGCAATATATGAAAGAAAATCATTCAAATCAAGATCTCAATATACTGTTTCAAGTATTTAGTCAGTTTTCATTCCTGAAGATGCAGATAATCCCAAACGAGATTTTTTTCTGCCGTAAAAAGTTTTATTTTTGTTTTTGCCATTTCTCATCAAAGGTAAAATTATGTTTTTTTTTTTATGCTTTTTGCTTTTGAAACATTCATTCCGCTTAGTTTCGCAAGCCCCCGAACCCTTTGTTAATTTTTCAGTCTTGCTTTAGAATTGAGTGATATCTTTCACAGTGTTTATTTTTCTTTTATTTGACACAAACAAAAATATATTCGGCATAAAATTAATTTAAAATGGAGAGATGTGTGGACGATGAGGGTTTGACCTAAAATTAACTTTAACTACTGGATTTAGTATATGAGTGATAATGCGCTTAAATTTAAAAATAAATTTTTAAAAAATCCTGTCTTTCAATTAGATACGTGGGTTTTTGTGAATCCCGTCTTTTGAAACAGGGATCAAAAGGAGTTTCAAGACCCAGAATTGGAGCTTCTTGATACATTCAGCTAAACAAAAAATATGAAGCTTTCTACAATCAATTGATTATTTATTAATGCCACTCTACGAAACTACACGAGAGTTATTGGCGATGGACTTCGCAAGCTTGAAACCCGGTCAAGTCATGGGTCTTTAGTAGCACCAGAATTCGAATCCACGATTTGACACATACAACACTGGCCACGAGCTCGCGACTATGACACACAGTTTCCGTGATCACTCTCTGTAATTACGGTATCCGACTACGTTCGGAACCATGATTTTGCAAAAGTGTATAAATGGATAATATTTATGATATTTAGTGTCACTTAGATTAGAAAATGTATATGAAATTGTTTTAAGAATAGTATTACAATAAAAAATTATATTTAAGTTCAATATTTTGACAAAAAATGAACATAGAATAACCCATTTTCGAAATATTCTCCTTTTGTGAAAAATGCTTCTATTATAATAATATTTTGCCTGTATATAGCTCAGACCCCTGTACAGAGTCTCAACTAGTATTTTTAAAATATATAACTTAGAAGTGGGTTTATCCATGTTTTACGACAACAGAGGAGAGAAATTTTAAGAAAAAACTGCCGATAATTATTTGAAATGGTTGTAACTCTGAAAATAATGTGAAATTTTTTAAAAAAATCATAGCTGAGCCTTTGTTCAGAGGTCTGAACTATATACAGACAAAATATTATTACAATAGAAGCATTTTTCACAAAAGGGGAACATTTTAAAAAAAGGTTATTCTAAGTTAATTTTTGGCCGAAATATTGTATTCAAATATTTTTTTTCCAAAAATGTCCTTAAAACAATTTTATACATGTATTCTAATCTAAGTGACACTAAATATCATGAAAATTATCCATTTATGCGCCTTTTTAAAATCACGGTTCCGAACGTAGTCGGATACCTTGATGGAACACTTTTTTTTTACTTTTGTTTTCAGATATTCTTGTCGAAATTACAAATCATGGCGTATTCGGCTATGATCTAGAACAGGGGTCGTCAACCTTTATAAGCTATGGCGTGCCAAACCAATCTACCAATAGGATTCAGCGGGCCATATAGTAGGATATTTTTAAAACAATTCGATTTCCACGATAATGCATGCAGAGTTAGAGAATACAGGTCAATAATATATTTACAGTTTTATTATATATTAATATTGCATCCTTTAAAGATATTTCTTAACATAAAAATAAACAGCAAAAAATATAAATATTTCTTCAACAAAAGCAAATTAAAATTGTGCGTATATTATGTACTTATTTTTTAAAATAAGAAAAATACAACATAAAAATATAAGCATTTGTCTTCATTTTACGTAAATAAAAAGATAAATAAAAACTTTAATGCGAACTTAGTGCTTGCACCGCTCTACTTTCATATTTCAAAATCGGGAGTATCATTTGTGACTTCCAATTTGATACAATTCTAAGCATTCAGTTGTTAAGCGATTTCTTTGAGAACTCGAAATATATTTTTCATAGAGGAAAGAATGTTTACTTATATATGTAGAACCAAAAGCGGAAAATAGAGTACATGCGATTTTCTTTCTTCTCAAACAATTAAATCTCTACAGCAATGGCATTCTATACTTTACAAAATGACTGTAATGTGAGCTATCTTTCAGATTTTTTCGTAATTCCTTAAATGTCTATAATTCTAAATATGCTTATCAATAAGGTCCATTTCAAATTTATGAACTTCCAACCACTCAAATATTAACAAATTTGTAGAGTATTGCTGAGGGCCACTGAAAATTATACCGCGTACCACATGTGGTACGAATGCCATAGGTTGCCGACCCCTGATATAGAATTTCGATCGGATTTTTTTCGGTCAGAGTGAAATGTGCCTGAAATAAAAAAAAAAGCAATTTAAAATACTATGTTCTGTAAATTTGTATTGTACGAATCATAAGAGACTCGTACGAGTTCCTTAAATGAGTTCAAATAAATATAAATTCGTAGTCTAGAAAGCAGTTATCCATTAAAAAAGAGATATTTTACAAAGCTGTAATTAATCAAAAACATTATTTATTAATATCTTTTCGTCATCACTATTTATCTCGAAAGTGTATTCCTTCTCTATTCTGTCTTCTTTCTACTGAGAAAGAGAACTTTATCAGAAGAATCTTCAAGTACAGATTGTACTTTTTGAGAGAGAGAGAGAAAGCTTGTGTTATTTTTTTAAATGCTTGCTTTTGGCTAAGGAATATTTCCAAATTTCACTGAGTGTTACTAAAAATTTTAGTACTCGTTTTTTTAAAAAAATAAATTGTGGTATTTCCCCATAAATATTAATAGCTAAATATAAAACGAAGTAGAAAATAATCACGATCGTATTTGTGTGGCTTCGTACAGTTGTTATATCTCTTATTCTGAAAGTAAAGTATTTGATTTCACCGTTGCCATCTATCACACATTTTAAATAAACTGATTTATATTCCATACTCTACCAAATGCATAATTACACATAACCTTTATTTTCTTTCTTCTTCATTTTTTCCTTTTTTTTATTTATTTTTTGCTCACAATGTTTACATAACTTCGACAGTTTCCAAACCACTTTAAAGTAAAGTGAGTGAGTGATTATTAACTTTGCACTATTCAGCTACTCGAGGGCTTATGGCGACGGACCTCGTAATTTTAAACCATGGTCAAGTGACGAGGACGACACCTGAGCTGTCACCCCCTCCTAACTTCCACACCACACCAACGGGAGGACGTTTGAGCGCTCGATATATTTAATGTGCATCGCTCCCCTACACGGCCGGTCTTCAGCGGTACTAGGCTCAAACTTATGGCAAGCCGGCCACGAGTTCGTTACCTTGACCACAAGGGTAACGCCCCCCTTTAAAGTACCAAATTGTTATTAGATTAACGTGCTTCACGAAGTTGTCTATACTATAAAAATCACTTAAAGTATATGTTTTAAAACAATTATCTCTCTAATACAGTGCTTCTCAAAGTTTCAATATTCGCGACCCAATATTCAATCATAATTTTCATGGCGCCCCCCTCATACATTATCAGTATATTGAATTCAATAATATTATACTCTGATGCTAAAAATACGATAAGTCTTTAACCTCTTTAGTACCACCGGCGTATATAAACGTCTCGCTCAGCCAAAGCATTATTTCCCCTGACGTATATATACGTTTTTCCGAAGTAAAGTCTTTTTTGTGCACTGCTCTCCATAAAATTTTGGAATGCAATAAAATGACCTTGACAATGCTTGCGAAGGATTTACTTATTTCAGATTATTTACTTCTTTATTTCCCCCCCCCCCCCCAATATATTTTATACGCGCGAAAACGTGTGGAAAACGGTTGGCATTGGAATGCTAATAGCGTAACTTTTATTTGGCAGTTAAAGTATTTATTATAAACCGTACAAATTATTAATATATAAGTGTTTTATATATACTTTTTGTATGTAATTTTATACATGACAATCCCATAGGGTCACTGGTAATTTAAACGTTCTTAACTTAGTATTGTTAAATTAATCATAAAATACATTGTGTAGCACCGATACATTTTTAAGTGTAATATATCAGTGTAAATGTGTATTTTATTTTTGTGTACTTTGTTTTTTTTTCGTTCATGCGACTTATTGTTTTTTACTGTGTTGTAGCGTCATCATTATAGTGCAATAGAGTTATACCTTTTTTACCATTTCTTAAATTATTTATTTGTTTTTTATTCTTTTATTTTAACATTTTATAAAAATTTTCATCTTTGAATGTGTTTTTTCTTACCACACATTTAAATGAAATATCTATAATTTATACAAAAATTAGCAACATTTTAATTTTTTATTTGTAACTGAGATTTAACAGTAATAAAGGTTTTCAAGGTGCTATTATATTATTATTATTATCCTTTCCTTAGAGTGTGTAGAAAAAAGAAGCTCAGACTTCCAGAGGCTTTGGATTTATTACAAAACCTATCACCTGAAAAAAGTGATGCAATAACCGATGATACTTCGGATGAAAAAGTCTCATCAAATAATCTGCTGAAATTTTCGTTAGATTCTTAAGATGATGATCAGGAGACTGAACAAGACTCAAGGTGCAGTAGTCCATGTTAAGAAAATACAGCATTTCCTACCGCAGGATGCAGTGCTTTAAAAAAAACATTCAATCGAAACCTCACTCAAAATGCACAACGTGTATTGAATTTTTGCTTTTTAATTAAAAGAATAGCTGTTTCTTTGGATATCATCAAATTCAGTTTATATGTAAAAGCTGTTTTTTATGTGTAAAAAAAACTAAATAAATTTTAAAAATTTAATAATCTTTAAAAATAAATATTTTGTGCTGTGTGTGTGTAAAATATTAGCGCTCTCTGGTTATTTAGCATTTTTAAGAATTAAGACTGCGTTAAAAAAGTCATTCGGTCTTTTCATATTATGAGAATATTTTAGACCTTTATGGACTGAAGGTACTTTAAAGTATCAATTTAATTAAAATTAGCTCTAATGGATTACATTTCCCAAAGTTGAGTATTTTATTTATGTATATCCCTCAATTTTCAATGTAGTGATTCAAAAAAATATTGGATGAAAAAAATTGCAATAAATCATAATGCGGCAGATAAAGGGTTAAACGAAGGGAGTGGTCAACTTAACTACTCATTCTGTAATGGTATCACCTCCTCGCCTAGAGATGTGATAGAAAGGGAAAGAAGACTAGCCATGTTCAAGATCACTTAGTGTATTTGCAACACAAACAACATTAGTTCGATCAATCAAAACTAAGAGATACACCCAATTGAAGCAATATGAAGACAATGAATGTGGTACGCGAAGTATGAGAAGATTTTAATTACCAGTAACACTTACTTCAATTCAAGAACACTGCCTTCCTAGCTCTATCTAATCTATGTTCAATCTCCAGTGACAAATCGTCACTTTAATTATTACAATTATCAAACACTGCGTTACACTATAAATTTGATTAATCACTGTTCCACCATCAGCCTATCCTATCTCTCTCCCTCTTACTTGAAAGCCTAGACTTTATATAGTAGACTTAATTTACATGTTCACGTTCTCTTCTTCAGAGGGAGCGTTCTAATGTAATAGGATTTAAGTACCAAAGATTCCCCAAGAGGATTTGTTAGTGAGAAGGGGTTATGGATAGAGCCGTCACAACTTAAACATTAATAATAATTCTCAAGACACTTAACTTTGATTATTAATTCTACAACAGTGACGATCTTTTTCCTCCAAACTGAAACTCCTCTGGCTTCAATTATTATAACTCTAATTTCAATATCAGCCTAACGACCATCGACTACCTCTCTCTCTTCGGTTGACTTTAAATAGCAACTTACATTTGCATAGGCCCTGGTTCCTCCCCCGAAGGCGATTTTCTAATCATACAACAGTTAAGAAAAATTTCCTAGTAGATTAACGCGGATAGGAACCGTTACAACGTCACTTGGTCATGATTCAAGTTTACGAGTTACTCGTTGTCAACAGTTATCGTATATTTATAGGGCTACAGTAATTAAAACTTAATCTAAAAATTTATTAATCTCACAATTCATAAATATGTACTTATTTGTGTATAAAAATAATAATAATAGTAAGGAAATTACGGAACTATATAAATTTTATCATACGGTGTTTATAATTTAAGAGTTAAAAACATATTTGTAAAGTATTCACTACAGAGATAGCTATTATAGTCATTACACATGAATAAAAAATCTACAGATTATGTAGTACATGGTATAACACAAAAAGTCTAAAGTCGAAATGTTCAGCTATATAGAGATGCTTTATGTCAACTATTTTTAAAAATACGGAATTATGATTATGATTTTTTTGAAACAGAGCAAATGAAATTTTAAAAATGCAGGAGAAAGAAAAAGAAGCCAAGTTTACAAAAATGTATTTAGACTGGAAAAAAAATTCCTATAGTTACCGTAATACAGTTATATATTTTATGAAACGAGAATGATTTAAATTTGATTAACTAATGGCTTATTTTGTGATGAGATATTGCAATTTTCAATGGTTATTCGTCTCAATGGCATTTCATTTTTTTTTCCAAAATGAAATTTTTGGTATCCCAAATGTCTCTTTGTATGTACACTGCTGGCCACCGTAAATGCAACACCAAGAAAGACAAGAGATAGCACAACAAAACTTATTTTGTAGATAACATGTTGACCAAGTATCAAATGATTAAATATATAGACTTCTGTGAAGTGTGGTTCCTGCCAGAATCAGTAGCCAGAGTGGCCACCATTGTTGGAGATCACCGCTCCCACACGCCTCGGCATTGATTCAAAGAGACTTTGGATGTGTTCTTGGGGTACAGCAGACCAGGCAGCTTCCACACGTTGCCAAAGTTCATCTGGTGTAGCAGCTGGGGGTGTAATCTGGGTCAATCATTGAGCAACCATGAACCACATGTTTTCTATCGGTGAAAGATCCGGAGAGCGAGCCGGCCAGGGAAGCAATTCAATCTGGTGATTGACGAAGAACCTTTGGACAATGCGTGCCACGTGTGGTCGCTCATTATCCTGTTGAAATATGGCTGTGGCCAAGCCCTGAAGGTAAGGAAGGACAACTGGATCCAACACCTCGGAGATGTAGCGCTGGCTGTTTAAAGTACCGGCAATGCGTACTAGAAGAGTGCGAGAGTGATATCAAATACCGCCCCATACCATAATACCCGGTGCAGGACCAGTGTGGTGGTGCATAACGCAGCTGTTCAGCATCCTCTCTCCACGGTGTCTCCAGACCAAGCAATGGACGTCTTGCGGACAGACGTCTCAGATGTAAACGGCGTCGAATGGTACGCGCAGACACTGAATGATGTGTTACAGACTCAATGTGCTGTGCTATGGTTCGTGATGTGACTGAGTGATCCGTCACTGCAATGCACATAATTTTCCTATCCTCACGTGAAGTGGTGCACTGAGGTGGATGCGATCGACCAAGTCGGTCCGTCGTACCATCCTTCATCCAACGGTCACATATCCGCATTACAGTAGTTTGTTTTCTTCCAACATGACTACCGATTTCTCTGAAAGATAATCCACAATCTCGGTAGACCACTACCCTTCCTCTGTCGAACTCGGATACTTGATCAAAAGCTGATCGCTGTTTTCTACGAGACATAACTGATCGTTTTTTAAAAAACCACAAGAAAAACACAATTGCCGAACTTGAAATCGTCGAAATCTCCAAGCCTTAAATAGCGCTTTGAGGTGGCGCCACAGGCGAGTGTGATGTGTGTCTGCGCTGAAATTCTAATCATTTGCATACCTCACCGCCACTAATGCATGTTGTAAATTTCATGTTATTTGCATACTTTCTTCAGAGTGTTGAATTTACGGTGGCCAGCAGTGTATTTACTTAATCTTTTGTGCTTAAAATTCCTAGAATATTAAAATATATAGCATTCCTTTTTGTAAATTTTATTAAAAAAATACAGTTTTAATCATTCTGATAATTTATGTTAAAATATTGGCAAGGCTTTCTGGAAAAATAATTACATTGTGAAGTTAAATGCTTCCTCTCTCTATCAAATACTCAAATAAGACCTCCATGGTTCCATTATTTATTATATATATTTAAATATGACTAGAAGTTTAATTTTAGACATTACAGAGAAATTTCAACATCCATAGAGAAATGCCAAATAATTTTGATAAAACAAAGAAAATATTCTTTAGCAATATTGTGCGTTATTAGTCTATATTAAAGATATTTGTATTGTGAATGATGATCCAACAAAAATTACCAGTTTTATTATTCTGAGAAATGTATCCATCTTCTCTTTGATAATTTGAGCTACTTTTTTTTTTGAATAAACTTAATAACACTTGGTTTATATTATAGATCTATTCGTATAATTTTACCATCAACTCGGAGCCTAGGCACCACATATAATCCTTAGCCTTTATTAATCGTTTAACATGTTTCTTCAAGTCTTTATAACCATCTTTTTGTATGTGTTTCAAAATGTACCACTACATAATATTACATTATATCAAAATAGTCCCCAAAAACAATCAACGGGAACTCAATTCTTCCGAGTGCTTAGCCTTTAACAGGACTATATTATACAGAATTCTAAACAAATTTAAATCTATGTGGCTTCTACCCACAATTTTTTTCTCTTAATGATTCACAATACTGCTTAATTTTGAAAATTTGGGAAAGCCTGACGATTATAAGGTATCCGACTACGTTCGGAACCGTGGTTTTGCAAAAGCGTGTAAATGGATAATATTAATGATATTTAGTGTCACTTAGATTAAAATACATGTATAAAAATTTTTTTATGGACATTATGACCAAAAAAATTATTTAAATACAATATTTTGGCAAAAAATTAACTTAGAATAACCTTTTTTCCAAATGTTCTCCTTTTGTAAAAAAAGCTTCTATTCTTTTAATATTTTGCCTGTATTCAGCTCAGACCTCTGTACAGAGGTTCAACTATGATTTTTGAAATGCATAACTTGGAAGTCAGTTTATTCATGTTTTACGAAAACAGAAGGGAGAAATTTTAAGAAAATACTCCGATAATTATTTCAAATGGTTGTAACTGAAAATAATGTGAATTTTACAAAAAATCATAGTTGAGCCTCTGTACAGAGGTCTGAGCTATATACAGGCAAAATATTAATACAATAGAAGCATTTTTTACAAAAGGAAAACATTTGGAAAAAAGGTTATTCTAAGTTAATTTTTTGCCAAAATATTGTATTTAAATAATTTTTTTGTGGTCATAATGTCCTTAAAACAATTTTATAATGTATTCTAATCTAAGTGACACTAAATATCATGAAAATTATTCATTTATGCGCTTTTATAAAATCATGGTTCCGAACGTAGTCGGATACCTTAATACAATTTTAGCCTTCCATTTACGGAGCCTTATTGTGGTGCCCTGATACAAACATCATCGCATCTTGTGGCTCTATAAACATTCTTGAAAACAAGTCTTTCATTCAAATTTTTATAGACTTTAGACTATAAAATTAGACTATTCATTTGAGCCAAAAATAATTAAATCTATTACAACAAAGAAGACAAAAAAATCTTAATTACATTTTCTTAAAATTGATTAAAATGCTGATTAGAGCCTCTTTTTCGTATTTTTCTTGCTGATATAGAAATATTTTCTCACCAATCCTCCGTATAATTTCCTCGATATCAGTTTTATCACAAGATCAACAATATCTTACGTATTGGGACTTCCCTGTTATTTAAATAGGCATACATAGTAATGACATTTCTATCGTAATCTTCTCAGAATTCAATCAGTGAGAATTTCCGTATGTCTTTGAGTATAGTATTAAATCTTGTTGAAACGAATATTTTATAAGATTTATATAACTCACAACTTCTCCAAATTCTCTTTAAAACTCTACAACTCAGTTTTTCTTACAAAATGGGAATTGTTGGTAAAGGGCATATTAAACCAGTAATTTTTGTCGTATATCTAAAACATATTTCATTATTAGTATAAAAGCAAGCAATATTAGAGTTTTGTAAGTTAATAGCGTGAAGTGTTCTGCAAATTTCTTACCTTAACTTTTTCTTGAAAATAGTTCAGAATGAAATTTTAAAACTCTTTCTTATATTTATATAAGTGATTATATCCCACATTCTCATACAGATTCTCAAAAATTAATAAACAACGAGATGTAACATAAAATTAAAAAATTTTTATAATTAATAAAGGGAAATATATATACAACAAGTAAATTGACTGGGGTAAAAATTTTTTTAAGGAGTTCATTTCTAAAATGCCTTTTTTCTTTCATAGGGAAAAAAGAAAGGGGCGGGCCCGCCAGTCTTAATCCTTAAAACAACGAAAAATGAGAATGAAATTAAATATTATTTTAAGGAATTATCAGTTAACATAAAATCTAACGATAACAAAACAAATATATGTAATCGTTATAATTTAATGGAAAATAAATAAAATGAAAAATTACTTATAAGTATATTTTTCAAAACTGTTTTTCAGAGTAAGAAAAGGGATTAGCTGCTTTGGGTAACTAATTGAATATCTAAACATTTTAATTGCACATATGTTTGTGTTTTATATTAAGAATAAAATGCGCGTATATGTATGGGGTAAAAATCAGTTCTGAAAAATATACTTTTCTTTAAAAAACACTAAATTTTCAATACATTTAACCCGTTTAGGACCGGGGGATTTTTTCTGTTAAGCCTTTCATTAAAAAATTCACATAAAATCAATACTATAACAAAATAATCTGAAATTTATAGTTTATAATCTTTCCAAATTCAGACCACACCGGTGTGATCATGTGCCTCAGAACAGGGAAATCGAAATCACACATATTCATGGGCCCTGATGGTAGAAATATATGATTTCATGTACGTAATCATAGTCCTGAACAGGTTAAGAGGGTACATACATATTTTGGATTTATATTTGGTATACTCAGACGATTTCCGTTCTTTCAGAAGTTGCATTGAAGTATACTATACTCATATATACTCATAAAAATTTTATAAAACCAATTATTACACCATTTATTAATTATATTGCTGGTGTCCTCTTGCGAAATCGATTTCAAATTATTTGCTGTAGAATTGTACCTGATAGAAGTGAGTTCTGATAATTCAACATTAAAAACTGTTTTGCTTTTAATTCCATCTCCCGAAATGTCATCCTTTTAAACAATATGCCATTAAAAAATGACAATTATTTCAGCGTAATTAGTTTTTCCTTATATTTATTTTAACCTATTGTTCTCTTCCAGTTCTGTTCAATTTCATATCAGCAAATGACCTTTTGTTCAAGAACTTTGTGTTGTAATATTCGCGGAGTATTAGTGAATTGTAATATTTCACATATACAGATAATATATATATTATACTATCATAATATTCCATATTTCGAACTGTTTCACTTCAAAACGTTCTATTGTTCTTCCCCCCCCCCCTTTGATAAAAAGTCTTGTTATTCTGAAAAAGGTCTAATGGTAAAATATAATTTTATTCATTAAATACAGGCATAGTTAGGGACTGTCAATAGTTAATTAATTTTGAAGAAAATTTTTCTCGAAAACCTTTTAACCCTTTATCTACCGACGTACTTATAAGTACCAGTCACTTTAAAATTACATGGAATTGCTATTTTTACGAATACTCTGACGATACTTAGCAGGAATATTCTTTTAAATCTACTCTTCCAAGATATATGGCAGCACGGGTTCTATGATGAGTATTTTAGCCAGGAAGGCGAATAGTTTAATAGCAGAAGTTGCGTTTTCAACTGCTATTTTGATCAGATTGCAAAGATAGTCATTTTTGTTCCGAAAAAGTAAAAAAGTAGTTAATGCCAAAAGATAAGTGTCATTTTTTTCGTTTGTTAATGAAGACCTTATAAAACGATTTGACTGTTTATTTTAAGTGAACAGTGTGTATAATCAATTTTACAGTAGAATAACTTTGTAGTATAAATACCGTCAGCACACTGGGTGTTAGAGCAAGAAATTAGTTTATTTTCCCGTCCATGTAGTTTATTGTTCTTTTTTGTTGTGTTGTAGCGTCCTCTCTAAAGTGCAATAGAGTTATGACTTTTTTAGCATTTCTTTTTGTTTAACTTATTTATTTTGCTTTTTTATTCTTTAATTTTAACATTTTCAAAAAATTTTGAGTTTTGAATCTAAGTTTGTTTGTTGTTGTTTTTTGTCACACACACACACAATTGAATGAAATATCTATTTTTATTTCAAAACTTAACAACGTTTTAATTTCTTTATGTGTAACTGAGAGATTTAAAAATAATAGGAGATTTTCAAGGTGTTATTATTATTATTATTATTCTTTTTCTTCAAATGTATGGAAAAAAGAAACTCAGTCTTCAAGAGGCTTTGGATTTATTACAGAACCTACCGTCTGAAATCAGTGATGTACTAACAGACGATTTTTCAGATGAAGAAGTCCCAGAAAATAATCTGCTGGAATATTCGTTAGATTCTTAAGATGATGATGATCAGAGACTGAACAAGACTCAAAGTGTAGTAGTTCATATTAAAAAGTACAGCATTTCCTACCCCTTATAATGCAGCGCTTTAAAAACATTCAATTGAAACCTCACTCAAAATTTGTGTGTATTAATGACAATAAAAACTGTTTCTTTGAATATCATCAAATTAAGTTTGTGTGCAAAAGCTATTTTTATGTGCTACAAAGTAAATAAATTTAAAAAATTTAATAATTTTTTTAAAATAAATATTTTGTGCTGTAAAATATTAATGTTCTCTGGTTATTTAGCATTTTTAAGAGTTAAAACTGGACAAAAAAAGTCATTCAGTCTTTTCGTATTACGAGAATATTTGAGACCTTTCTGGATTGATGGTACTTTTAAGTAATTCATTAGCTCTAATGGATTAAATTTCCCAAAGTTGAGTATTTTATTTATATATATCCTTTAAGTTTCAATGGAGAGATATTCAAAAAAAAATTATTGCATGAAGAAAATTTCAGTAAATTATCATGCGGTAGATAAAGGGTTGATAAGTAATTACTCAGTTGGAAGCTTTAAAATTCTAGACTGCAATGCTTAAAAAATTTGGCATTAATATCAAAATCTAGAGAAATAATTAATGTACAACAGCATATACTGTTTTATTGTATCTCTCCATTTAATCAATAATATATAACTATGAAAATCATTATATTATCTACCCATTATATATATATATAACTTTTTTCTTCTAAAAATGATTTTTCTAAGGCTGAAACCAGTGAAAATTTGATAAACTTCTATTAAATGATAAACTATATGCGCCTGTTTTAAAAATTAGCACTTTAAAAACATATATGAGTCAGTAACAAGGAAAAATAAATAAATAGAGGATTGATTGTGAAATAGAGCTTATATATATATATATATATAATTTATTTTTGACACCTAGATAAATTGAATGGGAAAAAAAACGAAATTGGTTTGTGCTTTTAATACAACAGGAACAAAAATTCTCGAAGTAATTAAATACAATCCTCTTTAAATTGGTAATAGACTTTATGAACGTTAAAAATCGATTAGAATTTTTTTTGATCTAAAATAAACAATTTTTCGGTCTTTAATCATCATAATTTCCACTTCACGTATTTTTAGTTTTCTTAGTCAAATTTAATATTTTTCTCCTTTAGAAATAAGCTGAGCTTTTTGATTCAGAATTCTATTGTTAGAGTATAAGAGGAAAACATATAAAGTTTTAAGATATAATTCTCTTTATGACACCTGTACAATTTATTGGTTAAAACCTAACGAAATTTTTCATTAAACCATTTTTCTCATCTGTATATTTTTTTTAAAAAAACAAGGAAACTTCTTGTAAAAAAGACAATATCAGAAATATAAAATAAAGTATTTGTGGAAAATGTGATCCCAAAACAAACTTAATGCTATATTTTCATTAGTTATATCGTTTCTGTTAGACATTTCTATATTTTTTAATCAAAAAGGGAATCATGATTATTATAATGTGCATCTTAATACACTCATTAAACATGATTCAAAATTATTTTAAAGAGTATAATATTTATGCATCTACATAAATTTCAGGTGTCTAGAGATTCAGGGAATTGAAATCAATAAAATTATCAATAACATTGTCGCAAAACTCTAGAACATGAAAAAATTTTAGATATGCCTTTGGCAAATCACACATAAGAAAATATGACAAGAATAAAGTATTTTCTTTAATTCATCATTCATCTTCAAACTACTTTTATTTTGTTAAGTTTTTATTTATTTTTTTACTTTATTTACGCATCAAAATATTCATTTTTCTAAAAAATTCGTTTCATCCTCCTTCTCGAAGGCTCATTTACACCACTATTGTAAATAATTAACTTTACACAAAATAATTTTCACAAAATCAAATATGTTTAACAATTCTTTTTGTCCATCAGATTATAAAATCATCGCTTTTAATCTTCAAGACTGATTTTAAGTGTTTTCGATTTATTATAAGCGCTTGCAATATTTTGGCCTTTTACGAAATTTATTTTCAGGTCACAGTTTTTCAAAGGAGGTCTAATAATTATTAGCTGGTACACCTTTAACAAATGGTTCATATCTTTATTTTAAATTTTATAGACAGAACTAGTCTAGTAAGAATATAAGCAAAAAATTTAAGCATCTGCTCGTCACTAACTTTTGAAAACTTCAAATAACAATTGAAATGAGAGAATTGTGTTGCAATCATATACCATTCGTAGACCAAGTACAGTCGAACTTGTTTTTGTGTGTGCGGTCTTTTTTTATGCGATTTCCTTTTTGTGCGATTTTTTATGTGCGATATTTTTTTTATGCGGTGTATGAATTTCAATGGCTTTGGCTCCACTGTTATGTTTTCTATCTATTTACCAGTGGTGTAACGGAGAATGTTAGGACCCCCCCCCACACACACGAAAGTCAGGTTTTGCCTTTAAAATTTTATAAATTGGGTAAATACGTATTTAGCGTAAGTCAGGCCTTGGGCCCCTAGAGTC
>BMAV01014783.1:256624-307987 GCA_019973955.1 Trichonephila inaurata madagascariensis
ATTAATAACTCAAATCCTATGCTACCTTGGTCGAGACCGTACTGGCTGGATTTGATTGTTCTCCCTATAAGCTTTTCAGATATGTAATTTTACCCCAATCGCCCCATTCCTTCCCCACATTTTACGTTTTTAAACAATTTTAAAATTTTTTAAATTCCTCATAGCTCCAAAGATTTTTGACCTGTATGGTTCGGAAGAACAAGGACTCGACCTCCCAATGGTATCCCCCCTCCTGGACAGCATTTTGCCAATGCAAATCCAGACTAGGCCATTTCATCATTTCACTGAAACTTTACAGGGTTTGATAAATCACTTACTTTCATCATGGAAATGACATTGAAGAGACGTTATTTTAAAATAATGGCAAATTCCCCCCCCCGGGGGGGGGGGGGGGAGACACCTTGGAGGTCGAGAGTCCTTGTTCTTCCGAACCGTACTGGTCAAAAATCCTCGGAGCTATGAGGAATTTAAAAAAATTTTAAATTGTTTAAAAACGTGAAATGGGGGAAGGAATGGGGGTATTGGGGTAAAATTACATATTTAAAGTGCTCACAGGGAGAACAATTGAATCCAGCCGGTACGGTCTCGATCAAGGTAGCATAAGATTCGAGTTATTAATTGTAAGGGGAGGAGCACCGGAGGGGGCCAATTCCACGTAAAGCTCGCGCATACACGAAAATATGGCGGACCTCCAAAAA
Source organism: Trichonephila inaurata madagascariensis (assembly GCA_019973955.1). Taxonomy (NCBI): domain Eukaryota; kingdom Metazoa; phylum Arthropoda; class Arachnida; order Araneae; family Nephilidae; genus Trichonephila; species Trichonephila inaurata. Next base: position 257,323 of record BMAV01014783.1, read on the forward strand.
TCAAGTTCCCACCTCAATTCCTCCCCCGGGGGGGGGGCCGGAAATTTTTTCAGACCCCATAGGATTAACATGGGAGCATATTTTAGTGCTTAAGCCCTCCCCATGCCTACACAATAGGAGTCAAGTATATGACTGGATGGGTCTCGACGAGTGGAACAGTTGGTTCAAATCTCAAGTCCGAGACTTAAATAGAAGCCAAGATATTGTAATTTAAATAAATTTTAAAAATTAAAACAATTAAAAAAACTATGTAAGAAATAGCTCTATGAGCATGAAATTATAATAACTGGAAGAGCAGTTAGAGAGGGATTGAATGAGCCAGGTCTGAATGGACTGTGAGGTTCAGGTGTCGAGATATTGGCCAAAAAGCTGTAGAAGGGGGTGGGAATGCGTCCCTAGCACCAAAAAATTGGCATATTTTTTCAATTTCATCATTTCACTAAAACAGTTCGGGGATTTAACTAATTCACTTACTTACAACAGGGAAAAGACCTCAAAGAGACTTTATTGTGACATCTTGCGTGAATTGATCATCTCCTTTAGGGATTTGACGAAAGCCCTAATTTCATCGTTTCCCTGCGACATATACACTGCTGTTTGTAAAAATTGCAACACCATGAAGGAATCATCAGATTTAAATGAACTTTGCTGCAAATATCAATTATAGGATGTTACGTAAAATAGTAAAGTTTCAGAGCCACCGCGCATACGTGGCGTGCGTAGCGCCCTCTGAACTGATGCTGAAAGCGTATAAATAGACGGCTGTAGCGGGACGTTGAAATGGTTAATGATTATTTGTTAGTGGCGAACGTTTAGTGAGACCTAAGTATGTCTCCACGACGAAATAAGGAGAAATTCCAACAACTTACAGAGTTTGAACGGGGGAGGATTATCGGCCTTCGAGAAGGAGGATTTTCCTATCGCGCAATAGGAGCTCGTGTGCAGTGAAACAGTTCCACAGTGATGCAAATTTGGAAGTAGTGGACCGACGAACACCGAAAAACTGGCATGGGAAGATTGAAGGTGACGTCAGCGCGCGATGATCGACAACTGCTCCGCATGACGGTGAATGACTCGACAGCTTCCTCCAAGCAGTTGGCAGCAGGTTGGTCTACTGCTACAGGTGTACTAATGTCGGCTTCGTCAACGTCTGCTGCACCGTGGATTGAGTGCAAGGGTGCCTTTATACAGGATTCCCTTCACGACAAACCATCGACGGCTACGTCTGCAATGGGCTCATGAGCACAAAGCTTGGCAAGCTGTGATTGGCACCAAGTTGTCTTTTCAGATGAATCACGCTTCAATTGTGGGACCAAGATGGCCGCATTCGTGTTAGACGCTATGCCGGTGAACGCTGCCTTCTAGAGTGCGTTATCGAACGACATAGTGGCTTAACACCCGGAGTTACGGTTTCGGGTGCGATTTCGTATCATGGACGATCCAATTTGCTACGAATTGAGGGTAATCTCAATAGCAACAGGTACGTTCGTGAAGTCCTGCAGCCCAAAGTCGTTCCCTTCCTTCAAGGCATCCCTGGAGCTATCTTTCAGCAGAATAATGCTGCGCGCCCACATGTTGCAAAGACTGTTCGAGACTTCTGTTCAGCCAACACATGCAACTTCTTCCTTGGCCTGCTTATTCGCTGGATATGTCACCTATTGAGCACGTGTGGGATTTGGTTGGACGGCGTCACGCTCGTAATCCGCGTCTTGCAGCTTCAAAAGACGAACTTTTGCAGCGCATACAAGGAATATGGAATTCTCTTCCACAAGCAGACATTCAAAATTGCTCGACTCCATGCCACGTCGTATAGCAGCATTTATTGCACCGCGTGGTGGCTGTACCAAATACTAATTTCGGACACTTAATATTGTTTTTTTTTTTTTGTTTTGCTTTGAAAATTTCGTCATTTATTTGTACTAATACAAGTCGTTTGTGCATTAAATTTCATTTAATTTTGATGATTCCTTCATGGTGTTGAATTTTTTACAAACAGCAGTTAATATATACACTCAGGAACATTGAAAATAGCGACCCAAGAAGGAAGCTAAGTACAATCGCGAAACTTTGCAAATAAGTACAGCGTAATGTGATATGCAAATGATCCAAGTTTTGTTCCAATACGCATGCTCACACACGCTGAGGTGGCGCTACAATCAGGAAGAGGGTGCTATATAAGCCAGCGCAAATTCGAAGATTCATAAATGTGACGATTACCCGCCGATTGTAGGAAGACTTTGGTAAGCGAAACATGCCAGGTAAACGTGCTAGAAGACATTTCTCACAGTTAAGCGAGTTTGAGGGAGGCCTGATCATCGGGATGAAAACTGCAGGCTGGTCGACGCGCCGTGTTGCTGGCCAGGTGGATCGTTCGGAGTGTGCCGTTAGAAATTGTTGGGAGCAGTGGACACGAGAAGGTACCCAAGCGCGGAAAACCGGGTCTGGAGCGACCGGGGAGAGAGGATCGTGCGGCAAGCACTTGTGGACCCCACAGTGACTCGTTCATCGATACGAGCAGGCGTAGGCGTAGCAATTGTTCCACAAACAATTTCCAGACACCTTGCAGAAGCAAATCTTAAATCCAAGCACCCTTTCCGTGCAATCCCTTTAACACCGGAACATTGGCAACCGCGTCTACAGTGGTGCCAAGCCAGATCAATGTGGAATGTCACATATTGGCAAAAGGTTGTGTTTAGTGATTAATCCCGGTTTGTTTTGGGGTCAGATGATAACCGTGTACGGGTATGGAGGCACCCTGGTGAGCGGTACAATTCCCCCCACACTGTTTTATTTCACACTGCCCGCACAGCTGGTGTAATGGTCTGGGGGCCATAGCCTATGATAGCCGGTCCACTTTAATTGTGATGCGTGGAACCTTAACGGGCCAACGTTACGTTGATGATATTCTTCGACCCCATGTAGGACCTTTCCTAAATGGTCTCCCAGGGGCAATTTTCCAGCAAGATAATGCTCGTCCGCCTACAGCAAGAGTTGCTCAAGACTTCCTACGTCATTTTCACACTCTTCCATGGCCGGCCCTCTCCCCCGATTTGTCCCCTGTAGAGCGCGTGTGGGATCAGCTAAAACGGCAGATGCCATCATGCCACTCTGTACATGATTTAGAGTTGGCTGTTCCAGATTTGTGGGCCCATCTGCCTGAGGACAACAAAAGGTGTCTAATCAACTCAATGCCGGACCGTGTAGTGACATGTATTGCAGCAGGAGGTGGTCCAACGCGCTATTGAAGTTGCCCAGTATTTGTGTCGTTGCACACCCCGTATTCGTTTAATTGTCTTGTTTTTGAGATTAAGTGAATCTCTCATCTGTGTCATTATGTGTATTAAATTTCATTTCAATCCGATGCTTTCTTCTTGGGTCGCTATTTTTAATGTTCCTGAGTGTATAACGAACTTATTTCAATTCAAGTGATCCAAATTATATTGAATGTTGGAAATTTGAACCGACAGGCGATTTTCTAAATTCACAGGATTTGGCTGTCATATGTTGTTGTTTTGGATCAACATAAGTTTGTGAAGAAACGTTTTCTATAACAAACATAAAGTGAAATGATAATATCACTCAAAATGAACTAATATACACCTAAAACAGCCTAATTTTGCTACCATCTTCAAGAACTAATATATACGAGTTAGTAAAAAATTAGAATTAAATATTTAAAAGTTACTCATTTTTATTGTATATCTAAAAAGTTTATAAAAATTAAGTAAAAAATTTATTAATAATAAAATCTAAGTTTTTATTATATTATTTTTAAATATTCACTAAGACTTACATTAAAAAAATATGCTATTTGCGTAAAAATTTCATATATATAAGCTATTAAGTAACATTTTTGCACCTTTATATATCTTTTTGCTTGTTGGTAAAGTTAGATTCATTGATTGAATATTAACGTCGCACTGTTCAGCTACACAAGGGCTTTTGGCGGCGGACCACGTAATTTTGAACCATGGTCAAGTGACGTGGACGACACCTGAGCTGGCACACACTCTCCTAACTACCACACCATACCAACGGGAGGACGCTTCAGCTCTCGACAGATTCAACGTGCATCGCTGCCCTACACGGCGGGTCTTTAGTGGTACTGGGCTCGAACTCGTGACAAGGCAAGCCACGATCCGATACCTATATCACTCGGCTACCGCGGCCACTGGAAAAGTTGGAAATGGCATGCATAATGATTAAATGTCAGATAGTGGCACTCTTACCAAAAAAGGTTGGCCACCCCTGCCTTAAAAGAAAACAATTTTACTTCACTGAAATCGTTTCAAGCAGAGGTGTACAACATACGGCCCGCGGTGATCAGTCTTCTTTTTTCATCAGGATCATTTTCTTCAATTAATACACATGCTCCTCCAATGTGTGTGACATCGAATAATTCTTCACAATTATTCAATGTGAAATTGATTCTGTTTACACACATTTTTCAATTTCCCTTTCTTCATAACCTCGTTCTTCGGTGTTGATGAGAGATTCCTCATTAAGAAGCTGATCTCGTTTGAATACACTGACATCTAGTGAGTCGAAATTACGATAAAAACGATAAAAATATCAAGGTAACCATATTGTAATGTTATCGCCCATTTTGGCGAACAAACACAGCCTTGGTACGTAGCACTCCGATATCAAATTAGCCCCAGGTTGATTTATTGAAGGCTGAGTTTTGCTTTTTACAGTATTTTCAACAACAAGCCAAAAATAATCTTTAAACAATTTTCAAACACAAATACAGCAACAACCATTTTTTATTAGACCACCACAAAGCAAGAAAAGAATTTTTATCGCATCCCTTTAAAACGAGAGGTTTTCAGCGTAATACACAAGCATGGATTTCACTTTGAAACAACCAGATGCATTTCCTTTTAGTAGCAGTAATTTGATCTTTTGTTTTATAACTAGTTTGAGGGTATTGATTTTATGACAAGTAAGTTCTAGAAGTTAGCCTTCTTTAACAATTTGCTTAGTTCTGGAAATTTTGATGCAATTCCCAATAATGAATAAATTAGTTCTGTAAAACTACAAGCTTTTACTTTTATTAAAACATTTTCTGAAGACGCCGGTAAATTCACATATTTTATTACACTTGGGGAAAACCATTGGAATAAAGTTGGAAATGTTGAATTATTTTGAGAATTACCATTCAGAAATTTGCCTAAAATGAATTAAATGGGTATGTGATGACAAAAAGAACTATTTTCCTTTCTTAAAAAATAGGAATGAACCTAAAGATTATAAGCATAATGCCATGACCCATGGTGTTCAGAAAACTCACATCTTTTGCTTGTAAATATCTTAACTTTATAAGGATTATAAAAATTTTAGCAATGTAAGACTCATGTAAATTAACTGAAATTGTTATATCTATAAAACTCAATTTTTCATTCAACAAACAATCTAGCTTTAGATTAATCCCCAAGAACAAAGTCTGAGCATCAAAAGATTCTACAAACAAAATTTGTCAATTTTTCTTAAATTTATCCCAATACCTTTTAAATCTAAGTATAGTTATTTACTTTCCATGCACTGTTAAAATATGAAACTTGATATGTATTGAGAAAATCACTGAGGAAGCAAAGCTCTTCATTTCATAAAAATCTAGAATATATTTTACAATACAAGTTCAAAATATTTTGTTTATATTTTTTTAGAAGTACTTCAGATCACTTAAAAAGTAGAAGTATTGTTGCAAAAACAATCAATTTAAGTACAATGAATCATTTATTTCATCACATAGGACAGAAAAGCTGAAATGATAGCAGTAACAATTTCAAAAAAATAAATTCCCACACATGTGGCAGATTATAAAAAAAAATTTAATTTGTTTTACATACTTTATAAAAAAAAATGTATGAATTTTTGCTTTATTTAACAATTCCTCTAAATTTTTAAATTAACTTTAATAAAGATTCAAACTCTCTCTCAGACTTTCAATCAAAAATAATACATGAAAATTTTATATTAACAAACATTTTAAGGAAATAAAAATAAGACAAACTGTTACATATTATAATACTTTTTCTTATACAATAAGGAATTAAATGGAATAGTATTAACCAAACACTGATTTACAATTTGATTAACATTTAAAACTTGTTTATTATTTATGATACATGCATTTAATGCTTTGAAGAAAATAAACTCGTTTGCAGATAATGTTTACAAAACATTTGGGAGAGTATTTTATTTTTTATTCAACAAATACATGATCAAAATTACCTAAAACATTTTTAAGTTTATTTAAAAAGATAATCAATATAATCCTTGAATCTTTGTTAGAGACCTCTCAAATTTCAGAATGTGTGTGTACCTAAAAAGACTCTTTACAGTAGTAGGAAAATGTGTAAAAAATTATCCCAATAATATGTCATATATATTAGAAACTGACAAATACCAAACTTAATTATTCCAAAAGAAACATGCAACAGCAAGGAAAATATAATCTCAAAAATTTAATGCAAAGGCACAATTCATTCAACCATTTCTTATATTTCACATAGTTTAATGTAAAAAACCAATTTATATACTATAAGACAGAGATTCAATATATGAATGATTTCAATCAACAAAATTCTGTAAGAATTAAAATACATGACTGATCTTAAAAATACCTGCAATTGTACTTACAAATTTTTAACCTCGGCTATTAAATAGTTATTTCTACTGTTTTATGTATAACAAACTAATGGTATGCTTGAACCCCAACAGCAGCAGCATGAGCCAGAAGAGCTTTTACAGCCTGTTGTGTTTCTAACAATAATTTTACTTCATTCATCCAGTCTTTAGCAACAATTCTTGGTTCACCTTTCAATTGATTAGCATAACGAAGAGCTTGTTCCAAATCATTTATTTTTAGACAATAGGACACTCGACTGAGTATATCAAAAGTATTCCATTCTGAAGGATCTACAGCAACTTTACCTTCTAATTCTTCTTTTGGAATAGATACAGCATCCAGAATAAGAAATGATTGCAAATATGATAACATATATTGGTACAAACTATCATTATTTTCATCAATTAAAGCAACTTTTCTGCAAACTTTTTTAACATCTTGAAACCTCTGTTTGAGGACTTCATTGTTATACACTCCCCTATTAACTGCTTCAACTGGAATTCCAGCTAAGACAGCACCAATAAATTCACTGTCTTCATCGGCAGCAATTTTCACAGCGGCAATGTCCTTTCCTAAGGGGCATGGATTACCATCATTATCTTCACTAATTTTGAAGCTCATTGATTGACAAGCAAGCCAAAGAGCTTGTGTCTTTTTAGAAGCTTTATCAAATTCACTTTTGGCTGAAAAAAAATTAAATTCAGATTATGAAATTTTTGAAATAATCCATTAAATGCATTTTAAAAAATTAAAATGTGTGTTACAGAAGTATATAAATCACAAGCTTAAATACTGTTTAACGTTTTGACATTTTTTTTACTGATATTTGTAAAAGAAGCCTTCAACAAATGAATGCTACAAATTCACTGAAAACTTTCTACTATTTTTAGTTTAAATTTCTCAAAGAATTATACACTTGCTAGAAAAAGTCTGCTTTCATGTACTATTGCTTACATAAACACACACACACAAATTTTAAAAACTGGAATTTGAAAAAATTTTCAAAACTCTATTTTATTTAGTTCATTTTAAGTATTCAGAATAACAAAAGTAAATTTAGTTTTCTTTGATAGATTTTAAAATACAGACATGTCAGAAGTGATACTAACAAAAATCAAGTAGAAAAGGTCTGCGTTAGCAGTTTTAGTAGTAACTATAAAAATTATTTAAAAAGGGGATAATGAGTTATTTAGTAGCTGGTTGGATAACCTCGTCTTTGGAGAACCTCCTGAAGTCATTTTGGCACTAAACTAAGAAATCTTGGGGTTTCTTCAGAGCTTATTTTCTCAAATTGGTCCTTAAGAACTTTCTTCAGCATATCCTTGCTAAATATATTGTGTTGACAAATCCTATGCTCCAACAAATCTCATAGGTGTTCTATGGGATTCAAATCAGATGACTGTGGGGGCACGCGCATTTGCTAAGAATATAGCTATTTATAGCTAAGAATTTACTATATGCTATGTTTACTATATATGTCCAAGGGGTTTACTGTATAACTTTACTAGCACTTGTTAAGAAAAAGCAAAAATGTATATTATGAAAATATTAGTATTTTGTAAATATAATTTTTTCAAAGAAATATAAACATTTGATTGCTTTAAATTAATTTTAAAATTTAAGCTATAAATTGAAAGATAAAAAAATAACTAAAATTACAATTGAAAATATTTTTAGCTCAATGAAAAAAATCTTAAGTCTCCGAACATTATATATCAATGAATAAATGGCAAAAATCTGGAGATTTACATATTTTTCTTTTCCAGTCATTGAAGCAAATAGCATTCCATAAAATAAAAATAAATGCCAGTTGGGCAGTCAAATATCGTTGCAAATATGGGCTTTTAAGTTTTCTGTAAATCATTTTTTAATCAAGCCATTGAGACTAGGTATTGGTTAGCTAGAAGCATTAATTTTGAACAATAGCTAACAGATCCATACTTTTAACATAAAACAAGGAAGTGAAATTTTAAGGGATAAAAATATTAAGGATAAATATTTAAGGGAGTGAAAGTTTTTACAGCTAGCATTGGTAATATATCCCAATTTACATTGCATGCATTAGTAATCAACCTACCGCTAATAGTTTGTCTAAATATTACAATTAATGTAACTATAAGAATAACTTTAGAAATAATAATATTAGATGTATGCAATGAATAAATAAAATATTTAAAATACTGCATAGAGTCAAATTCAGCTTTTTTATAAAGAGTAGAACAAGATACCTTTCAAGAAAGCTAAAATGCCTTTCAGTCGAGCCATGTTTCCTGAAACTTCTGATATAAAGACGCCTTTCTGGTGCAAAAGCTTTTCTTCCAGATCTAGGGAAAATTTTCTTTCTAACTCCTTTTCCTGCACTTTCAAAACCTCTTGAATATGATCTGCATGAGCAGCAGCTTGTCTAAGAAGCTGTTGCCGCAACTCATTTTCAAATTGTTCTTTCAAAAATGCAACCTTAAAAAAAAACAAAGCATGTTACTGCATCTTTAAAAATATATATATATAACTTTATTTAGGTTATATGGCTTACTGCAATATGAAAAAAAATTTCATAAGCTGCTACATATAAAATTTTTGATAGCAAATAATACAATTAAAATAATAAATGAATGTTAAAAGATTCAGTTCAATTCACATCTATATGTCAAAATTGACAAGTAAAAAAAAAAAAAAAATACAGATTTACTACAAAAATCTATCATACTTTTTAACTTCAAATTTAAAATTTTATGAAAATAGACATTTCCAGTTACAAAACCTCAATAGGTCAATCACTGTCATATTAAAAAGGTAACAGCCCTTAAAATATTTAATCTGAATAAATTTATTTGAAATTTATTTTTAAAAAATAATCTCAATTTCATACCTAAGATCACTAAAACGTTCTAATGTATATTAATAAAAAGGAAGTAGAATTGCTTCCTTTTTATTAATATACATAAAAACTTCCATTTTCATAGCTTTACTATATTAATTGCTAAAGAAATTGTAGTAATTATGATAGTCATTTAACAATTATGTACCTTAATACTTTTACACAGTGCTTTTGCATTTACTTAAGTCTAATAATTTTTTGCCAAATGAGCCAGTGTTTTATAAAAATAAATTTTTTTATAGGATACAAAATATTCTACTTTCATTTTCAAAGTACATACACGCTCAGAAATAGCAGTTTCTAAATCAACATTCTTTTTCTCTAATTCAGCTTCAATTTTTGAGTTGACAAATCGATCATCTCTCAATTTCTGAAGTCGGATTGCTTCATCGATTTTCGTTTTTTCAGTAACCTGAAAGTAAAAATTAAAGTAATTTGAACAAAATTAACAAACATAAAAATTATAAGTTTAACTAAAAAGAAACAAACCTGTTGCTTTGCAAGTTGTCTTTGAAGCTGCTCAATTCGTCTGTGTGCATGTGCAATTAAAAGGTTTAGATCACTTTCAGAAAAAGACTTGTCTAGAAAAATATGAACAAGAAAAACATAGCTTAGCTAAATATATTGTCAAAAATAGATTTCCAGCTTTTTAGACAAGAAATAGTTTTTTTAATAACATTTTGGGAGAAAAAGTAATCCACAAAACTTATCTTTTCATCTAAAATTTACATCAGTTTAGTTCTGACATAAAATTTATTCTATCGATTTTAAAAGTACTGATTTTTCCAAATCATGTAAAAGATTTATGTATTCCCGAATTTTTTATAAATAAATCTTGCCACGATTATTTTATTTTTCTTACCATTAATATAATACGTCTTACAGTCCAATGATTTAAATTTTATTACAAAATATATGATGTATCTTTTTGAGATGTTATATTGCATTGTATTTCTTTAAAATAAAAGCAATAACTACATACATTAGAAGTATTAAGTAAAATACTTAGCAAGCCTTATTCAGGTAATAATGTAAAATAGCACACACAGTTAAAGAAAGCAAATTAAGCCTTGACTTTATTGAAAAATGCTAAAAAACATATTTTTAAAAGTTTGATATAGCAGTACATTTACTGAAATAGAAATCTTATCTTAGGACTCATAGTGGATTGGAAGTAAAATTTTCTGCTGCTCAATTAATGCTACACATCCCATTTCATAGTATACCTTAATTATAGATATAGCCTCATTTTTCAAATTTACTTAATTAAATAAGTAAATATATTTTAGGTAATTAAGAGGCAACTACAAAGAAGGAAAAATTATCTTTTCAGAATTCAGTTAATCTAGCTTATGAATAAAGAAAAGGAATTCCGTAAATTCTAGATTCATATTGGACAGTGAAATTTGGCTTAGAAACTTAACAAAGTATAAACACAAAATTGCACATTATAATAAAATTAACAAAAAAATATTTAAGCTTGTAACTTAACATACCAAAAATAACAAGAACTTCAAAACAATTATCAAGTAACAGAAACTCATATATAAATTCAACAAGCATTAAAAAAAAACAGATACAAACCCTTATCTCCATACACATAATTAGGCAAAACAATCTGTAATTCTTTCTGAAACTGTTGTTTGCTAGCATTAACTAATTTCTGATATTCTGCAGCCGTGTTTGCTGCTACTTCAACAGATGTAACCTAGTGCAAATAATGAATTAGAAAATGCAATAAAAAATGCATACATATATTTTTACATTTTAAAAAGTTTTAGACATGACTGAAATTTTTAAATATTTACTTAACATAATATATCTCCTTAATCTTTTTTTATTTAAACTTTAACTATAAAAAGATTTTCTTAATTTTTTTTTACCATACATATATATTTAAATAAAAGAATGATTTTAAAAACATGTCACAATTTGCAGTTAAAAAAGCTATTATTGAAAAAAGGTTTTCAAATGTAATCAAAAACAGGAAGATCAATATTTACTTATAAGATTATAGAAGTGCAGAATATACAGTACTGTAAGAGCAAATAATACAAAGATTGTATTAATGAACATTGCAAACTTGTTATTAAAGAGGTGATCTTAATATTGCAAAAGAGAGAGACAGATTTATGAAACATTACGTGGAAGGCTATAGACCAGGGGTGTCAAACTCGTATGATGTTACAGGCCACATTGGCTATTTTATTATAAGTGCTGCATGTTTACGATCTTCAAAAAATCCATAAAATACGATTTTTATAATGTATTATGCATTTATTAATCTAAAGCACAAAGTATTATATATTATACACATGTAGTCGTTTTAATTTCCTGTTATTTTTTAAACTTAATTTATACATATTTTATATTTTTAATTAAAAAAAAAAATTTTAAATTTCAATTTAACATGACTTTTTAGAAGATATTTTGCATCAATTTTTTCACAAAACAAGTCATTAACCCTTAATTTGGCTAAGTCCGCTACAACGAACAATCAAATAAATAAAATCTGGCGGGTTTATGAAAACTTCTATACGGCTTAAATATCTAACAAAAACTTTAAAATATATTTCTATTACGGTAAAAAAAATAAAATTCTTATTTGGCAACACCAAATTATTATTGTCATGCTGTTTGCAAGTTTCTTTTAACCTTGCAACAACTCTTCTAGTAATATCAATCATAGTAAGCACACCAATATGCAAGACAAACCAACTTTTCCAATGGTAACTTATATTTCTTCAAATCATCTATAAGTATATTAAAAATATCAGCTCTATATGTTGTATTTTGAATATGAATGATTTCCAAAAGTTCTTCACTTATTTTTAAATCAACATGACATCCGTGAAAAACAGCGACTAGCTGAACGAAATTTCAAATATCTGTACTTTCATCAATATTGCAATGAAGTAAGCTTGAAATGTTGACATCATTGAATTATGCTGATTTCTCAAATTCTCGGATATTTCATCAACTCTGCTACCTACAATATTTCGACTTAAACTTACATTTTTAATCTACTTTGTTTGCGCTGGACATAATACTTCCGTTGCTTTAAATAAACATTAACTAATTCCCTTTCAATAAATGATTTCAATCTGCTAGCGAAATTAAATGTAATGATATATAAATTTTTACAGCAGCTGTATAGTCTTCAACAAATTTAATGTGAGTGTGCTTTATTGTTTTTAAAGAATTGAACTCAATTCGGAAAATTTATCTTCACAAAGTTTTGCTAAGTGTTGGTCATAGTTTGCTTCATGATTTGTGTCATAGTGCCTTTTAAGAATATATTCTCTAGCAACTGAAATAGTTTTTAGATATGTGGCATATCTGAATCTTATTTTGAACACAAAAAATATTACAGTTGCCATTTTCTTGAACTGATTTTTCTTTACTCATTGTTGAAATTTGATTGTGCTTTCATTCACAAACGAACGTCCTGAATATTTTTTTAAACTTTAAAAAACATCTCTGACTGCCACTTGCTGATTGGACACTCCAAACAGAAAAGGAGGAAGACAAATAAAAGTTGCACACACGAAGAATCATGCACCATTCAGAGTATAGAATTTGCATAATGCATTTCAGAATTTAATAAAAAAAGTAATATCAAATGAAAACGTTTAAAAAAATATTAAAAAATATTTTTAATCTAATTACCCCATTGCTATTATCAAAAAGGATTTCTTTTAAAACTATAACAGGCAATGGGCAAATACATCATATATAAGGTCCACCGTACATGGATTTTAAAATGAAAAAACTTTAAAAACTTGATACAGTAAGACCCCGCTTAATGCAGTTTCGGTTTAAAGCTCTTTTTTTTTTAATTGTGGGATTCACCGAAATTGCACGCTGCGTTAGGCTTCCCGATATCCGAAGTAGTTTATCTGTGTTTCATCTTTCCTGTGTGGTGTTATACGAACATACTTTTATCGTTTCAAACATTTGTTGACGTTATTGTAAGTATAAATTTAGATAATACAACGATTTCTATAGTAACAAATATTAGTATTTTTAGTTTTCATCATGGGGTGATAATAAAAACCACGAAAATATAACTAGATGAAAAAGCATTTCACTAGAAACTAAAATGCAAGTGATTAGAAGATTAGATACTGGTTAGCGTCAATCTTACATTGGTGCTGCATTGAATTTGGCAAACTCAACAATAAGGACCATTCTTAAGAATAAAGAAAAAATACTGCTATCGGTAACTGCAACTACGACAAGCACTGTAACTAGAATTACCCATTTTAGAAATATTACAATATATGAAATGGATAATAGAATTTCTATATGGATTGACGACGAAATTGAACCCAATATGCCCTTAAATCAATCTACCTTCTTGATAAAAAGACAGAAAATTGGAAATACAGAAGAGACTGAATGATCTGAAATGTAAACATACTGACTTACTTATTTTTATATGCATATTCGTTTATTCTGTTACTATATTTGTAAGAAATATATTTTTAATTTATTGTTACAAAAAACATAATTAATAAATTTAATGGCAAAATAACTGACCAATTTTCCACCCATCTTCCCTTAACCCCATTATTTACATGATGAGATAATCTCGTTTAACGCTGTTTCATATTACGCTATACTTTGATGGAACGTATACCCCGCGCTAAGCGGGGTCTTACTGTATTTAAATTTTTTTTAAAAAGGAGTCGGTGGGCGGCAACATTCGTACTGGCAGGCCGCGTGTTTGACACCGCTGTTATAGACTTATGATTTCAAATAACAATATAAGTATTAAGTAAGCATCAATAAACTAAAAAAAGACATGGAATATTTTAATACAAAAATTGCTATTAAAGAAGGATTGCCTTTGGAGGCATCTTATGGATTCAAATACAAAATATTCAATCATTTGAAGAATTTAAACTTTGAAACAGATTATAGTATTACCTATCAGACTTTTAAATAAGGATCAAAGAATTGCAACAAAAAAAAAGAAACATTATTTATATAAAACAACTTGAAATTATGCTATTACTTGTTAATGTTACAACAGTAATATAACCAATACACATTTCAACATAATAAAGATTTCTTTAGAATCAAATTTTAACTACACGAGAAATGAATAATCACATCTTATCCCCTAATTAAAAATTAGGAATTCATATTAAACATTTTAAATATCCACATATTTTTCTAACACCAAAATTCCACAAAAACCCAGAATTTAATGGTTAAAATTATTTTCAATGTGCCACACAGTTTACTGTAATAACTATGGATGTTAACCTAATTACTTCAGCCTGTGCACTTTGAAGTTGATTTTCAACTTTAGATAGCATTTCTTCTGCAGTCTTAACTATTGGATTCCTTTTATCTTGCTGGGAAATTCTTTTCAAATTAATTTTCAGTTTTTCCATGAGAACTCTAAAATTTAAATTTTATTTTCAATTAACAAAAGAAAATGAAATTAATTATAAGCACAAAAATATATTGTTTAGAAAATGGTTCAAGAAAGAAGACAACATTAAGTAATATGAAAACATTTGTTTAAAATTTTAAAATAAAAGTTATAGAAAAAAAAAAGTTCTTCAGGCATATACAGGATGTCTCTGGACTCATGGGCTATGGTATCAGAGAAGATAAAATATAAACGAAGAAATATTTTTATAATGCAATATGAGGTTAGAAATAAGGTGGAAAAACAAAAATTGCAAAGAATATGAACTTTTTTCTTATTTACATTAAAAATTACATTAACAGATCAAATGTACCATTATCAACTTCAAAACAGACTGTGCCATGATCAGTTGCAGCAGCAGCGACTGACAGTCTTACAATGAGGTCCTCATCAAAATAAATTGGAATCTTAAAGATTAGGATAATCCCATAAGAAAAAATATACTTGATAACATACAGACCCGTGTAGTTTAATCCGTTGTGGGTCAAACAGGAGGTGATTACACACATCACTGTTCAAAAATAGACAGGAATCCTGATATGCTTAAGCCACATGGCATTTTGAATGGCAACTGGAGCTTTATTAAGTAACTCTGAAAATACAATTTTCAAAAAAATACAATGCAACATGTCATTGAACTGATGTGGTAGCAAGCATGGTCAACAAGGAAATCATCACAACATCTGCAACACATCAAAGGAGAACCCATGCTGGAAAGCATATGGACATGTGACATGGGTTAGAGGTGGCACATTACAGAAATTGTACTAATTTAAAATTTTATCGTACTAGCCTCATCTATGAAAAGTATATTTACAGAGAAACTTAGAGGCTGATGTAATCTGCTGAGAAAACCAGATAGAAGTCTATATACCAAGAACAACTGGCTGGATTCAGTGCTTACGCTCTCTGTAAATGATAAGAAGTCTTTCCAAAAGCTAAATGATCTATAAGATGTTTTTACTCATAAGTGTAGTTCATACAATCGATCTTAAGTTAGTGCCTAGATTATCTTTAACCACTCTGATATGTTCTTTTAGTTTTGAAACTATTGTGTCTTGAGTGGCCATCTGAAAAGAATGAATTGCTTTCACAAAGCTGATGCAAATAAGGAAAAATTTCCCTAATGGGAAAGCATTTATGGTAAACTGGTAACTCATGGTAACTATTCTTTGTGCTATTCCATTATAGTTCAGAGCCTTGAATGTAAGATGAAAACTTGCATTCTCGAAGAGCATAAATATACCTTTCAAAGAACAACATCATGCTATTCCCTCCCAACCGCAAAGTATGCCAATTATTCGATCAACATTTCTACTGTTTTATCACTAACCCAGCATCTAATTAAATAAAATCACTCTTTGCAAAACTTTTACATTGATGCAAATGTTCACAATGGCCTTGCTCATTCCTTTAGCATTCTTTGCTTTCCAGCCAGTATTTTTCATTAAGAAAACCACATTGCTAAAAAAAATGCTTGCTTACATCAGTGCACCTATCCTTAAAATTTGATCTGTGAGTTCCCAGATACCCTGCAGTTTTATAAGTTAAGAAATAAGTCTCAATGGTAGTTTATGTGAATTTATTTAGTATTTAACTTTCAAATTTCTCTTAACTTCCATTTAAAAAGTACATACTTCGTTTGAGACGCTTTTTCTTCAGCTATTTTCAAAGCCTCATTTTTATCAGAACTAGTTTTTTTCACTTCCTTCCATACAATGTCATCATCCTTACCCTTAGAGAAAACATGGAAATTCATTTCAAAACACATTGATGGAAATTTTTACATCGATATTCTACAAATTTTCTTTACAACAAATGGAAATTCATTTCAAAACACATTGATAGAAATTTTTACATCGATATTCTACAAATTTTCTTCACAAACTAGTTAAATCATACAAAAATAAAGGGAGAACTCATAAGAATAAAACAAAATATATTCCAAACGAAAATCCTTAAATTTAAACAATGGAAAAAGGAGTTTTTTCTCATTTTAGAGGGACATGAAAAACATTTTTAGCAAAACTTAAATTATTTGGCAACATAACCTTATTTTGATGCTTTACTTACATAAAACTATAATGAAATTCAGAGATAAGGTTTAAAAAATAACACTAATGCATATCATGACTAAGATATGTATATGTATTTTTAATAGTAAATGAGACATGCAACATATTTCAAACAAATATATGTAATAATTCCCCCTAGCATCCTTTTGATTAACTCTTCCTTAATAATATTCAAATAATCTTATTATTTGGTTCAAAACTAACACCCTGATCTTAATCGTAATCGACTAATATTATTACATCATAAATCCCTTTCCCGCCCATTGTAACCAATCAGAGCTCTTATTACAAAAATGTCACGCGGTCTTCGTCGGGTATAAAAACCGATGTCTCTGGAAATCCCGCCTCTTCTCTTTTTGTCTGCTTGCCTTCGTCATGTAACCAGCCGGCTGCCGCGCGTTCTGTGTTTGTCTTTGTTTGTACCATGATGTTTGCTTCTTGTTATGTGAAATGCCGTCCCTACTTGATCTTTGTGTTTCCAGATGTGAATAAACTGGATTATTCATTTACATGAGTACCTCTTCGATAATACAGTACTCGCCACGTAACACAGGAAAGTCACACCCCCGACCACGCCCTATCCTTTGGTTCGCTACAGTAATAATATCCACTCGCCACGTCTTACAATTATTTTTACCACTCAACAGAATTATTATAGAAGTATTTCATATATATATTTAAATATAAGAAAAACTGAGAGTATTTTAATACAAATGCATTATTTTTTTTAACTACAGTAAATTTTTACTATGAAAAAAAGCATCTCTCTTTAAACCAGGAAATATATCTATACTTACTTCTGGAAGTTCTAAAGCTTCATACAAAGCTTTGGTATGCTGTTTAACAGTTTCGATTGCTTTGTCATAAGCAATTTTAGCATCTTCTGAATTTTGCTGCACCTTTTTGATCATGTCAGCTACAGCATTTTCAATAGCTAAAAAATTAAAACATGCATGAGCAAATATTAAAAATGAAGGCAGAATCATCACTTGATAATTTTGAAAAACAATTTATTCTAAGAAATGAAACACATGGAAGTTTTAACACAGATTTTAAATGCTCAAAAAAATAAAGAATTAACAAATATATATATATTAACAAACATGGATGCTCTGCCTCTTGTTTTTCCAATGATTGAACATGTTGTTCAGTGGGCTTGCTGTCCAATTTTATTACGTTAGTTTCAGGTATTATAGGATCTATAACAAAGGAAATTAAACATGCTTTTTAAAGATATGCCCAAAACATGCAATGCAAACTCATAAGCATTTTTAAAAGCATTAATCAAGAAAACAACAATTAGAAAGAGGAAAATATACCTTTGCATGCACATCCAATATTTCTTTTCAGCAAAAAGATAATAAAAAAATAAAAATACAGAAATTATGCTCACAACCAAAACCTAAAGCATTCAAATCTTGAAACTATATAAATAAAACTACAAGATTAACCATTTGTTACTGAATGCAACTACTGTGGTAATACTTTATTTTTAAACAGTGCCTCAAACTATAAAAAGGTCAAATTATAAAATATACTTACAAATACCATATAAACAAAACAAATAATATATTCTTAAAAAAATATATGCAATTTAAAATATTCAAAGTTTAATTGCAAAATGTTGATATGCTTTAAGAAATAAAAAGCATTACAAACAGAACACAAAATTATGATTCATACCTTCTACAAAACATTAAATTAAAAAGCGTCACACTATTTTTCTAGTCTAATGTATAAAAAGGATGAATAAGCATATTTTCAAGTATTTAATATTGTATATATATATATCAAGGAATTTATTAATAATATTTATGAATAAAACATTGAAACACTGCACTCATTTACCAATTCAATTTTCGGGGTGTGTTAATGTTTAAAAAAACTTTACCTTTGCAAATTACATTTTAATGAATATTTACAACACTATATTTGTCGATTGTACTAAATTTCTTTATTATGCAAAAGGAAGAGAGTGGCCAAATGGCAGCGTATCGCGCTTCCACACCACAGGTCCGCGGTTCTATCCTCGGGTTGGGCAAGGTCGACTCAGCCTTTCATCTCTTCAGTGGGTCAATAAATTAGCACCGAACTTGATTGGGGACTAAACACAGGGGGTTGCACTTCGGACTGACCACCTGATCAGGACATCTGCTCATGCCCCTCAGCACCCAATGGTCACATACATTGAGATAAGCAATGTATGCCTTGGCCCTCATGGGCTGTTGCACCACTGAGTTTAGAAAGAAGAGAAATCAAACCAAGGGATGATGAAAAATAAAAAATGAAATTGCATTATTGAAATACCCAAATGAATTTTTTTCTCTCTCAGTCATGCATACATAATCCTGAAAATGTTTCCTGCTTGAAGAATATTTAATGACATTAATTTGAATAAGATTCTTGGCACTCACTTTTTTTTATCTTTCCTTTTTAATAATTTTCAACAATTAACAAATGTTAATATAACAGGACATTAAAAAAATGAAAACATTACAAAAACGGTTCTATTTAATTATTTATAGATGATTTCCTTATTCATTTACTTTATTATCATAAATACATTACTACCTACAATTCACAAACAGAAATGAATAAGAAAATATCAAAAATATTTTCCCACTATACTTCATAAAGTTAAGTAGTCTGATTGGTACAAAATAAGCAACACATTTACCTAAATTCCCACAATCGCGTGTACTTTATTTTTAAAAAAAAATATTTTAAAACTAAATCATTCGTAATCTTCCTCTTTTTAAAATGAAAAGAGCTTTTACATGCTTGATTTTGAATGAATAGAGGGTGAAGACACATATTTAAACAGAAATGCCAATTAATAAAACATTTACTACATTACATTGATACAAAATTTAAAATCTAGATTTTAATTAAATCTTTTAATTGATGCATATAAATACATTCCTAACAGAAAATTTAAAGGGGAAAAAAATGCATGTTTGTAAAGAACTTTAAATTCAAAGCATTCAATTACTAAAATTTGAAAAATACTAGTTAGAAATGGCATAAAGTATATGGGCTTTACATATAATTCAGATTTTAACAAGTCACATTAGGAAATCCTTAATTATGCTAAGGACTGATAGCAACAGAGATGGGATGGAAAAGGCTGTTAATGTACGATTTTTAAAAAAAAAAAAAATTCTTTTGCAAACTATTTTGTAAAAAACATTTAAATTGTTCAAAAAAAATTCCACAAAATTATGCAAGACAGTGAAGAGATTCTAATTTTATATATCCTAACTTATTCATGATAACATCATTCATGAATTTACAATTAAATGTCTAAAGGCAATTTAAAAATTTCTATTGTAAATACAGTTTTGCAAAATGGTCCATCTCTTCTACACTGAAAATGCAATATAATGCACTTATGCAATATAAAGAAAGATACATAACATGATACAAAAGAGCACAGCTAATATATATATATATATCAGTGGCATAACGTACACCACCACAGTGCAGGGGGGCCCAAAACCTGACTTTGCAGGGGGCCACTGATATATATGATTTTAATTTTAAAGCTGTTGACAGGTTTAAATTAACACCTATCAGAAAAGCTGTCATAGCACCATAAAAAGAACCAGCGCGTGAACCGTTTCATGAGAAGATACACCTAGTCTTGTTCATAGTCGCAAGTTCATAGATAGGTTTGTTTACCTAAGAATTTTAATAGAGTAAATAATTGTATTCTCCCTCACACATGATTAATTAAAAGTCAATTCATTAAAAATGTTATCAAACATAGAACTTTTTTATTTATCAATACAAATAATGTCTCTCATATCAATAAAAAATGAATTTAAAGTTCTAATGTAACACACATCTTTTCAAATTTGTACCATAAAAGCCATCTTGAATTTTAGTTAATGTGTTTAATGGAATGTGAACAACTTAGTATGATGAAAATGTATAAATTATAAAACCATATGCAATTTTACTTGACTCAAAAGTAAGTAATTATACAATACTTAATATTTAAATATATAAATTCATTTCTACAGAAGAATTAATCATGGGGAATTAAGTTTATAAAAATTGCAATAAAAAATCTTACCACTACCCTGAAGAACAGCTGAGCTTCCTTTAGCTTTGATGTCAACTGATTTTTGTACCTATATTGGAAACACATTTTTACAGGATCAGATGCACAGGAATTCATACAATTCAAGAAAAACATATTCAGATACAACAGGATTTTGAATTGCTGCTGTTTTGGAGATTAAAGCATAATCTAACACAAATGTACAACTGAATGTCATAGATAATTTATATAAAAAAAGAGCAGACTAGTGTAATTTAAGTAAACATTTCATCCACAACATAAATTAAAAGTAACTGCACATCGTTTATAGTTAAAATAAAACATTTAAAAAAAGGAAGAAAATAATTCTCATGTTTGTTGCTAATATGAACTTTAATAAACAAACAAATTCTCTATAAACAAAATGTAGGTTGTCATTTTTTTAGATTTCGAAGGATATATTTCACACGTGATAACATGGACAATGGAATAATGTCATTGAGATATTAATAAACAAAAAAAAAGTTTAAACAAAATCAACAGAACTTAAAATTTTCAATCAAACAAGTGCCTAATATTACTGATATAACATATGATGCGGAAAATTATAATGATTGATCAATTCAGTACTACTCAATTTTAATAAAAAAGATGTTCTTGAAAAAAATGAGCCATGCATACATCAACTTAACTATGTTTTCCGAATTCCAGTCTACAGTGGTGGCCAAAATTGTGGACACTTTTTTAAATTGTTAGGTTTTTTTGTATGCTTATAAAAAATTTTATGTTGCACAACATGCTAAGTATTTTATATCATTTTAAAGGGAATATAATACTGAATTCAATACAAAAAACAAAATTCATAGATTTGCAATGCATAAAAAGTTATGCTGTAATAACTGTTGATATACATTAAATACTGATGATAGCAGTGAGTTATCAGATCTTAGTGAGGTTGCCTTTATTTTAGAGTACAACTTCACATCAATGTTTCATTCAGCTAAAAATAGTTTTAAGCTTTTCCTTAGTTATTATATGATGGCAGGAAACAATTATATCCTTAATTAGTTCCTTTTTATTTCATGGGTGCCTCATCCAGACAAGAGTTTTCAAACAGTGCCACAAGTTTTCGATAGGATTGAGGTCAGGACTGTTTCCTGGCCAAGACAACAACTCAATGATCTTAGAATGGTACCAGTCTTTCAATTACTTTACTGTGTGACAGGGAGCAAAATCTTGCTGAAAAATAAATGAAGCATTGTTGGTAAATAGATCCCTGATGGAAGGCAGAAGTTTAATTTCTAGAATAGTGTCAATGTATTTTATGACATTCAATGATATGAAGGCGACCAATACCATCTGCTGATATTCACGACTAAGTGATAAAACTATGTGGGTACTTCACAGTTGCCTGGATGTAGTCAGGATGTAGCATTTCTGCTTTTTTCGGCTTACACATTTTAGGCTTTTACTACCGAATAACGATATTTCAGTTTTGTCCCTCTATATAACTTGTGACCAATAACCATTTTTCCAATTAATGTCTTCGATTGTTCTCTGTAGTGCCTTTTAGAGCTGCTGTAAATTAAGATTCGGCTTTTTTCGTGGAATTCTACCTTTTAGTCTTACTTCTGTTAATCTACTTCGGATTGTTTTTGAACTGACAGAAACACCAGCATCACCCATATCACTTCTGATGGATGTCCATGAAATTCTTTTATCTCTGAAACATAGTATTTGTATTCTTCTGTCATTAACAGATGTGGTGCACCTTTTTCGCTTGTTTTTAATTAAATTTGTCTCCTGGCATCTTAAACAAAACTCTCAGTCTCCAGATGTAGTCACTAAACTACCCACCTGTTATGAAATTTTAAAAAAGGAAATGTGGCACTTTCTCATCTCATATGTGCTCAATCAACTCTTTTTATTTGATGTCATTGCTTTTTGACTAAATATCATTGTTATCCTGGCCAGAAAACAGTCCTGACCTCAATCCTATCGAAAACTTGTGGCACTGTTTGAAAACTCTTGTCCAAATGAGGTACACATGAAATAAAAAGGAACTAATTTAGGATATAATTGTTTCTTGGCATGACGTAATAACTGAGGAAGAGCTTAAAACTATTTTCAGCTCAATAAAACATCGATGTGAAGTTGAACTCAAGAATAAAGAGGCAACCTCACTAAGATCCGGTAACTCACTGCTATCATCAGTATTTAATGTATAGCAACAGTTATTACTGCATAACTTTTAATGCCTTACAAATATTTGAATTTTTTTTTGTATTGAATTCAGTATTAAATTTTCTTTAAAATGACATAAAATACTTAGCATTTTGCAAAACGTAAAATTTTCTATAAGCATATACAAACTTAAAAAACATAACAATTTAAAAAAGTGTCCACAATTTTAGCCACAACTGTAATATGAGAAAACGTTCCCAGCCTTTCAACAAGAATAAAAAATTTTCATAGGTTTAATATGAAAAGTGTTGGGGTCAAGCGAGTGAACTATTTTTCTGGTGGAAGGATAACTGTATGACCCGCCCATGCGCGGTTTTCCCGCTTCACTCCCACATATTCCTTCTACGGAGTTCACTGGCTGACCGGTTGCTGTGTGCTTTTGGGTCAGACTTGCTGTGTGCAGTTTCCATGATTGTTTTTCATATTTGTATATAAATAAATGTGGTGTCCAGAGATGCCTGAGTGGAAGTAATTTCACAAAGAACAACAAGTTGTACCAGAGTGTGGTTAATCTGTGTGATGTGTTAGTTGACTTTGTGAATATTTAAACCTTTCTACCTACAATGGATAAAATAACAATTCCCGATTTAAACGGAACGAACTATTTTATTTGGGAGCTTAAAATGAAAGCTGCCATTAGCTTAAAGAGATTAGACTCTCTAATCATAAACAAAAAACCTGGAGACCTTAGCCATTAGGACGAAATCGAGTGGCAAACAAAAAAATTTAGATGCTATATCGTATATTAAGCTATCGCTCACCGATGAACAAGCGTTGCAGTTCGCGGCGGAAGACAACGCGAAAGTGCTGTGTGATAAAATTAGAGCGACTTTCATCGGCCGAGGCGAAGATTGAAAAATTGACGCAGGCAATGAACTCAAGAACATTGTCATGAAAAACGGCGAAACTGTAGGGGATTATATTGCAAGAGCGCGGGGGATATCGACTAAGTGTCACTCTCTAGGATTGGACGTGTCGCCGAGGGAATTGGTCTACCATACCGTTAGAGGATTGAATGGAAAATTCTCCAAAGTGCGCGATATTTTAAAAACTCAAGAGAGAAAAAACTATGGAGGAAGTTCATCAAATTCTAAGGGAAGAAGAAACAACTTTCAACATACCAATTAAAACTCGTATGGATGGGATTAATGCTGAAGCATTTTATTCCAGGAGAAAAAATGGAAAACAAATGAGACTTTGCTATATTTGTAGAAAACACAATCACCAATTGTTACTATAGAAACAAGAACTCTCAAAGTACAAGCCAAAGGAATATAACACAAAGAAACAATTCGTCTAGAGATGGACACGTATTTACAGCTTCCCATCGAGAAGAAAAACTTTGTGACAATACCTGGATAGTGGTGCATGCTGTCATATGGCTAAAGAATCTGTGGGGTTCAAAAATATTAGTCCAGAAGTTATGGACATTTATTTAGCCGATAAAAATTCCACAATGATGAGCCAAGGAACTGGAAACGTTTCAGCTAAAACTGAGTACAAAACATTGTAATTCTATTAATCTAACAATTACTAATGTCAGTTATGTTCCTCAATTAAGATGTAATTTACTGTCTTAACATGTTAAATGGATAAAGGTTGTAAGATTAAATCAGAGAATAATTGTGTATTGATATATGATAAAAATAATAAGTTAATAACTAAAGCATTTAAAAATAATGGTAGATAAGAAATTAAATTAGAACCTATGTATAATTCTGAGTTATATTTCTGACCAATCTACTAATAATTATGAAATTTGGCATAACAGGTTATGTCATTTAAATTGTAAAAATATGCTTAAAATTAAAGATTATATTGATATTGATAATGTAAATAATTTCACATGTGAAACTTGTGATATAAGTAAGATAACCAGAACAACTCATCATAGTATTGATATAAGTCAAAGCTCACAAATCCTTGAGTAGCTCCATGCCGACCTGTGTGGTCCAATTAATATCGAATCGTATGGCGGTGCAAAATATTTTATGGTAATTGTAGATGATTTTTCTGGCATGTACTTTACTTATTTCTTAAAAAATAAATATGAAGTGTTTGATATATTTTCTCAATTTAAAGCCAAATATGAAAAATTAACTGATAAAAGGATTAAAAAGATAAGAACTGATAATGGGTTAAAATTTTAAATGAACAACTAGATACTTACCTGGCTAATTCAGGAATACTTCGTGAAAAAACAATTCCATACAATAGTGAATCAAATGGCAAGGCAGAAAGAGCCAACCGCGTTCTTCTAGAAAGAGCTAAATCTTTATTATATGAAAGTAAGCTTCCTTTAAAATTTTGGGCTGAAGCTATTAATTGTAGTACTCAAGTATCTAATATTACACCGCGAAAAGGGAAAGAAAAAATACCATTAGAAATCTGGACAGGTAATAAACCGAAATTAAATTATCTCAAAAAATTTGGCTGTGTGGCCTATTTTCACGTTCCGAAAGTATTGAGAAATAAATTTGAAGTTCCAGGAAGACGTGGAATTATGCTAGGATATGCTAGAGAGAGGAGGGGGATATCGAATTTATGATATTAAAAATCAAAAAGTAATTGAGGAGAGATCAGTTAAATTCAATGAATCTTTAAAATGTAGTAATTATTTAGGTGAAATTGAAAATGAAATATGGGATATTGACTCGTTTTTTGAAGTCTCTCCCGAAAGAAGCGAAATTAATCAAAATACAGAAAATGGAGTATTGTCTAATTTTGATATAAATAATGGGCCTGTAGCAATTGAGAATGATAACTCAATTCCCCTTCAGACCATGTGATTGCCTCGGACAGGCAGAATCCAACTCCCGGTACTTGAATTGAATGATGTACAAAATCAAATCCCTGTTAGAAGATCAGAAAGACTGAAATCTAAACAGATGTCAGTTCATTTAACGAATAATGTACCAAACACTTATTTTGAGGCAAAAAATATTGCTAATTGGCAAAATTGGAAATTGAGAATGAATTAGATTCGTTAGATAAACATAAAGTTTGGGAAATCATACAAAACCTGCAAAATCAAAATTAATAACTAAATGGGTATATAGTTTAAAACAAGATGATGCTGGGAAAAATATGAAATACAAAGCAAGGCTTGTAGCAGCTGGTTTTAATCAAATTAAAAACATAGATTATTCAGAGTCGTATTCACCAGTTGTAAATATTGAATCTTTTTGATTGTTAATTGCACTTGAAGCTAAATTAAAATTAAATGTTAATTTCTTTGATGTAAAAACTGCATACTTATAGGGCGATTTAGAGCAGACTGTGTAAGTGTTACCTCCTGCTGGTTATGAGAAATTAATTGAAGATGACAAAGTTTGTAAATTGAAAAAGAGTATTTATGGTTTGCCACAGTCAGGCAGAAACTGGTGTATGAAAATAAAGGGTGAATTAGAAAATTTTGGTTTAAAACAATTAGCTTCTGATAATTGTGTTTTTATCAAATCTGATAATCAAAGTGTTCTTATATTATGTATGTAGATGATTTAGCTATTTTTTGTAACAATGATAAAATGTATGAAGATATTGTTAGTAAGATTAAAAATGTATTTGAAGCAGTTGTGTGAAAACAAAACTAATAAGTTTTTAGGCATGGAAATTGAAAAATGTGAAAATGGTATTTATTACATTACTCATTATTAGTCAAACATAATTTAGAAAATTGTAAAAGTGTCAAAACTCAAATTGTGAAGGGGGAAGACAAAAATTTTCCCTCTACAAATGAATTTATTGATATTACTATGTATCAGGAATTAATTGAACTTTTATATTTAGCTAATAGAACTCGTCCTTATATATCCTTTGTAATGTCTTATTTATCCCAATTTAGTCATAATCCAGAGAAGAGACATTACAATTTGGCTAAAGGAGTTTTAAGATATTTGATGGGCTCAAAAGATAAAAAATTGTTTTATGAAAAAAATTTGGTATTTTAAATGCTAGTTCAGATGCTAGTTGGGGAAATGCAGAAAATGGAAAATCATTCTCTGGAGGTGTAGTTTTACTTGGTAACTCATTAATTGTATAAAAATGTCATAAACAAAAGAGTGTTAGTTTATCAACATGTGAAGCAGAGTTACTTTCTATTTCTGAAATTTGTAAAGATATAATTTGGACTGTAAATTTGTTAACTGAATTAAAATGTGAACAATTTATAAATAATGCTGTAACTCTAAATTCAGATAGTCAAGCAGCAATTCAGTGGATTAAGGCATATGAACTTATGTTTACATTTTATAAAGGATTTATTTGAAGATACTGTAATTAAATTAGAATATATCCAAACAGAATTTTTAATTGCAGATTTTCTTACGAAAGCCCTGAATGTAGAGAAGTTAGAATATTCAATGCAAAAAATTTCATTACTCTCTTGATTTTATGTCACTGTGTTTATTGTTATATTTTATGTGTATTGTGTATGTGTTCATAATATTAGCATTGTTTGAAAAAAAATGTATCACTCGCAGGAGGTGTATGTTGGGGTGAAGCGAGTGAACTATTTTTTCTGGTGGAAGGATAACTGTGTGACCCTCCCACGTGCGGTTTTTCCGCTTCACTGCCACGCATTCCTTCTACGGGGTTCACTGGCTGACCGGTTGCTGTGTATAGTTTCCGTGATCGTTTTTCGTATTTGTATATAGATAAATATGCTGTCCAGAGATACCTGAGTGGAAGTAATTTCACAAAGAACAACAAAAAGAATAAATTAGAACAGAAGTAAATGATTCAGTTTTGCTCATTTATTGTAAAGAATAATAACTAAAAATGTTTTTCAGATCATATTAGTTGATTAAGATAATACATAATTTACAGCTATTTAGGTCAATTGTCAAGGAGATGATCGAAGAAAAGTTTCAACAAAAGTTTTTATAGATATTAAAACAGATTCACCATACGAAGTTAATTTATCATATTATTCATGTTATCTCTTCAAAGAATAATATCCAAACAGGAAAAAGGGCTTAATATGCAAAGATGATCAAAACTAGCTAGATAAAGTGTAACCAATAATTAAAAAATTTATTACATTTTTAATAGAAAAAAGTATAAAAGTCGACAAAATCACACAAAATGTAAGGAACATGAAACACATTATTTATCTACATTCTCATGGCATACAAAGTTTTAAAAATCCCACTTTCAACAAATTAAATATTTTTCATCATTAGCTGTAACAAAATACTGAAAATAAATAACACTTAAAGGTTTTTTGGAAATAATTCTAATACTGAAAGTATATCAATTACTTATGACCGAATAGAATACATTTTGTATGAATTAAAGAGTAAACACATAAGTACTAATTCTTTTCAACACAAAACTGATATTAACATACCTCTGCAGCCTTTTCTCTGTCAAGTTTCTTTTTCAATAAGCTACCTACTCCAGCAGCTTCTTTTGTTTTTTCATCAGAAATAGATTTTGGAGGACTACAATTTTTTTTAAAAAAAAGTTTAAAATGAATATCAAGATAATGAGATTTTATTCAGATTAATCGTTTAGAAACAGCAAATGAAAAAGTCAGATATACAAAAAGTAAGGAAATAATGTAATCTAAATTTGATTAGATATGTGAATTCTTTACCATTATTTCATTCTCTAACTTTAGTTTTTCAATCCCCTTTAGCATGCAAACATTTACTAGTTAAAATTTCAGTTCTCGCAATTTTTATTTAAATATTAAATAAAAAGGATTTTGCATCAGGAATGTTAAATTTACTTTCATGTAACAATATTTTTTTACCATACATCATTTGAAAATTATTGTTCAGATAGACTAATGCACTTATAAAAACATATTTGATTTTTAACTCTTGAATTTTCACAAAATTGATTAAAATGTCAATATGCTTTCCTTCTTCTTTAATTTGCATTATAAAACTAATTTCTGCTCATGATTCATGTACTTTGTTTTTTAATAAATTAATCTTTTAAGATTTAATAATAAATCTTAAGTGATTCAGACTTCATTTAATGCAAAGTTACTTTTTTTAAACCAATATCTTTACATTAAAACATTTGATTTTTTAATGAATATGGAAAATTCACCAATATCAAATACATACATATATATTACGAAAAAAGGTGTAAATAAGCAAATTTTATTTTGCTTAACACACTTTGTAATATTGAGTAATGCAATATAAAACAACTTACACAGATTGTTTTTCATTTGGAGAGGGAAACAATTTGTAGATATATTCAACGTAAGGAACATTTTCTTGTAGCACTTTTTTAAATTTGGGATTATAATGTCCATACACTACAGCCCCAGTGAAACCAGCTCCAGTAGCAGCAATTATTCCAAATATGACTTTTCCACTTCCACTAAACGGTTTTTTTTTTTTTAAAAAAGAACATTTATATTAATATAATTTCAAAATAAGGTATATTATGGAGTAACATATTCTCATTAACAAAAAAAATTCAAAATTCCTGGGTCTCCAAAACAAACAATCCCTTTTCAGAGAAATCTCTCTTGAAATAAATATCAATGTATGTGTGAGTGCAGAGCATAGAAATACAAATGGCCCTGAAAACCACAACAAGAGATAATTATAGAGCAAACAGATAAGCAAAGAAAAAAATCGATGTGCGAGGTCAAATGCTTTCACTGAAGCTGAAGGAAGGAATATGAGTTAGGTCATGTCATTCCTCATCCAATAAGAATTGTACATTGAAAAGAGTATTGAGATTTATCTGTTAAAGAAATTATTTATGTCTATATATTTGTTTTGTAGTATTTGGTTCTGAGCATTAAACATTAGTGTTCTTGTCAAGAAATAGTAGTCATCCTTTTATCACCCCTAGGTGCCAGCTAAAACACTATATATATATATATATAT
Source organism: Trichonephila inaurata madagascariensis (assembly GCA_019973955.1). Taxonomy (NCBI): domain Eukaryota; kingdom Metazoa; phylum Arthropoda; class Arachnida; order Araneae; family Nephilidae; genus Trichonephila; species Trichonephila inaurata. Next base: position 287,505 of record BMAV01014783.1, read on the forward strand.
ATATGCATTTTATTTTCCTACTTCAAACATTCATTAATACAAACTCCAGAAACTTAGGAAAACAGCAACTCATTTCTAAATATTTATTTTTACCTAGTATTTGAAAAAAGTAAGCAGTATGACTGCTTACATAAAACTAGTTCTAACAAGATGGGTCTTAGCAAAACACATTTTAAAACAACACAAGTCAAGAATAATATTAATGAATTAAAATATATTAATGAATGTTTTCCTAAATAAGAATTCAAAACAAATCTCAGTAAGTTTAATCAGTAACTACCTTGAGGATGAAGAGCTTGAATATGGACGCTTCAACCCTTTCGAATTTGAAGAAATCTGGAAAAAATAAATGTAGTACATAAAATTCTATTTCAGACCTTGAAATAATATACACATATTGCATATAATAAATTTAGTTAAGATTTAATTTAAATTTTAGCAAATCTAAAAATTTTCACTCAAAGCTGTCATTTTAAAACATTTTTTTTTTTGACATTACATTACTCAATTTTAAACACTATATTGAAATTTCTCCTTTTAATTCTTAAAAATGTATTATTTCTTTTAAGTATAATTTCACACAACTCATACAAGCAAAACAATATTTTTCATTCTCATACAACATACCTTTTCTTTCAACTGATTAATCTATTCTTAAAATAAATAGTATATTTCACATCATTTATCATTGAAAACAAGTAAATGGTCACTACTGCATAAAATACTCATTCATTATTCAGCCATGCTATTCATTAAATAATTTCCTATAATAAATTTTTAATAACTAAAAAATATTAGCATATTTTTTTTTAATTATATAATTTTATACTAACACACACAAGCAATCATTAAAAATGTACAATAACACAAGCAATCATTAAATCTATGATCTCATATTTGATGAAAATCTGACAATGCTGAATGTCCTTTGTGACAATGCTTCTGCCTGGTAATCAATAAGATCATGAACTTTAAAACAATTGCAGTGAAAAATGTAACCAGAAAATAATGAAGAATTTCTTAATTTTGAAGGTAGTTCTTGAGAAAAAGTATGTAACTTTCAGCAATTTACAAAACATAGGTGGATGTGAAAATGGTGATGAAGAAGCACCGAATGACTGGTTAAATGGAGATAATTTAGCATAATACAAAATAACTAACAATTAACATGAAATATTGAATGACCTTCAAATCATACAATGCATTACAAGGACTATGTAGACTGAACCAATCCTGCAGAAAAGTAAAGAATCTTATAATGGAGTGAAGGATAAGTTAGACTGCACTAACATATGATTACTTGGAACACTAAGAGAAAAAATAAGAGTGGAAAAACTATCCTTAGACATTTGTGTAACAACTATCAGAAAATTCTATTAAAAAGATGAAACAAACAACTTTGCTCTATTTTACTTTAAGCAGCAATAAATTTAGTAAGCACTAAATTTTTAAATGCTGTACCTAATCTTTCACACATTCACAAGTATAACAATTTAATTGGGATTTATGTTATTTGGGATTTCTGGTTAATAATATCTACTACAGAACTAATTATATTATTTGTCTCAAAGAATAACATAATTTTACTTTCCTTTTCTATGATGAAATTATATTCTGTCTTGTGATAATAATCAGAAGAAAAATAAACTTCCAATGAAAGGGAAACACTATCACATGTACTTAGCTCAAAATGAAGTTTTTAAAATCTTAATATTCTTTAAAAGAATGTGTTTTTTGAATATTCCTTTCTTGACCAAACCTCCATTGTTGTTTTAAATTTTTCAGAAAAATTAAAAAATATCAAAAACTTACTCTTTTTTGCATTTATTAAAATTTTAATATTAGATTTTATGTAAATATACAGAAAATTCTCATAAACAATTTTAGTGATTAATTTTAAAATAAATAATTTAATTTTAGAAGGGAAAAAAATATTGATTTATGCATGCTAAATTTAGCAAAACCCTAATATCTTCTATAGTCAAATTTGGTACTTACATATTATTGCAACCATGCCAATTTTTGAGATAATTTAACAAATTGGCAACCCCGATTGTGCACATGTTGTAAGCAGGGTCGATCCTAGCAGGTGTGCAGTGCATGCACCGCACACAGCCGGCCGCATATAGTTCTATCAATCAAGTACAATTTTTTGTGAATTTCGCAAAATAATATTTATAAGTCGAATAAACATGCTGAATTTTAGATAGTTTTTGCAGTATCAAAACAAGTCCCAATTTCTTGATACCACAGCATAGTTTAGAAAAATAGGATGTTAGTGCACAGTTTTGGTCCTTTATCCCATTAATGTCTACTCTTTACCCACTTCGGTTCAGTCCTAGGAGAGCCCACACCCTTGGCGTGAATTATTTTGGGTTGGCGATAATTAAGCCATTTTCGTAACCCTACTTTGATACACTAGATTTGGTAAACCTAACTATTTCTGGAAATTTCGTATTTTGTCGGCGGGCATTTCATTTTGTTTTGGGGAACCGGGCTGGGATGGTTGCATGTGTGAAGGAATATGTCTTAGAATTTTTTACTTTGTTGAATGCGAAAGGTTAGAAAGAATTGATTGAATAGTGTATGAAGGAAGGATTGATTGCTTAGAGTTATGAATGTCCTTAATGTAACGATCGGCGTGATGTAACATGGTCGACAATAAAACGCTTTTCGAAATTGTACCAGCAACGCCGAAGGTATGTTCGACCATTACCTCGCAGAATAAGAATGGCGGCTCTCATACGATCATTCACTTAACGATGAGACCTTCAAGACTTTTTTTAAATCTGTTATGCTGTACCCTCCACTTACAAAAGATCAGCAGTAAGAAAGTAAGTGCTGTTTATATATATATTTTTTTCATCTTAAATGCTTAATTTCTGTATTGTTTACATATATTTTCATTACGGATCAACCTTATCTCTCTGTATTCCCTTGCCGCCATTGTCGGTTTCGCTTGGCGCCATCTCGTTCTGGCTTGGCACTTTTTTCGTTTTGTCGCCAAGGGTGTGAGCTCTCCTAGGATTTTACCCACACTTCCTTCAATTAATTGCAAAATTCATGGCAGAGCTGTCCATACTGCAGCAGAAAAGGGTTTTTTTTCTTTTCTTATCAGCTGCACTGGCGGCGCACTGTGGATAGTTGCTTACCAAAGTCGTCTCAAAAATGATTTTTGCGAAAGTTTCTTTACAAAAATATCTAACATGGTTAATATTACCTAAGACATGGGCGTGTTTAAATTCATTGTGCATTTGGAGAAAAATTAAAAGTTTTCTATTAAATATAATAGCCTTACAATACAAACAAAATAGAGGAAAGAAGTTATTTTTGAGTCTATTTGCATTTTTATTACTGTTTTACTTTTCATAAAAGTAGATGAGCTTAGAACGCTAAAGTTCAGCACAAATCAAAGTAGGAAAAATCCCTAGAGGGGCGGCACATTAGATCTTTGCACTCTGGCGGCCGACACCCTAGGATTGGTCCTGGTTGTAAGGGCTGAAAAAGCAATCATGTGTCTTTCTAAGCCTAACTGTTCATTGATAGGGCAATTTCGAGAACTAAAATGTAAAATGGGATTTAACCAAATTCTTAAGTAATAAAATAATAACATATTTTAAAAGTTAATTATAATAATAAAATTTAAAAAAATTAAATAATAAAAATTAGTTATTTTTTTCTTTTACTGATTTATTTATTTATAATTATTATTTTTCCCACAAAATATTTTTCGACTATGCACTCCATATTCCTGTCACAGCGCGCGTATTCCTTATTTAAAATTTTAATTAGCTTTTTAAATGCAATGACATATAAAAAAGAAAGAAAAACCATTTTAAAGTTTATATCTCTGAAAAAATAGTTATTCTATGATTCAGTTAACTTAAAATGCTGTTTTAAAACAATCTAGCTACATAAAATTTTTATAAAGAAAAAATTTACTTTATTGTAATACTTCTAAATACTCCTGTTTTATATATAGCACCATCCTATTTTTTTTTTTTTTACTTTATATTTTTCTTTATAAAATTGCTTCCTTTGTCAGTTTATATGCATGCTGGTATTTGGTTATTTTATTTTATTTAATTCTAAACAACTTTATAGTTCATAAAAACATAATTTTTCATTTTACATAAGGCATTTTTACAACAAATCCTCAGCAATTTTAAAAACTTAACACCAAAACCTCAATAGTTTCAACAACCATAATATTCAAATGAAGTCTAGAAAAAGATTACTTCCTTTCCTTTCAATACAAAATATGAGATTAGAATTAGCATGAACTGCACAATAAATGAAATATAAGATATCAATAATTAACAGCTTTTAATAAAAGTTGTAATCACTAAAAAGAACAGTAAAATATTAGTTATATTTTTTTAATTATCATTTTCAAAAAGTTAATAAAAAAGCATGCAATTATCGAAATCTCAACCAAGGAGATGTGGGCAAATCTCCAAATTTAAGGGAATGTTATCAATAAAATTTCTTTCTTGATATAATATTACAAACAACACAGTAAGATAAGATTATGCTGAATGAACTGTATAACAACTTTATATGCTGAGGTAAGAAAAATCTTTACGATTAAATCTAATTTTTAATGTTGAATAACAAATATCTTGGTCCATAACATTTTACTTTCTTACACTTTGGGGAAGAACTTTAAGCTTTTTCAATTATTTATCTCCTGAAATATAAACATCAGATGGTAAGAAAATAGTGGCTATATTAAAAGTAAGCCAAATAACTATTTTACTTAAAATAAGTAGGGTATATGATTAAAAAGGAAAATATCTAATCATTACGATACTTAGCAGATGAAAAACATATTAGTATTCGACTCAAAATCAATGAACGAATGTGATTAACTACAGTGCTAATAACCAAAACACAACAATTTAAGATATATTTCTACATTTTTAAGCTGTTGTATGAAAAATAATGTCATATATCAATGGCCAACATATCTTTCTCATTGGTTGGTACTATGATCTGAAATAAAATTGCTTACTTTAGATTTTGGAAAGGTGAGCCGGAGTGATCGCCACATAATAAATAAAAAAATTATTTGAAAATACTAAAGAAATACACCAGAGTCCTTGAGTTGAATCGAAAATAGCCGAAAAGTCGAAACAAACTATTGTTGCCAATAAATATGATAAAATTGCTGTTGATTGGTTTGATTGATTGATTGGATTCGTCAGAATTTAACAGTCCGGCTTTGTAAAAATATTAAAAATGGAATGAAGAGCCTAAAGTTCAATTAAGAAATGTGCACTGAGTTACCTTTAATGCAATTAAGTCTTCCAATTCAGTCATATTCGTAGGAAATGTCTTTATATTATTGAAAATTAGCAACTAATTCCTTTATACATATATGGACAAATTCTACCGTACAGCTTACAATGGGGGCGCTGTAGTCATCAGTACCCTTTGCTTCTGGTTAATTTGTACATCACGCCTGCGTCTATTATAATATTTCTCCCATTTTTCATGTTTAGTTTTTGTGTTTCGTCTAGCTTCATCAAACAATTTTTCAATATCTCCTACTGCAAACTCAGTTCCGTCCGAAACCATTACTAATTTTTGAAATGGGGTAATCAACTTTCGACCCAAAAATAATTGCGCAGGGGTTTTTCCCGTTGTTTCATTCACTGCTATACGAATAGCATAAGCAAACTCATGTAAGAATTGGTCCATGTATCGTGTTGATCATTAACATAATTTGCAATCATTTGCACCAGATCGCGATTCACGCGTTTGGTTCTATTTGCCTGAGGCCTATATACAACAGTCTTCACATGCCTTATGCCTAATCTTTCACTTAAATGTTCAAAAATTTCGGATATAAATTGGGGACCGTTATCACTTATTAATTTCATTGGAGCTCCAAAACGCGATATAAAAATATCAAAAAAAAGTATCCGCTATTACACGAGCCGAGGCCTTTTTAAGAGGTATGATTTCAGCCCATTTGCTAAAATGATCGGTAATTACTAATACATATCGATTACGTCTCACTCTCGATGTAGGGTACGGACCTAACAAATCTAACGTAACTATCTCATTTGGATAGTTTGATACAATCGGATTTAATCGACCAGCTGGTAACGCGTTTTTATAGTTATTAACTTGGCACATATGGCATGTAGAGACATATTGATCAATAAATTTTCTCATATACGGGAAATAAAAAACGTCCCTTATTTTATGATAAGTCTTAAATCAACCAAAATGACCTGCTATGGGCTTGTCGTGAAATTCACTCATTATTTCATTCCTTAAAGATTTTGGAATGTATACACGCATTTCACCTAACTACGTTGCGTATTTCGCATAATAAAACAAGCCTTCAATTAGACGGAAGTTGCGGGACCAATTCTCACATATCGTCGCATTAACTGAGTTATCTTCCGAGTTTTCTAAATATATATAGAAATGACCTAATTCTGGGTCATTCTTTTGCTCTGTTATTAACTGTTCTCGCGACGTAAGTACTAAATATCTGATTATTGCACAATTAACTTTCTTTCCCATTATACTTTCAACCGGGTTTCTGGATAAAACATCCACCACCGCATTTTGAGTTCCAGGTCTATGTTCCCATTCTATATTAAATTCCGCGAATTTGAGTGCCCTTCTGATCATCCTACTCGACAAATTTTTCCCACGAGTTAAACGTGTTAAAGCAGTGTGATCAGTAATAACTTTAATCGGCAGTGATCCTAAATATGTTCTGAATTTATTCAGCACCCACACTACTGCTAAGCATTCTCTCTCGGTTACCGTATAATTCCTCTCTGCGTTTCTCAGAGTACGCGAAGCAAATACAACTGGTCTCTGTTCTTGATTTAGAACTGCTCCTGAACCTATTGAACTTGCATCTGTAAATAACTTGAAAGGCTTTTTGAAATCCGGTAATTTTAAAACTGGCGCCTTTGTTATGGCCTCTTTGACCGTGTCGAATACCTTTTGCGCCTCAATGGACCAAAAAAATTTTTTTAATTTTCGTTTTAGATTATAAAGGGGTTCGCAAAGATCAGCATAATTTTTATAAAATTTCGCTTACCACTGGGACATACCTAAAAACTTGGATACCTCCTTTGAATTACGCGGTGGTTTCATCTCAAGTATGGCTCGAACCTTTGTCTCATCCGTTTTGATTCCTTCCTTACTAGTAATCAATCCTAAATACTTCAGTTCATCACAACCAAATCTACATTTTTCCTTATTTAAGGTCAATCCTTCATCTTGTAATAACGAAAAAACCTCCCTTAAATGCTCAACATGCTGAGTGAACGATGGAGACGAAATTATAACGTCATCCATGTATACACATCCCTATCACCGGTTTCAATATGATCTCTATCGCTCTTTGAAAATTGGGAGCATCCCCTGATAAGTCAAATGGCATACGCCGAAATGTGTAGGTGCCACTTTTTACTACGAACGCGGTCTTAACAATATCACTGGGGTTTACTGCCATTTGAAAGTACCCACTTCTTAGATCAAGAGATGACATTATTGTCGTATAGGGCAGTGCTCCGCAACCCCCGGTCCGCGGACCGGTAGCGGGAAACCCGTTTCATTCCAACTGAATTTAAATTCCTAGTTCTATACACCAAATTAAAATATCACGTGCCATTATTTTTTAAAAAGGGGGCCCCGAAGGTAGTGACATAAATCTTTTTATGTTTTAAAAGAAAAAAAAAAAAGAAAGGAAAAACACAGCAACTATTTTCTCTTTCAGTTGGCAGAGCATCTCTACTTTCTTTCACTGGCTGCCCCTGGGTCAAAGCATTCCCTTCTCTCCTCCCCATTCGAGGGAGGGGCAGCATCCGCCTTTCCTCGGGGATCTGGCAATCTTGGAGCTCTCTTGTTTCATCCTCCGGTCGGTGGAATCAGATTCCTCGGGAGTCAAAAAGGGGTTGTGGGGGCGACCACTCCTTAACCCTCAAATACACAGCTGCCGAATGCACGTGTGAATGTCGTTTCCACAAAAGACGCCGATTCCATGTGGGGAAGAGCCGACGTTACAGTATGTATTGTGTTTGCACAAATTTAACCCACAAATTAGCAAAAATGAGTACAAACAGACGTCGTTAGAAAGTTTCCTTCGAAAAAAAAGGCTCAGTGAAGGCAGGAATGTCTTCAACATCAAAAACGTGTAACTTTTAACAGACAATACCATGGTCCTACTTGAAATATGGTTTTGTCGGAACAGGTGATTCTTAAAAACCAAAACCGCTCTGCATAGTTTGCGGCAACCAAATTTCCCTTAATGACAATAAAACCTTCAAACTGCTTCGCCACTTGAACCCAAGCATCCTGGAGTAAAATACAAGCCCCTGGGTTTTTTTGAAAGAAAAACGGGAACACGAAGGACAGAAGAAATTTATGAGGCCACCAAATCAATAAAGGAGAATGCTCTAAGGCATCATATTTGGTGGCCAACCATATTCTAAAGCTAAAAAGCCATTCACTATTGGTGAAGAATTAATCTTGCCCGCCACTAAGACATTTGCGTGAACTTCTAGGAGGGCTGCTGTGGAAAAGATACATGTGCCTTTGTGGCTGACACGGGACTAGGCGCATTGAGGAAATAGCCGAAGACATTGAGGCTCAATTGTTCGAGAAAAATTAATGCATTACCATGGAACACACTCCAGGTTGACGAATCTATAGATATGACAACAAGGCAATACTTCTTGGTTATGTGCGCTATCTATAGAGGAGTGTGCATGGGATTTGTTATGTGCACTACCTTTTCCAACCAACACCACAGGGCAGAACTGTTCAAGTCACTGGATGGTTATATATCAAGACAACTAAAATGGTCCTTTTGTGTAGGCATATGCACAGACGGAGCTGCTGCCATGACCGGATGACTGTCTGGTTTAACTGCTCGGATAAAGGAAGTTGCACCTGAGAGTGAATCTACACATTGTCTCATTCACAGGGAAATGCTAGCAAGCCGAAAAATGTCATCGGAATTTAACAGCGTATTGATTGATGTCGTTAAAGTTATTAAGTACATCAAAGCACATGCCCTTAACTCGCGCCTGTTTGAGCAGCTTTGTGAGGAGATGGGCACAGAGCACAGATGTCTTCTGTTACACACAGAAATAAGGTGGTTATCCAGAGGAAAATCGCTACTCAGAGTATTTGAATTGAGAGAGCCATTGCAAATATTTCTCTTGGAAAAGAAGTCACCTCTGGCAGCACATTTCAGTGACAAGGTATGGGTCACCAAACTGGCTTACCTGTGTGACATATTCAACCTGCTGAATGAACTCAATCTATGCCTTCAGGGGGAAATGAAAACTGTTTTCAAGTTGGCAGACAAAGTAGCTGCATTTAAAGCCAAACTGGAGTTGTGGGGACGGCGTGTGAACAGAGGCATTTTCGACATGTTTCACACATTAGCGGGGATATTAGGCAAGACTGAGCCTGAACATTCCTTCTCTCAGTTATTGCACGATCATCTGTCTGATTTTAAAAGAGTTCGAGAGCTACTTCCCAACTACATAAGACCCACGAACTGGTAAGGAATGGATCTACGACCCATTTGTCAACAAATAGGATGAATATAGCATGTCTGTGCAAGAAGATCAACTGCTGGAGATTGCAAATGACTGCGGCCTTAAAACTGCGTTCGAGACAACAACTCTGCCAGTGTTCTGAAATAAAGTCACGGCAGAATACCCCGAAATTGCCACCACAGCACTTAAATCCTTATTGCCATTTTCGATAACCTATCTGTGTGAAGCGGGGTTTTCTGCAGTAACAGCAACCAAAACAAAGCAACGGAATAAACTGGACATAAGCAACACACTTCGGGTGTCATTGTCTCTGATTACCCCCAGATGGAACCGTCTCATTGCAAAGAAACAAGCTCGGGGGTTTTCATTGATTTTAAGTTCTAGTAAGTTAAAATATTAAATCACTTTATTTATTTTTGGTGTAACTGTTTTTATTTTAAAGGCATATTTAAATAGAATTAAATTTTTATTAAATTATTTATATTCTGTATGTATTAAATACAATTAAATACATTTTGCTATAAATCAAAATAATATAAAATATAAACAAAACCCCTCCCGGCGGGCCGCGGTAAAAGGATCAAACGTTGACCGGTCCGCAGCGATAAAAAGGTTGCGGAGCACTGGTATAGGGGATATTCGCTATTAAATCATCTATTAACGGTAAGGGATAGCGTGGATACTTCGTGACTGAATTAAGTTTCCTATAGTCAACCGCAAATCTATATGCTTCCGGATTATCCGGTGGTAAACTATTATTTTCTTACATAACACAACAGGTGACGCGTACGGGGATTGAATTGGAACTATGGTTCCTTCTCGTAACATTTTCTCAATGTGGAATTCGAGTATCGCTTGTTTTTGCCGATCATACCTGTACGGCCTGGAAACAACCGGTGGACTATCTCCCGTATCAATTTCATGGTATAAAACATGAGCAAGACCTGGTTTGTCTGAGAACAATCCCTTAAAACTACTAAGCAAATTTTGTAATTCCTGTTTTTGCTTATCCTCCAACTTTGTCTTAAACAGACCTATTTCTACATTTTCTTCCTCAATTGTTTTAACCACCTTATCTATTTGCAAATCGGGAATCTTTAACCATTTTCGATCAAAGTCTAAAACAATCTTTGATCCACTTATGAAATCTACCCAAGAATGCATGGGTATTCCAAATCTGTCAACACATGAAACAACCAAGGTTTTTCAAACTCCTAATTCGAATATTCAATTCTACAATTCCTATATTTTGACATTTCGCTCCCTGTGCTGTGATCACCTGAGCACGCGATTTTTTTACTTGCTTATAAAAAAAAATTTTTATATATTTCCTCAGATATAAATGATTTCTCCACTCCAGTATCCCATAACGCTTTCAAAAATGTGTCATTTAATAAAATAGGAACATATGGAAGTTCCACTGGAGATATACATATCGCAGAAAGTTTAATCGGTATATCCACTGCCGAGTTCTTTTGATTACTTTGAACCTCATTAACTTTCAAAACATTCAATCGTCCCCTTTGCATCCTATCGCCTCGACTGAAATTCTCACTCGAACCCCTATTTCTGCGGTCCCCTCTATTAAAATCATCATTTCGATCTCCTTTCTAAATTGGTATCCCCTTTCGTTGAATCTGCGGTTATCGTTCTGAAATCTATTTCTACTCTCGAACCACTTATTTCCTTGACGGCCATTCTCATAGTTACCCCTATAATCATTTCTGCCATTATTTGGTCTACGCCCAACTTCTGAATTTCTCCAATTTCTGAGATTATCATCAACATTAGATATCTACTCTCTATTTCGACTCTGTCTTTCCACATTATCACTATTCTGCGAACCTCGCTTTGATTTGCAAGAGAATACCTCTCTTCAAATTTAGCTAAGATTTCCAAAAGTTGTACCGTGTTTTGTGGATTTCGGACCTCAACATAGTCCTGAAGTGGTTCGAGTCTAACAAAAATGTGATCTACCAAGTTCGCCTACGACATCCCTAGTTCTAATTTTTGGTGCAATTTTAATAAATCGTAAACAAAATCCGTTGGCTCTTGATTCCTTCCCTGCTGAGAGGCATAAAACCTCGTCTCAAATCTTTCTTTTTTCTTATGACGGGGAATGCTTTTGATAATTCTTCTTTTAGCCGCGCGAAATCCGTTGCGGTATCCTGCACTAACACTGATCCGAATATCTGATACCAATCTTGGGCCCTTCCCCGGAGATGACCTTTCAAATAAGCACATGCTAAATTACTAGGTATTTCTAGTAATTTTATTTGATTGTCTATGGCTTACAAAAATTCCGTCACGTTTTCGGACCTGGAAAAGCACACTTCTGGTAAAATACCAAACCCACTCGGTCTTCCTACCCCGGGGTCATATAAATTAAATTTGTTCGGGCGCCAATGTGATATGGCCCCTCTTTGGTGACCATATATTTGATTGTCATCGTGAGTTAGAGGTGTGGGATTCTCAAAATGAACAGACATTTTAAATTCTTAATATGACTGTATTAAGAATATAATTTAAACCTCTAACAATTTAGATAAATTTATATAAGTGAGAATCTATAATGAACCAAACACACAGTGATAGTTAAACCGAATCGCGTAATTTAGACCAATTTATCTATTTAATTATATTATCCGCCTAATTTAGACCACTTTATCTGTTTAATTATATTATCCGCCTAATCTCACTTCTAATAATAATATGTCCTAATATCAAATAATCAGTCCTACCTTAATCCAAACTAAGATTCAATCACTGTACTGAGAGGTTTGGGCGCGTGCAATGATATGCACCTTGTAGTAATGGCTAGGTATCCCGGTAACTTTACGATAGGCTGTCAATTCACGTTCGTATCTCTTCCAAACATAACTTTCCCTAAATTGCCATCCTGCTTAGTGAAACTTCTGTTCTTTTAAAAGCTATCTTATTTGCATTTATTATTCGCATTTCGCTTCTTGGATTTCGGTTGGAAAAGATTTGCCATTAATCTTGGCCGTCAAAGAACCCAGAGGTTATGTTAAAGAAAAGACGCGTGAGCCTGTCACAAGCTTTATGCAATATATCAAAAGAAGGTTTGATAAAACAGATGTAATAAATAGATTTATAGTGGTGGCAAACAGACTGAACACTTTTTTTCTTGCCTTGTTTTTGTTTGAAAAATTTTTGTTATGAAACTATCATTCTATCTTAACTGCTGTTGTTGGTTCTAATGTACATTTCCATAGTAATTTTAAATTTGTTTGTAGAATTTATGTTCAGTTCAGTGCTGTTCTAAAACATTCTACAGGACTTTTTCGTTTATCTTAATGGTCATGTACAAAATTCCTTTTTTAGTATGAAAGCCATTCTGAAAGTAAGTGTTTCGTCATTTTTTTCCTTAAGGGCAGATAGTATACCGAGTGAAAAGCAATTGCTTTTAGAAACCACATATGTTGCTGGTTCTATGACGGGAAGAACGGCAGTGTAGGAGGAATAATACTAGCGCAGAGTTTCGAAGAACAGAGCAGATTGGCATGCCTGAGGTTGTTAAAGTACAAATCATGATGACAGGAAAATGTAAGCTGATAAGGTGCTTGCCAATGAAGTGCATGCTGTTATCTGTTATGAATGGGCTTGTGGGACTATGTATCTGTCATCCTTGAATGCTTACAGACGATGTATTGTGAAGCGGCCATGTCTCTTCAGATGGTTAGTCACTGTTGTTATTTGTTCAGAGAAAGAAAGTAGACCGTGGGAGATGAAGGTCAAAATGGGCCCATCGGGCTGTCGCCTGTTCCTTGCAATTAAAGTTGCAGCCGTGGGATGTAACTTCCAAAACAATACTGAGATGAAGGAAGATGTGCCATAATTCCTTGCATTGTCAGGCACTGGGTTTTACTAGAGTGGTACTTCAAATTAATTGCACGCTACGACAAATGTATCAATGTCGGTGGCGTCTACATCGAAAAATGTTGCAATATATGTTGTTCATGATGTCATAGGGTTTTTTTTGGCAGTAAAGTTTTCATGAAAATATAAAATGATGAAACTTATTTTCGGAACATCCGTCATACATTTCTATCATGTTTCATCTTGAAAATGGATGCATGTTTCTTACAATGGCTTGTTTCTTATACACTGACAAAAAACCAACACCAAGAAAGATTTGTGTTAGATAAACGAAATTTGATAGGCGTGTTTATACATCTGAAAGATGATAGTGATTGAAGCTTCGCGTTTAAGAACTTACAAATCAAAATTGCTTTAAATGCGTGCTGTTAAGTTTAAGAGCGTTATTTGTGTGTGAAACTTGACGTATTGAGTTGATGTTAGCCAAGAATGTCTATAAGAAGATGAAGAAGCCCTTATCAATAGCTAACTGAGTTCGAACGAGGTCGTGTAATAGGGCTAGTAAAAGGTGAATTTCCTTTACACGATATTGCAGATAGACTTGGCCAGCATTTATCCACTGTGCATGATTGTTGGGAGCAGTGGTCAAGGTATGTAAGTATGTTACTGCCTCAAGAAGACCGGGCTCAGGGCCTGCGAGATCACCAGATCTGTCTCCAGTTGAGCACGTATGGGAAATCGTTGGACGGGAACTCCAGCATCATCCACAGTCAGCACTGGCCGTCACAGAATGGATACAACAAGCACAGAACTCCAAACTATAAATTGACGTTCAGTACTTGTATGACACAATGTATGCATACTTGCATTCAAAAATCTGGAGGTTACACCGGCTATTAATCTAACAGCATTTCACATTTGAAATGCATTTTCTTGAGCTTAAATTAACCTGTGATTCTGAAAATTTAATCAATAAAACATGTTAACTAGACAATTGTTTAGTCCAGATTTCATTACTCTTCAGTAATTATATACTCTCAATCTTCTGTACTATTCAACACGCTTAATATTTCATCTTCTTGTCGGTGGAATTTTTTTTCCCGTCAGTGTATATATAGAGCAGTGGTCTTCAAACTTTTTTGACTCATGGACCTATGTTGAGAAGTGTTTTCCCCACATTATTTTGATTGGTATTAAAATTTTTATAGCTGTGTAAAAAATCCTGTGCATTCTGCATGAATTTACAACCCAAAATTAAGGAGCTCTTCTTGCATAAATTTGGATTTTAATATCAAATATTTTGATGTGTTAATAAGTTGTTTCCTCTCCTTATTGTCGCACTCAGATGGTCAATTACTTGGAAAGTTCTGGAAATTGGGAAAAATTCTTGAATTATGTCCCAGTAGAGATGGCTTGAAAATCGAGACAGATTAGTCAATAATTAAAACGTCCTGTACAATTGTTGTATAATTTAGAAATTCAGGATTGAAAGTTAAAATTTGCTGCCGTAAATATCTCTCTCTCTCTCAAAGTTCTCATATACTAATATTCTTGAATAATATTTTGAATTCTGATTAATTTAAATAATTTTATTTGAAAATGTTTTATAATATGTATTTATTTAGATTTTCAAATGCAGTTTAATATTTTATTCTTAAATGTTGCTCTGTAGCTAGAATTCTTGAAAATTGTGTATTGAACTAATTTTAAATTTTCTCAGCGTGTTATTGGAAAGTATCGAAAGTTCTTGGCCTAATTCATTTTTGGTCATATGTTACTCATATAATTCATGCTTACTGCAAGTTATTTATTAACAAATTAGAAATTGATAATGTACTATTTGCCTTACCGATGTATAAATTTTATATAAGAAACCTCTTTTTTCAAATTTCCCGGTTTTTTTCTTTTGGATTTTTGAGTGCATTGAAATTTGTTAGCAGCATGTTAAACATGGAAAGTAATAAATATTTTTAAAAATACTGCTGCATAAAATATTTATTTAAAAATCTAAACTGAAAATTCTCTCTCTCTCTCTTTCTCATCACATATAAACCAAAAAATTTAAACAAATAAAATTATGAGTATCATAATAATCTAGATATACGTCTAATAGTTATACTGAAATATATTGCCACAATCAGCAAACTTTATGTAAATATTAGAAAATTACAGCCAGTGTGCATAGAATATTAGTTAATATGAAAGTTTTTGATTACTAAAATTCTCTTTTAGTGAAACAGTACTTTTTTCCTTTACACAAGTGTATGTTTTATGTTAACACTGTTATCAATTATAAGTTTGTAATTTAAATTTTTTTTTTTTTGCAACTTTGAATTTAAATTCAATTTTTCACTTCAATAAATATACATTAATAATCTTTCATTATTATATAAGTATTTCTTGTTTTATGACTTGATTAAAGTTTTATTTCCAAAGTGATTCCAACATATTAAAAATAAAAGCAATAATATTTATTCTATAATGTAGTAATGATTCCAAACGATTGAAAAAATATGTTCAAATTAAGGAACTTTATCTTTGATTTTTAAATTTTCAAAATTTTGATTAATAATTTCTAGTAATTGTCATACAATATTAGGGAGAAATATCATTAGAAAAGGTGTAATAGATTTTATTTTAGAAATTCAATTTAACTATCCTTCGTTTTAATTGTATTTTTTTACTCCTTGAATTACATATAAATTTTAAAAATAATAATAAGTATGATTTATTAAAACAATAGACTGTTCTAAAATACAATTTAAACTTTTAAAAAGTTTACTTCTTGAATCCTGAGTTTATATAGCATTAGAGTTAGTTAACATGAAAGTTTTTGATTAATTATTAAGATTTATCCTTTGATGAAAATGAATTTTATTTTTATAACACGATGAATTGCATATAAAATAGAAAGAATTTATGAAAATATATAATTCATACAATATAGGAAATTGAAACATTGTTCAAAGATATGATTATATAATAGCATTTCAACATGCAAAGTAATAAATATTTTTAAAAATTTATCGTATGTAAGCCAAGCAAATATTTCCGTACAATGTAAGAAAAGAAAATAATGGATAACGCTAAAAACTTAGATATTCTAACAATAATATCCAAATGGATTTTCAAGAACATCAAAAATGAAACTTTATATGAACATTGGAAAATAACAATTGATTCTATTTTTAATAACTATTTTTCTATTACCAAAAAAGTTTATAAAATAGAATAATATTAGAGCTACAAACTTTAATGCGAAAGCTCACAAGGAATGAATGAATGTATCTCAGCCCATTTGCTACATAGCACAATATTTTAAAATGTAAAAATACAAAAGGAAATACATAGAAATAAACACTGTGTAACTTAACCTTGTCGGATTCTTTTTACGAATTTTGACCCCCCCCATTCCCCAAAATCATTTTTTTATTTCCCAAAAAATTTAAAATGTATTCTATCTTAAAGTGAAAAATGAAAGTAATTTGTTTCAGTAAGCAGTTTTTTGCTAGTTATAAAGTTGGAAAAAATATGTGATATCCCGTTTACTGATCTCCAGTTTTCTCTGCAATACACCTTAGTTTTAAATTCTAAAAAGTTAACTGTGATGATATATATTTTAATTCTATTGCTTTGAGGTCTTTAAGATAAATATCTACAAAAAATAAAAAAGTATTTGTTTAAAAATATTTGGAATAATTTATTTTTAAAAAATTTTGGCAAATAGTACCTTGCCGTTAGAACAGCAATACAATCTTCCTTGGACATCAGAGGGTAAAAATCACATCTATTACATATCATTTTTTGCTTACTATCTCTAAAAAAAAAAAAAAAAATTTGATAATAAGTATCAAAAATATCTTGAATCCTTTTTTTTTTATTTGAAATTTTAACACATATGAGATTTATTAGATATTTTTAGTGTTAAATTCCAGGCGGGAAATGCCATTGAGATAATTGTGAAAGTAATACTAGTTGTGCCATCTCGTAGAAATATACAAAAATATCATGGAAATTAAAAAGACATGTAAGTAGCAACAAATTCAGTTTCAAGAATAAAACTTTTCTTTGCGTCTCCTCAATGGCGTAGCGGGGGCAAGGGGCATGGCCCGGCGGAATACAAAAAGCACCCCGATATATAAAAAAAAAAAATCAAACGCCAAATCGCACCCTTGTGACGAAATTGACGGAAATGAGTGAAAGCCTTAATACACGCACAGATGCAGAAAGTTTATTAGTCGCTATGCAATCGCATTTGTTTTTATGTTACTTAGGCTTCTGGCAACCGGTACTGTGTGACGTCAAAGATGCTCAAAATTATTTGCTAACAGATGGACTAAATATCCCCATCAATGTGCTAAAAAAATAGCTTTACATACCGTATTAGAAGCAAAACGAGAGGAATTCGTGGATGAAGCCTTAATATATGCTAAAAGTTTATGTGAAGAGTTTGAAATTTCTTTTGAACCCCCAAGCCGAATCAGGAGGAAGAGTATATTTGGCGACGGAAGTAAAAATGTTCAGTTCAGTGGCGTAGCGTGGTGGGGGTCGAGGGGGCCATGGCCCCGGGTGGCATACGAAAAGGGGCGGCGCACATTGGGCAGTTTTCCCAATCTAGCGCTCGGAAAGTCCAAAAATTAAATTGTTCGAAATAAAAAAAAAACAACCCACTATTTATAGTCCTCATAGGTTCCCTAGCCATATGGTAAACAGTTTTCGTCAGAGCGTGAATGGAAATATTTTACTATCAGCAGTTTAGATCCGGTTGAAGCAAAACATTCCTATTATTTTGTCTACATTGGCGCCAGCCAGCGCATCGCTTGTAATTTATTGTTGATCAGTGTAATCACTATTTCTTATTAAGCAGAATAAAACTAGATTTTGAAGGGAGAGGTTGTGTGGCAATGTCTCTCTCTATTTGAATAGAATTGATTATGATTTCGTTTCAGGGTTTCTTTTTACTACAAGAAACACTTGCAAGCGTCATTTTCTAGTAAGAAGTTCAATCGTTTCGTCTGAAAAAGATTTTGCAGATTTTAGCGGGTTTTTTTTTAAATGCATGCCATGGGTAAGTAACTTCTTGATTTGACTTTCAAATTATGTTCAAGTTTGATTAAAACTTGTAAAAACATAACATTTAGCACAGCATGTAACTCCAACTAACATTTGTCGTTTTTTTGTGTTTATTGGGGTAGAACTTTTGGGATTGACACAGGATTGATCACAGTAACACTTAAATCACATAGAGTAGACATAGAGCTTTAATTTAATACCAAATATATAGCTGCTACTACTTGCTACTCCCTAAGTTATGATTTTTTTTCAGTGTTGATCGATGGTATTATTCGGCGTGCCTTATTCAATGTGTGGAAGGAAGAGCAAGATCCCAAGCTTAAAATTGATGCTCTTTTGAGTTTAGTTAGGAGTGCAACGGACTTTGACAAATAGAAAACCAGCAGCAATCAAAATTTAGAAAAATTGTTAAAAATTTCTGCTCGTTTGTAGGGAAAAAATGGATGAGGTGCCATGGAAATGAAAAGTCTTTCTCCAAGTCGAATGATGCGTGGTTGTCGGGGGAGTAAGATTTATATTATATTTTATTATTTTTAAGAAAAATATATATTGCCAATAATTTAGTGTGGTATTTTATGTTTATTTAAGATTATAATAATAATTTTTTTCAGAATTATCGATTTTAGAATTGTTTTTCTCAGTTTGTGTTTTTTTGCATTCAAAATACTACTTCTTCCACACAATTATTTACCAATCACTTCCATCCCCCTGTGTCTTATATCTAATGCATGTAACAAAATTAAGGATCCATTTTTCTGTAAATTGAATATTTCTTTTTTAAAAAACTTAAATGTGGGAAATATTAGGCTTTTGGTTGAATTTTAGCATATATATATATATATATATGCTATGTTGATATATATATATATATATATATCAACATAGCATATGCATATTATGCTTTTTCTCCAAAACTAATTAAGGTATTGTAAAATCGATCCCTAAAGGTGTTTAAAGCATCCTCAAAAATATTACAAAAATTTCATGGCAAAAAATTAATTAACACAAACAAAGTAAAATTTTAAAATTTCAAATTTTTTAAAGGAAATTAAATTTGTAAAATTGTGTGAGTAATATGTGCAAAATTTTATCTCGTATCATTTTCTTAAATAAACATTATATATAATGCTAAAATGTAATTTTTAAATACATAAATAAAAAAAAATGCTCAAATGGTGCCGAGGCCTTTTAAACACTACCTATTATCCTTTGTTGTATATGTACAATGTTATGTTTGATTATATTTGTTTAATCTGTTAAAATTTTATTTTTTTTACTTGCCATACTATTTCTTGTATATATTCTCTCACGTGTAAATTAATCCTTCTGTTAATATTCTTAGATCCTTGCTTAAAAACTAGTTCCATTTAGCAATAATTTATTCTTGATCAAATTCAAACTGGACATAAATTAGTTAAGACCCTATTAACCTTATTTGTTAGTAAAAGTCAGAAAAGAATACCCAATTTACAGTAATTACTATGATTTTTGATCATTAGATATAATTATGAAGACTTTAAAGCCATAAAATAATTTCCGAGCGCCAGATTGGAAAATGCCCACTGTGCGGCGGCAAACACCGCGATATTTAAATTCAAAAAATATTTAAAACTCGAAATCGCGCCTGTGCTGACACAAGCCAAGCGGAACCGGGCGGATGCGACAGAGTGGCGCGTGGAGTGGGGTAAAGTCATAGAAGCCAAAATCATAAAACTTTTACGACTGGTGTTTCGTACAATTTTATGCTCCAAGGGTGGCTTTAGGGCCGAACAAACCGGACCCATGTCTGGGGCGGTATTTGGACCAAATTTGAAAAATACTTTGTTTTTTGCTACGAAAAAATTTGGATGAAATTATTTTCTAAAATATTATTGTTTACACTTTGGAAGCATGGAACATAATTATTTTGTTTTGGACTTAATTGAAAAGTCGACCATTTCTAGTAAATTTTGCAACAATTATATCTCTTAAAAAAAAAATAAAAATTGTATTACGAGGCGATTTGACTTTGCAAGTGTTTGGGAA
>BMAV01014787.1:4459-14999 GCA_019973955.1 Trichonephila inaurata madagascariensis
GATATGAGCATATGTATAAGCCTAATAGCATGCATAGTACAGTCACTGGAGCTAATATATTTGATGCACTTATGGAAGTTCTGAAGATGTATAATTTACCCCCGGAAATGTTGATTTGATTTGTCTTGCAACTGATAGTGTACCTATCATTACTGGTATTACAAAAAGGAGTTGTTGCAATATTCAAAGAAACATCCAAATAATAATTTTAAATATTTTTATGGTATTCACCAGCAAGTATTGTGCTCCAAAGTATTAAGTATCGGACATGTTTTAAAAGTTGTCCCAAAATTGTAAATTTTATTTGAGCACATAGGTTTACTTGTCAATTTGCTTAATTTCTGGAAGATATAGAATGTGAAAATACCATTTTACCGCATTATATGGAAGTTCAATGGCTTTTGAGTCGAGCAGTTTTAAAGCGATTCTTCAAATTGCTGAACGAAATCTTATATTTCTTTGGATACAAAATTTTAAATATGCTGAATTAAAAGTTGGATAAAAGATCTGACTTTCTCAGTTTATATTATAAGTCATCTTAATCAACAACATCTTGAGCTTGAAGGCAAAAATCATGTTACAACTCTGTTTGGTTAAATATGTTTTCACAAACAAAAGTTATTATTTTGGTGAAAACAAATAGAAAATGAAAATTTGTCTTACTTTAAAAGATTTAAATATCTATTGTGTAAATCTCTTAAATTAAAATTTACCGATTAGTCTTACCAAATTAAATTGTTATAGACGGAATTTGATAGAAGATTTTCTGATTTTATATGTTGTGCATTACGTTGTCATCTATTTTGCTTTTTCTTTATCTATCAGTATTGAAATTGTTGATAAAAACTTACGAATGGGAATAATTTAAACCCAATCTCTTTGTTGAAGCAAAAATGTATGGAAGTTGGAATTCCAGATTTTTGTACGTATCTATTTGTTGATCGATTTCCTAAAATGTTATCATTGGCTATGCGTATCATGGCTACGTTTAAAAGCACCCATATATGCAAGTTACTATTTTCTTTAATGGAAACTAACAAAATCTCAAAAAAGGTCAAGATTAACCAATTGACATATATCATAAATTTTAAAAATTACATCGACTCAATATATTTCACTAAACTTTGGTTGTTTGCTTTGCAAAAAATGATAGCAAATCTTTTCTAAAAAGTAATCTTTTACTATAAATTTATTTTTGTATTTTTTATAAAAAATTTAGGATATGTAGAATTTTTTAAAAAAATAGCTTTAAACATAAAAAAAATATGTATGTTTAATATACAATGCATTTTGCGCAACAATGATTCTAATAAATATGTAATCTAAATTTAATATAATCATTCTGAATCTCGTATTTTATTGATTTTTTGCACCCAAATTAATGTAAAACGGATAATGTGTTTTATGAGTTTGACACTACCTGCTTTAGAGGAATTGACCTCTCTTAATTTGAAATTTATGACTGCATTAGCATCTGATAAGAACATTGACAAAGTTGTCATTATTGAGATTTTTGGCCGCTTTTGGCAGTTTTTTCCCACTTTCATTGCCTGTAATGTCAACATGTGCTGGCAACCATTGGAGAAAGCAGACTTTATTTAACTCTTGTAATCTAAACAGGCAATAGCAAATCTTTTCAGAAATCCATGAACCTCTGTTTAAAATTGCTTGGTGGGCTGCTCTTGAGAAATAAGAAATGATTTAACCTACTGTAGAATAGGAAGAGTATCATAGATCAATAGCCTCAATTATCATCCGAAGTTTACAAGTGAAGCAAAAGGCAATGGCACCAGAACTGATAACTCGTTGATTGGTTACATAACTTGGAGAGGTCATAAATACCCTCTAAACTCCATTCAAGAATGTTTCATCTGAAGAACTGTTTGTATAGGCAAACACAAAAGCATCTTTTGGATATTTATCAATAGTTTTGAGCCCTTTTACCTTGATGACACTAGTAGGCTCACTCTAAGTACATGGATATAATGACTTGTTACAATTGTGCTGTTCTTAGGAAGCCCAGCAGTGAAAAGAGGTTCCTTATAAATAGATGATTTGTTGTGGTCGAGGCCAAGGGATGTACTAATTCCATTATCAAATTGTGTAGAAAATCTTTTTAATCTTGTGTTACTATTAAAATTTTGAAAGGTTCTGGCAGTATCTAGTATAAGACTTTCAGCCCTGTTTGTGAATTTGATCAAGTTACATCTTCTATTCTCCAGACTCTCAAGGCCACACTCTTTTGCGACCTTTAAATTGTTAGCATAGGACACTGCCCTAACAATGTTCTTTGCAACTCTTGCCTTAACCCACTCTAGTTTCTCCAGTGTGGTCTTTGAAGTATGTGATCAGATGGAAGAGATATTCTATAACCGGTCTTATAAGCGAAGTTATACATTGTCTTCAAGGTCTTGGAACTAACTCTCCATTCTGTACCACAAAGAATGCATTAAATTTTATTGCTTTCCCAACTAATGAATTAATAGGGGTACAAAAATTTATATAACTTCAGTGAAAAATAATGACAATGTCATTGAAAAATAAAAAACTGTTATAAGCCTAATTATGTTAGAATCACATATTAGAGTTTAGTAAATGAATTGAGTCACTGAGGAAGATGTTAGCTGAGTCGAAGTGGTTTAAATAACCATTAAACAAATTTGGGCTTATATTGATTAAATTGGTTTGGTGGAAATTTTAATACGTTAATGAGTATTAATCTTATTCAACCAAATAATTTTTTTGTAATAAAATAAATTATATATGGCAGACATATTAAAATGTTTTGTATTTATAATATTTTATATATTTATTTTTGCTTTCCTAAATGCTCTATTCTTTTACTTTATTTTTAGATAATGATGCCAATCATCTGGAGACCGCGGAAAAATCTGCCTCAAGTGACAAAACTGGGAGGTCACATTGTTACAACTTGAGGCCCCGGTCAAAAGTTGATAAAGTTGTTATGGGACTCTCTTTGAACTGTCCTTCTATAACTGACAATAAAATCGAGACTCTTAAGTTGTCACAACCAAGTTGTTACAACTTAAGACCTCGACAAAAATTGTCAGTGAAGGTTGATCAAAAAAAAGATCACCTTCCAAAAAGTAGAAGGAGAGTTCAAAAAGAAACTCATACAACCAACGGTCATCATATTTCTGGTAGTGAGACTTTAGAAAGTCTCAAAAATAATCGTATGATCTGTCCCTTGACATATCTTGATGATGCAAGAGACAGATCATACGAAATTCCTTGCTTTACTCCAATTCCTCTAAACATGAGGGAAAAAATCAATATTCCTTTGGATTCAATGTTTTTTTAAATTTTGTTTAAATATTTATTTTTATTTTGTTTATATATTAAAATTATATCGTTTGTTTTTTATGTTTATTTATAAGTTCAACTCGGCCTTCGGTTTTTTTAATAATTATTTATGTAAATTGATTGTGTGTGATTCAAAACATGATTATTATCTACTTACTACTAATATTATTACTACTAACTACAATTTATAAAAATGATTTAACGGTTTTTGCAAATTTTTTGTTCGTATAACCTATATATATTGCAGTAAAACAGTTTTTGTGTACTCAATATACTACATAGAACTAACCATTTAATTTTTAAAAGTAAAGTTTTAAAATTTATCAAGGGATTTTAAAATGCTAGTCTGCCTACAATAATTGATGTAAACACATAAAATTTGATTTATAAGTATGTCACTATGTTACTCTTTCCACAATTGTGTTTACCAATCACTCCCATTTTTTTTCCTATGTGCTATATACAATGCATTTAACAAAATTTGAGATCCATTTTGCTGTAAACTGAATACTTTTTTGTAAAAATTAAAATGTAGCAGATATTGGCTTTTTGTTAAACTTTAGCATACATAATCAACATTTTTTTTCCTTCATAACTAATTAAGTTATTGTAAAATCGATATCCCTAAAGTTTAAAATATTCTTAGAAATATTTCATAAAAATTAAATACAAAAGGAGTCATATTTTAAAATTTTCCAATTTTTTTAAAAAAAATTTCGAATTTTTAAAATTGTGTGAATAATATGTACAAAATTTCATCTCATATTATTTTCTTGAATAGAAACATTATTTGTGAAATGCTAAAATATAATTTTTAATACACTCATGTCCAAAATTAAGGTTTTTTTAAACAAAAGAAATCTGTGAAAACTGTTGGACTACTAACTGTGTTGCCACAAAACTTGGCACAGAGATATATTACAATGTCAGGGAAAATATAGCAACATAACAATATGGAAAAGATTGCAATTGTGAATTAAGATACCAGTCATATCAAGAAGTGTGAAATTATTAATTGAAGATACAGCACTTTCCTTGGGAAAAGTCTGCCTAATATGGAGTGTGACCACTGTGTATTGCTATACAAACCTCACAATGAGCTGTCATACAGTTTTATGAGGGTATCAATTGTTAGATATTAGTTGTTACTACTTTATAGATTGTGCCACACGTATTAAATCTATTTGTTGATATGTAATCTGAAAAAAGAACGCCATTCTGATGTAGAACGTGAAGCATCACGTAGCCTAAGCAAACGTAATAAATCTGTCTTAAAAAGCTTACTGTGGTTCTGATCATAATATTATATGGTGTCAGAAAAAGAATCTACGCATTTTCTTCAAAATGCTTTGAATTTGCGAATTTAGAGACTGTTAGAAAATAGTTTTAAAAATGGCAAACAATTTACTAACAACTCAAGCATTTGAAGCGGGTTTGAATCCATCGGAATCCTGGAGACATTGGAAAGAAAATTTTGAAGATTATTTGGAAGCCCTTCGATACAGTGAAGCGCCAGAGAAAACAAAAACTGCTCTATTCCATCATTTATGTGGAGAAGAATTGAAAAAACAGCTACGAGCTTTCAACCTTAAGCCTAACGATAGTTGTGAGGGCGGGACTCTGCAGCAAGTGCTTCAGGAATTTGATAAATACTTTCTGGACTATCAAAACGAAATTTTTGCTTCTTTTAAGTTCTTGGTAATAAAACAGGAACAAGGAGAACAATTTACGGACTATTATTCTAGGCTTCGTAAGGATGTTGTAGAATGCAATTATGGTGAATCGCAGGACCTCATGTTTCGTGATAAATTAATTCAAGGACTATTAGACAAAGCAGTACAGGAAAGATTAATTAGAGAAACAAGTAAAAAGGCCAAAACACTACAGGAATCTGTAAGTGGATGCAAAACCGCTGAGAACAGTAAGATGCAATCATCAATCATGAACGAAAAACTTACTGTGAATGCTTTGAAGAATTTTAAAAATTATCGGAAGCAGTGCATCAATAATCAGAAAAAGGAGTTCAATTGCAAGCAATGTGGGAAAAATATTTGTATGTTGCATTGCTTGACTACAGGATACAACCAGCAAAGGACATGCCATCACCAGCCAAACTTTTAATGGGAAGAAAGCTAAGAACATTCCTGCCATCACATCCAGGCCAATTAAAACCTACATTTGATGTTGAAAGAGCAAGAGAAACTTTGAGGAAAAGGCAGATAATTCAAAACAAATATGCTAACAAGCATGCAACAGTGTTGCCTGTGCTACATCAAAATGCTAAAGTATGGTTTAAACATAAAATGAAAGAGCCTTGGAAGCAAGGAACTATAATTCAAGTAGGTCCTCAAACTCACTCATATATAATAAAAGGAGAGGATGGAGGTGTTTTCAGGAGAAACAGATTTCACATTCGACTACACTGAGAATAATAATCCATGGTGATCAAGAACTGTAGAATATCTATAACAGTGATGCTACTGAAATTTCTAGAATTCCAAATGATTCTGCAGACATTCAAATGAATGCATCACCTAAAACAAACAGAAGCAATATTAACCAACGATTGCAAGTTCCAATTGAAACATTTAGTGAGCTACACTGAGAAATGGCTCTTCCTAGATCCTCTCTTAACATGTTGAATGGGATTGAGATCAAATTACCTTGAGGGTCAATTCTTATGGCAAATATACCTTCATGAAATTCATTAACACTGTGAACCTCGGATTCCAAGGCCTGGTCCATAGAACCAAAGAAAAAAAAGCTAACTTTTTGTGTGGTTACTTAAGAATGCTTCTTTTAAGACAATAGAACTCCAAACAATGATGACCACATTGACAAAATGAACAGGACAGTTCACATAGTATTCGGTCTTTTCTGCTGAAAGCAGTCAAAGAGACCCACCAAACTGGATACCGAGCATAAAAGCCAGTCTCTGCAAGATGGCTGTTTGCCTGGAAATTTTTCTTCCAGACACAGCAGCAAGGTCGCAAGCTAGCTAAGGAGCCGTTGTTCGCCTATGTTGCTGTGCACTTAATTGCCAAATAGCGATCCTGTGCAGATGTCGATGCTCTGTGGCGACCTTGACCGACCTTCCTGGTGATAGTACCACTTGTTGAAGACCGCTTTCGAACCATGTGTCCATCGGACACCTCTGCTTGAGACTGACCAGCTTCAAGCTTGCCAGCAGCTCTCCATCTCAAGGAATCATCTATACAATTATGAGAAATCATTCTCACTACAAACAGACTTAACTTGATTGTTATAATGCAATAACTGGAGGCAAAATTCCCACATGCTTGAACGGTCTCAATCTAGTAGTTATGCAAAAACTAACTAAGCAGCATCATTTCCTAAACTGAATTTTGATATTATACTATCCATTCTTCAAAATATAAAAAAATACCAATTTTTTTCAGTATCACTGGAGGCATTTTAAAATTATGACGAAAAATATGTTTGCGAGATGAGTTTGTGAAGTTTTGGACATGAGTATACATAAATAATAATAAAAAAAAAATGTTCAAAAAGTGCCAAGCACTTGTATTTTTGATATAGTTGTATTTTAATGTATATGTGTTTGATATTTGGTATCTGTTTCCTGTAGTATAAAGGTTAAATTTTCATATAGATTAATAAGGATAATTTTAATACATTCCTTAATTTAAAGTACTAATTTCGGATAGAACAGGTACTTGCACAGGTTTTTTAATATTTTTTCTGAGTTTTAAAAGATTTTAATGAATAATTATTAACTGATCCTTAGTTTTTTTCTGTATTTTGCATAAACTGAACTTTTGTCAAGTATTTTTCAATTGCCAGGATCAGTCTCTCTACTATCGTGAAAACTTTTCTCCGAGATGAGAGTAATAATCAGTCTGTAAAAGCTTGGCTTGTAGCCTTCTTTAGATTAGAAAAGAAGGTTCTGCTAAAGATGCTAAAGCTGGTTTTTCCTTTGAGCGGGAAAGTGGTCTGGATGTGAAAACGTGGAGATATCGGTATGTTTCCTTAAATTCTATGTCGGGTATGATTTTAAAACACACAACTATATTTACAAAGTAATAAGAAATGGGGCAAATACTGGTAATGTCCTCAATCAACTAATTGACGTCTTCATACTTTAAAAAAAATATTGCTAAAATTTCACTTATAATAGTGTGATTTTTATAAAAATTAGATATTTTTTTAAATTATTGTTAGTTATAAGTATTAGTATTTATTGGTACTGATTCCTAAAAAGGCATTTATAATGGTTTTAGTATGTTATTTTTAAAAAAATACTTGTGTTCATGTTTGGATACCTTAAATAAAATTCTAATTATGATGTTGCATGTACCATCAGTTAATAAGCTGATTTTCTTTTTTTCTGTTACTCATTTAAATGTTTGTATTTTTAAAAATATATTACTAGAGTTATATTCAATGCTTAAGAAAATAGAGGAGCAAACAAAAACCGAATAACCGATAGCCATGCATGGGCATAAAATGTAGAGTGCAAGTGTAGCAAAATTCAATTCATAAAAAAAAAAAAAAATCCCAATTGTATTGGAACTTCCAATTTTTTGGAATAATGTGCGCAGCACTGTTTAGAATTGGTAGATGATGTTTAATGTAGTCCTTCCAAGAAGTATTAAGAGTGTCGCATACCATGCATGCGATAAGATTATCAGAGATTTTGGGGAATACTGTTCCACACACACACTCTTCAAGAAGTGTAATCTCCATTTCCTGCACACTAAACGAAGGCAGTGATCTCCCTGAACACCTAATCCAAATGACTCACACACACACTGGATAAGATTTAGGTCAGGAAAACATGCTGGCCATTCCATACGCCGTATTGTTTCAGTTTCAAGTAAGTTTTGCACTAGACGAGCTGTAGGATTTCTGGTATTATATCCTGCATTAAAAGAAATGAATCAGCAATGGCTGTTGCTTTAAGTACGACAAGGGGTCTTTGGAGGAAGTACTGATCTGCGTATCATACGGAATGGCAGTTTGACGGCTCAAAGGTATGCAAATGAGATCCTATGCTGATTCCATCATGTTTGTTATATCATCTTTTCTGAATGAATATTTGATTATTTCAAGTGCCCCTTTTTCTCAATGCCAAAACACATCTAGTGTGACCAGTGACGATTTAAGTTCATTTCGAGCCCTAGACGCAGATCTACAGGCAACCTTGGCATTAGTAGATCGAAATTTATAAACAAAAATCTGGTTAAGTCCAGCTTATCCGGGCACTTCAGACCCCCTCCAGGCCCCTGGACGCCCGCCCCCAGCTCCCAGTGGATAAACCGGCACTGGGTATGACACTCGAAATTGAATGAGGACTCGTCTGTAAATAGCACTTGATCCAGTCACTTTGCATCCAATCTCGATGTTAAGCAGCACTGGCGTAGCTAGTCCTTAGTGGGCCCTTTATAGGGGACCCTTAACATTTTGCAATTTTTTTGCTTACACGTTTTGGGGCCCCGTATTATTAATACGGCGGTAGCTACGCCCCTGTTAAGTAGCCCACTTTCTTCGGGCCTCACGGTGACTTTCTGTCATCGGAATACTCACCGTTGGCCTACGTGTATACAAACCAATCGCATGAAGCCCATTTCGGATCGTTTGGCTTAAGACCCTTCGTCCTATTGCGGAAAGAAACTGTCTGAATCTGCGTCGCATTGGCTGTCCTCTCGAGACGAGCTGTAAACTGGATATATCGGTCATTTGTTTTGGTAGCCCCTAGACGACCTTGTCTTGGCCGATATCGAACGTGTCCTGTTCCTTAGCATCGATTCCACAGTCTTAAATGACACTTATTGCTACTCCAATAGTTTCCGCTACAGTTTTTTGTGTTTGCCCGGATTCCAGTCACCCGATTATACACCAAGCCACGGATTCCCGGTAGATCATGCTGCGACATTTTCCTGTCCCCTTTTCTCAAAAGAACAGTCATAAGGTTGAATTCCACCATTGAGACAACAGCTTCTACGAAATAACGATTTCTGCACACACTTGCCTTCGAAAGTCTGCGTATAGGCGATGATCTTTCATATATGTGCCAAGATCGGTAATTAAATGAAGTCTTTCTGAATCAATGCTATTTTTTATTGATTCCTCTAACGTCGTAAATTCAAATAGTATAAGCAACAATCACCTGAATATTACATAAAATGGTACAAATATTCATAACTTGAGAATGACACAAATCATGTGCATCGTAAGTTTGTGTGCACTGGAAAACCTTTACGATAATGGATTGTAACTAAAAGTTAATACTCTTTAAGCTATTCCGTTCTTTCTATAACTCTTTCAACATATTTTGCAAGGATTTAATAGCTTAGTTGTTTCATTTTTGGATATTTTGTTCCATTCTTTTACTGTGACAGATTTGAGCATATCCTTGGATGTTATTACGTTCTCCCTGATTATTCACTCGAGTAAATCCCACAAATGCTGTGCTGTGCTTAGGTCTAGGGACTGGGTTGACTTTCGGAATGGGTTTGGGACATGTCAGTACAGCCATGGCTTCACAATGACTTCACAATGTGAGCCATTTGCTTGGTACCTTTTTGCCGCTGAAAGTAAAAATCATTACTCGCCGCAAATTTCTTGGCATATGGCCTGATATTTTACTTCAATAAGCTGAATACCAGCCGAAACTCTTCCAATGCATCTCCAAACAGTATGCCTCCTCCTCCATGTTTGATAGACGATAAAAAGGATTCTCTTTTTAAAGATCTGTCCAGGAATTTTCGCAGGCATATTTTTGTGCTTTTTGATGTTAAATTACAAAAATTACTTTCAATTGAATATATTACATTTTTCTAAAAAATATGTGTCCTATTTAGGTGTTTTTTGGCAAAGGTACCTCTGTTAATTCAAAAGATGATTAGCTTCTTGAGTGCAACTCGGGCATGATAGTCATCCTATTTCAGTTTTCTACGAATTTTAATTAAAGTCACACTTTTTTGTAATATCTCAGCTTCACTTTTAGCTATTTGTGAAGTCGTGGATTTATTTTTCGAGGTGACGCTGCAGATGGGCAGTTGGATCTTGGCATGGACGTTATAAAATTTTAGTTGATTTGTGATTTATGAACACTTTTTGAATTGATGAATGTTTCCTATTAAGAGTTTCAACAATTGCTTTAAAAGTTTCCCCCTTTTCTGAAGATCTTTGATGATTTTTCTTTCAATAATATATCGATCTCTATTCTGTTGCC
>BMAV01014787.1:31194-43286 GCA_019973955.1 Trichonephila inaurata madagascariensis
AAGGGATCTGTTGGAAAATAGGGGGAAGAAATATGCTTCGTCACAGACTCTTTGTCTAGTACTTATCATGCAGGAAGATGCTCTGTATTTGACAAAACCTTTTCCAAGTATCTTACATGTTAGCCCAGGATTTGGCTGTTGATTTTGCTCCCAGATCAGAGTTAAGAGTTTGGAAGAAATGGTGAGTTGTGTCTTGTGTGGCTCAATTGTTCGTCATTTTACTAAGTCAGCCTTTTGGTACTTATAAAGAAAATAAAAGGTTGGTCTTAATTCTGAAATAATCTGTGTCTCTCTGCCATGTTTTATAACTACAGCCTGGATGGCTGCTTGGGAATGGATTAGAATAAGCTTTACAAAAACAATAGATCTTTATCTTGAAATTTACCACTATCTTGAGAATTTATGTCCGCGTTGCTTATTTTGTGATTTGTTGTGGATTTTGTGTTGTGTTGCAGTGTGTGTTTTTGTGCTGTGTTGTGGTGTGTGTTTCGTATTGTCTTTGTGTGTTGTGTTGTCTTTTGTATGTTGTATTGTCCATTACATGTTGTGTTGTCCATTACATGTTGTGCTGTCCATTACATGTTGTGTTGTCCATTATATGTTGTGTTGTCCATTAAATGTTGTGCTGTCCATTATATGTTGTGCTGTCCATTATATGTTGTGTTGTCTATTATATGTTGTGTTGTCTATTTTGTGTGTTTGTCTATTTTGTATGGTGTGTGTCTATTTTGTGTGTATGTTGTCTATTTTTTGTAGTGTGTTGAATACTTTGTATGGTGTGTTGTCTATTTTTTGTGGTGTGTTGAATATTTTGTGTGGTGTGTTGTCCACAATTAATCTTCTCTTGATGCCAAATTTTTATCACTAAGGAAGTTTTGCAATGCAAGAAAAACTTGACAATCGCTGAGTGTCAGATTTGGACTATATGGTGCATACGTGTAAACTTCCCAATTAAGCTCCTGGTGAGACACAATAGACGTGCGTGGCCTGGCGTTGTCCTGATAGAACACAGTTCCTCTCCTATTTGCCAATTCTGTTGAACTGTTAGCTTCAAACGGTTCAATAGTTAACAGTAGGAATCCGAATTTAGTTTTTGGTCAAATGGAAAGAACTCGTAATTAGTTATTCCTTTCCAGTCCCACCAAATATGTACAGTAGAACCTTTCTGATTTGGCCGCCGTTTGAGCTGCTTCACCACGCTTTGGCCGCGATGGTTTTCAGGCAATTTTGTTGTATGTGACCCATTTCTAATCCCTAGTCACCATCTGTTTAAGAATTGGGTCGATTTTATTCCGTTTGACTCAGGCTTTGCAGCTGGAAATTTGATCCATCATGTATTTTGTGTCAATTGGTGTGGCACCAAGGCATCAAGCTTCTTTTTGAATCCAGCCTTGTGCAAATGATTTTAAACTGTTCTATGTGTTCGAGCTTTAGCATATGGGAGATGCTACGACTACTAACATGCCGGTCATCTTCGATTATTTTTGTGATTGTATCGACATTTTCGACGACTGGCATATCTGAAAGGAATCAGTGAAGCCAAAATTGCAAGTCATTGGCTGTTACAGTATCGGGACAATAAACACCACTCAAAATTTCAGCCACCTGGCTCCCACTTTCACCTTTATCAAAGAAAAAGTTCGGTATATTTTCTAGTTAAAACAAACTGTGTAACTTGCAATTGAATAGAACAAAAAAACAGCAAAAAATATTTTTAATGTGAAATGTCACCTTTAAAACGAGCATAAATCTGAAATTGTTTGATCGGTACTTAACTCACTCGCGATCACTACAGCCATCTACCGAAAATACAATGAATTTCCTTTCCCCAACCTAATATTTTTTCATAGCACAAAAAAAAATCTTTTCTAACTTTATGAAGAAATCACCTCTAGAGAGGGCCCATTTCTTGATCGAAAGGAGTTCTTTGCTTTCAGCCGGAGTTCTTTGTACAAATCGCTACCCAGGAGTTTGTCCCCTGACGAACGCTGCACCAGGGTGCTGATGGCACAGTTCCAGAGTCCCCGTTGTGGATCCATACCAGGGGTCATATGCATTTTGATCCCTTCAAATGGTATGAGCCCCGTTTACGTGCAGCAAGTAGGATATGGAGACACTGATCCTTGCATTTGGGTTAATGTTAATACAGTTTTTTCAAATGTTAATTCATTAATTAATATCAATTAATATATTTCAGTCGATATTAATCCTCTAGAAGGCAGCAACTTTGGATTAAACAGCTTTTGTGAAATTTGTGATAATTTAACTTAACCTGAATAATCATATGCTAGTTGAACGTCAGCATTCCTTTCACACTGGTTTTAAGATAAATTCTTATCTATTATACTCAACTTTTATTAAAAAATGTACTTACTATTTTAATGTGGTTAAAAAGTTTTTAAAATGTTTATTTAAAAAGTATTTTACCTCATAATATTGTGATTCTGTCATATGTACATAAATATATGAATTTAATAAAAAGTAACTAAAATAAAAATTTTCTTCGTTGACTTAAGCAGAAATTGTCTTAATTTTTTTTTTATTTTTACTTGTTTTTATTTTGCATGCACAATTCCTATAATACTCATTAGTACTCAAAAAAAGTAGTTTGTAGATATAAATAAGAAAAAAAAAAAATAAATAAATAAAGTATTCCTTTTTTTCCTCAAAGAATTTCAGTTCCAAATTTATTGTGTCTCTTAGATATGATATATTTATTATCAGTTATCTTGTACATCTTGTAGATGCAAATCAACTGAAATCACACCAGCGAGCAATTAAAACAGATCTATCGAACGAGGAGAAACAATCAAAAATAGATTGGCCAAAATAAAAGTACAGGGAAAGAGAAATACATATGAAAGTAAAACAGTTTGACATAAAAAAAGAAGAAAAAATCCCTGTAAAATATCTCAGTGTTAAATATATCGATAAGCTGAGAGTAGTCGAAAACGTTCACAGAAAATTTGTCGAGCTGATGAAAATGTATTAAAAAAATACACTAGGATTTGTAGTGTCATCTGTTGATGAAATTAAAAATTAATTTATACAATTATAAAATACAAACATCTCTTTCCTATATTTTATTTTTTCAATAAATACCTGTATTCATAGTGGAAACAGTACAAACCGTAAAAGATTTTATTATTATTATTTTATTATTGTAGCATTTCACTCATTTTATTATTATACCGCATTATTTTTTTTTTTAAAGAAGTCAGAAGACTT
This sequence comes from Trichonephila inaurata madagascariensis, assembly GCA_019973955.1. Lineage (NCBI taxonomy): Eukaryota > Metazoa > Arthropoda > Arachnida > Araneae > Nephilidae > Trichonephila > Trichonephila inaurata. The sequence continues at coordinate 34,423 of BMAV01014787.1, forward strand.
ACGAATTTTTTTCCGTATCATACTTGTATTTTGACACACACACACACAATCACGAGGTTAAATACGTTAAACTGAATGTGAAAAAATAAAAATTCTCCAAAAGATAAATCAACAATAATTTTTAAACAACCAATGTGGATCCCAATATCGATAATTCATCGTCTTGATTTGAACTCAGTATCTATCGGTTTACTTATATTGATAAACCCATCACAAATCGAATTTTAAAATGTATTTGTGAATTCTATAAATAATTAAGCAAAAATTTTTTAAGTAACTTTATTAACTATTTTTACGTTTCGGAAAAGTAAAAACGCAGGTTTGCGCCTGTAGTGCGAATTTGTGTTTCATTTGTAACTCGAAGTAACCACTAGGCAGGGCCTGCGTAGGTATTTCGCGGAAATTAGGCATCAAAAACAAAGTTCTCCAGATTTCTTGGCAGACGTCCTGCCATCTGGTGACATTTTGAGTAACATGGTGACACATTGAGTGCTCCAGTATAATCACAGTCCATCTGGTTAATGTTAAAAAAGGGGCCGGGGAAAAAAAAAAAAAGAAAAAAAAATTACATTAATATTTAAACTTCTACTAACTAAAAACCTTTATAATGCGGGATATGGTATAGAAAAAAATAGGTTTATATTATTTAGAGGGGACAAACAGGTCAATTTAAAATTATTTTTGGATAAATACTTAAAACTTTTGCTGTAATCAACAAGTTATAATTGTTTTACTAGAAAAATAGAAGACAGTAATACAAGTTCTGCAATTGTATTTAATTTATTGTAACATAACAAAAAAAATTTTATGATTGAGGACCGATTCAGTTAACACAAAACCTTAATTGAAAATTAGAAATTCCGCAGAGCAAAATTAGTCTCTGTCGAGACAAATAGAATTTAACCATCTGACCGGAGCATCCGTTTCTCAGACGGGGATGATTTGCTTTGATGCTTGTAGATAACGCTGTGGTATGATTTTAGGGGTGGGCTGCCTTGACATCTTCAGTTGGACTCTACCCATTGAGAGGATCACGTGGGGGCACTTGGCGATTTTTTTCACACACACACAACTCACGATATGTGCGATTTTCTTATCTATCACCGTCTATCAGACGGATATTCCTAGATTTTTTTTTCATTTTGGGGTATTATTATTTTCAATTTTTTTTACAGAATTTAAATTATTTCTGATCAGTTTTTATAAAGGTACTAGTCACTATCCTAATGATAAAAATATATTAATATAGTGTGCCTCATAAAGACTTAAATATTAAAAATTGTATTTTCGTTTATATGTTTCTCTCATGTTTTTAATTAAACTGTCTAATGTATATATCTTGGGGAAAAAAGTTGTGTTTGTGTGATTTAACCCCACACATCTTCTTATTTGAGCCTCATTCAATTTCATGAGCAATAAGGACATTCAAAACAGTCTTTAAGGTAACAAAATTCAAAAATATTTGCGTACCCGTCTGTCAGACGGATGCTCCTCAGAACGGCAAAAAAAAAAAAAAAAAAAAAAAAAATTGATGTTCCGGTCAGAGGGTTAAGAAAAAATATAGATAATTAAGTTGTAGGAAGAAATAAATATAATTCATGATTTTTTTAAAAAAAAATATATTCAACCAGATAAAAGCTCAACATGCTTCACAGGAGTATAAAAAAAAAATATTTAAAAATCAATAATTCAGTAAGTCCGGCTGGTTGGCGGGGTTCGTGTGTCACTGGAATTTTGTACCCAAGGTTGCGGGTTCGACCCCGGCCCATGTCGTATGATTATACGGCAAGTAAAAGATCCCTAGGGGGTGCTGTAGGCAAAAATAAATCCTAGTACAGGTTTGTATCGTCAGAGCTCAGGGGCCTCCCTCTAGGGAGAAACTGGGCGTCGAAATTACCTGCGGCAATGGTATCCACCAATATGGCGCCGCACTAAAAAAAGAGATACCAGCTTTCGGTGAATGTACTAGGTAGATTGATGAACTCTGTTAATAATCTGCCATTAGAAATAAAAAAAAATATTTAATATCTCTCTTATTTGTATAAAAGTTTTCATCATTTCATCTTTTGGTATTTTATCCATAAAAAATTAATAGAATTCAGACATGTTATTGCAGAATAATAATGAGAAATATTAATGTAACCGTATGTGATATTCTTCGCCCAACACACATATTTCCTATAAAAATTCCTTACCTGTATGGGTTATCAATATAAACTCGTCACCTTTTTTCTGCATCAAACGAGAAATACGACATTATTTTTTTATTGCTTTAAAAAATATATTTTATCTTTGTCTTGAAATTTTTTTGAGACTAAAGTTTTTACGAGAAGAAAAGGCGCAATATCACCCACACGGGGTATAACATTTTCAAAAATTTAGTTTTCTTATCTCATTAATATTTTTGGGGGTTTTCAGTTTTTACAGCAAGTCAGTATATTTAATATAAATCTTTAAATTTGTAGAAAATATTAAAATAAAGATTTTTATACATAAATTTATCTAAAGGTTTCGATAAACCCGTCTCTGAATTTAATTTTTATATTTAAATTTTTAAAATGATTATCTAATTTTCCCTCTGCATTATTTTTATAGTATAAATACAATCGGACCTCTATATAACGAAGTCACTAAATCCCGGAAAAAAGTTCGTTTTACTGAGGTTCATTTTTTAGTGTACTTTATATAAACCACATAAAACAAATTTTAAATTCGTAAACACTATACATTAAAAAAATTATTATTTACACCTTTTTTTAAATTAATATATGTTTATTTTATATATCTTACCCATCAAAAAAGAAAGAAAGAAAAACTGCAATGAAAACAAGAAAAAAGAATGTCGAAGAATACGCTGTATTTTCAATATTAAGAAAATAATTTTATACTAAAATTAATGAATTTTAAGGACATTTTATAATTTAAAGCATACAAGTAATATTAAATATACATTATCTTATAATTAGAACACAGGGGCACGGAACAACTCCACTGAAGGTGAAAGAGGTTATTGAAGATGTTTCTAGTGAACTGGACAATGGGGGTTAAGGGTTGCACTTCTTGGATGAAACGTTCAGAACTCTAATGCTCTAGGTGAGTTAGGATTTAATAAAACCGGTTCAAAATTTATGACCACCATAAAATGTGTTAAAGGGGGAATAACTTGAATTCTTTTTTCAGAAATACTTTTAAAAAAGGAAGAACAAAAATTGAATCCCAAAATAAAAAGTTCGTTATATAGAAAATGCACTTCGCTATAGAGAGTTTATTTTATGAAGACAATCGTGAAATGTTCAAGGTTCTAGGAAAAAGTTCACTATACAGAAAAATTCGCAATATAGAGGTTCGACTGTGTATATACATGTATATTTCTTTATTTCACTTCACAAAAATTACTTTTAAAAGCACTACACCTAACCCCTTTTTTTATATGGTCTTTTTCTAATAGATTTTTAAATAACACGGTACTCGAATTTAACGAATTTTGTATTTAACACAATTTTGTTTCTGCTTTAAAATAAATCCCCGAAAAAAAATTAGGGGTTCGTACCCTTTGGATGAGGACGATTTAATCGAATTTAAGATAGTTTATTCTTAGTTTATAGTTTAAGATAGTTAGTTTAGTTTTAGTCTTTAAGATAGTTTTATTAAGATAGTTTAAAGCATTCAGTTGAACTGAAACTTTATGTACATGATTGTTTGGGATGACACACACACATAATACGATACTTTAATGATAATTAATAAAAATTAATTACCACTTAATATTGTGATTCTGTCACATGTATATACATATTTATATTAATTGCAATTATTTGATAAAAAGTAACTAAAAAATAAAATTTTTCTTTGTTTCGTTCTTAGTAGGAATTGACTTAATTTTTTTTTTTTTTATATTACTTGTTTCTGCTGGGCCGCATACATATGTTAGCTATTTCATGCGAGCCGCATACATATGTTAGTTATTTCGCGGATCGCAACGTGAGGATAAATGGGGGAGGGGGTAGAAATGTTTTAAGAACAAGATAACATTGGAAATTTAAAATGTAGAACATTGATCAAAATATTATAACTCCTGATTTCTTTTAATTATTATTTTTTTATATTTTTGTCACTAACACTAAATTAGAAGCATTTAAGAAACACTCCTTCACAATTTCTGCATCAGTAAACGATATCATATGATTACCAATAATATAACAAACTTCATAGCATATCTTTGTTACCTCTATAATATTATCATTGATAAAACACTTTATTGCTGTTGCAAAGATTATTCAAGAAAGCCTATTTATCACCTCTTGAAACAGAAAGAAAAAGGTGCAATTGAATGATTCGTGTATATTGGTATTTTTTAAATACGGGACATTCGTGGCAAGTCAAACAATTACTGATCCATGTTTGTTTTTTACTACAGAATAGTCCACCTCTCAATCGTCTTGAAACGATTTATTTTTTATATATTTTTCGCTTGCAAGATATGAAAGATAGTTAAAAATTAGTTCCACTCATAAAATGATCGCTACTCCAATGCTGTCTGTTATCACTAACCGTAACCGCTCTAAATAGAAAAAGAATATCAATTCATACCCGTACGGCACCGAAAGCAAGAAGCGTAATTGATACAATGGGCTTGATTCATGAAGTCACATGATAAAAACAAACACGTGTTTTCCATTAAATTCAAAACAAACATTAAAATAATTGTACTTGTTCTATTTGTAAAACTCAGATAAAATTTCAAATTTCATATTTGGTTAAAGATGTTTAACCAAATTCCATAAAAAAAATTTCTTCAAAAAAAAAAATTTTTTTTTAATTAAAAAAAAATCGTATTTTTTGCTTATACTTTTAAATAAAATGCATTTTGTATACATATGTACTTTTTAAGAGAAAGTTTCTGCAAAGAGCAAAACTTGGCAACACCGGAGCGCGTGAACTGATTAGTTGGAAACACAAGATAGTTTTTATCGTGTGACTATGACATCACATGAGTTTTTGAATTGATTGGCTAGAATCACGTGGCTTTCACTATCATGTGACTATGACGTCACATGAGTTTTTGAATTGATTGGCTAGAATCACATGGCTTTCACTATCATGTGACTATGACGTCACATGAATCAACCTCATTGATTTCATAACAAAGAATTTCCCAACAAATTTTAATACAATGTTCTTAAGGTGTCTGACTAGTGCAAAAACGTCAATTTTGATGAAAATGACGAATTTTTTTTTTACTTTAAATTTTATATAGTTGAATTTTCTGCTTTCTAAAAATACCTTACTTTTGTTTGTACTTCGATTACTTACGACGTTATAACAGTTTTTATGTCAAGAGCGAGCAACAAAAACGAACTGGAAGTTAGATATCGGAACCGGAAGTGTGTGCATTTTAATACTTTTTTTACACTTTTTTGGTGTTTATCGAATTTATTTAAAAAAATATTAACTTAGGTAAGGTAATTATGGGACATGGTGATATTTTTTTTAAAAAAAATAATTTATTAGTTTTAAGTGAAATTTGGCAAACAAATTCGAAAATTTTTTGTCATTTTTCGATTTTCTTATGCCCTTGCTTCTCGATATTTTGTTTCATATTTAACTTTTTTATATACATTTGATAGAAAACTCTGTTCTTGAAGACAAAATATTAGTTAATTATGTTTAAAGCAAGGTCTGGGAGGTCAAAGAAATTATCTCCATCATTAAGCTATCAGTAATATGAATGTTGACACAGCGCTAATCCCAATAATACTTAGTCAGCTGGTGACAAAAAATTGAAATCTATTCATAAATGCTTCGAAATTTACTCAAAAAGAATTTTTCAGTAACATTTTATGGAGTATTTTACTTAAAAAAATAAAATTATTAAACTTGAAACATTTCGCTTAAGTGCATTATTAACGTTAATTTCTTTTATAATTTGTGATATACAGGTCTATTACCATTATATATATATATATATAATTAGAAATGCAAATACTTCCCTTCCTAAGTTCTTGTACATGGATTTGTGAAATTTGATCTGAAACGCTTTTTAACTTCTGTGAGACACCCCTTAGAATATAAAAAATTTTTGCGGGAAAAAAAAGCTGCATAGAAAACAAAATTACTAAGGATGAAAAAAAGTCAAAGTGAATTCATATGGAGGTTTTAAAAACTTGTTTTTTATATGCTTTTCATTATAGTTTTTTATAACATTTGTGATAAGCAATATTTTTTAAAAGAAATTTTCGGGAATATTTACTGACAAAATAACACGCATTAATATATTTTAAGCTCTAAGTACTTAGTGGAAATATATACCTGTTTTTCCATGTAAAAAAATATTATTTTTTAACGTAATAAAGTTTTTCTAGTGTGTTTTTTATATCTCTAATTTGTATTTTTTAAAAAACTATGCATTTAGACGTTAAGAAAAACTTTTTTGACTCTATAAAATTGGTAGCAAAATTAAAAAAAAAAAAAGAATTTATATAAAACAAATATATAATACTGATATGGGCTTATAAAAGGTTTATTCTTTTGAAATAAAGAGGTTTTAGGTTGTTTTAGCTGTATAATTTTTTAAGATTTAGATTTTAAATCTTTAAATACGAAACAGATTTTTCCATATTTTATCGCATGCCAAATATGATATCTCAAAAAGTGCTTGAGATAATTGCATGAAATTTAGCATTTTTGTTTATCATTATCGTATACATACTGTGCACTAGAGAATAAGAAAGAACAATATATTTACCTTTTTTATGATTGTTTTTCTTTGTGATAAATGCAAAATTTTTGAAAAAGTTTCCTTTTGTGCACTTTTTGAACCCTCGTTTTGTAATAAATTGAAACTATTCAAAGATGATAGAGCAAAACATAGATGAACACTTTCTGAATAAAATTCAAAGAGCGTTTATTATCTTATTCATTAGAATTTATTTTACAGTGTTTGCCGCAATGTACAAAAAATGCCTAATTATAACCAAAAATTGTCCATTTTCTTACAAAAATATATTGAAAATTTTTTTTCTTTGTTATTTTTATAAGTTTTCAGTTATAATTAAACAAAAAACGAATTTAAAAATGAACTTTCAGCATTATTTCAAAAAATTGTTCCCGCAACCAGTCAGACACTTAAAATAAGTAAATTTCTCAGAGCAATGGGCCATGACCGGGCCACTTAAAAAGGCTCGGTGGGCCGCAGGTTGAGTATCGCTGTTCTTAACACATTTGATAACATTTTTGATCCAGTTCGTAAAAAAACGCGTTTGCTTGTGATCAAGCAACCACGAATAGTTGTTTTAGTTAGTAATTTTACTCCTTATTTAAATTTCAATTTTTATATGTACTTATAGACTGAATTTTCGCTCTACACTAATTATAATTTTTTTTGTAATAAATATTAATTATTTGTGTTTTATAAATATGAAACATTGATTTTCTTATTACTTTTGTCTGCACGGTTTTGTTGGAAGATATTTAGAAATTTTTCATCTTACACGATTTTTTAGTTATGGAATATATCCCTAAATTGACCTTAAAAGTCGCATGTATTGTTTTACACCATTTTTCCTTTTTTTTGCCCGGTTTTCTAAGGAACATATCTACCGTGTAAAAAAAAAATGTTAGGTGTACTACTGAAAGGTTAGAAAAATGACACAGGACAGCGCCAGTGATTCGAACCCTTATAATGTCACTCACTGCACCAACAGTGACCGAGTTAACCACTCAGCTAAGCCTGGTCGATATCTTTCACTGCTAGTTGGTTTAATATATTTCCAAAGCGAACAATGGTTACACATGCTGTCATCTAGTGGATAAATATAGAAATGTTTTTAATTCGCAGTCCTCAACCCCCGGTCCGTGGATCAACTGGTTCCGGGCCGCCTAAAAAACATTAAAGTGTTACTATTTTATTTAAAGTGGAGCTTTTCTCTCGCATTTGAGCAACTTTCCACGGATATCACTTTATATTACACGTTAAATCACTTTTGGTGTAACTATATTTTATTCTGAAGGCATATTTATATATAAATGTAACTAAATTAAAATTGTAAAATTAAAACTATCTAAAATATAAACAATCAACGTGTCCAACCCTCGGTGGGCCGCGGTAAAATTATTAAACGTTGACCGGTCCGCAGCGATAAAAAGGTTGCGGCGCACTGCTCTAAATAGCCGTCGAACCGCAAGTCCTCTCGTGTGGTTGGTGGGAGGGGTAGAGAGGTGGGAGCCCCCTGACCAGCCCCAGGTGTCCTCCCTCAAAATTGAGGTGAAAACGAGCCAAATCGTATTGTCACCTGTATGGTATGTTCGTGGGACTCGATCTGACCTTTACCTGTCAGGTGGCATCAGTAACAACAACAATGTTGAGCTAAGTGAGTTTTTGCTAATAAGATATACAAACGTGTTTGTTCGATTGTTGTAAATGCAAGTATTATTATAATATGAAGTCGAATTTTTTTTATTTTTTGACCATTTCCATATGTTATGATTTCATATTAAACTGAGAAACAAAATGTCGATTCTTTAAAAGTTAAAAGAAGAATAAAAAATTTACAAATTTTAATTTGTGTAAGGAGTGTGTGTGTATCATGTGTTTTCTTTCTTGTGTCTTTTAGTAAGTATACAAGTATTTCAAAATTATTTATATAATATATATATATATATATCAATTTTCTCTCTCTAGTAGTTTAGTAAATTCCCTTTAAAAATACATTGATAAAAAACTAATAAAATGAAAACCATTACTTACTACTATTACTAAAAATTGCTTTTGAACAATAGCACCAACGGCGATAAAAATATATTTTACATTTCCCCCTTTTTTTTAATTATGTTTTCCATTCTCTCTAATCAACAAATTCTATATT
>BMAV01014787.1:48286-81002 GCA_019973955.1 Trichonephila inaurata madagascariensis
CAACCCCTTTTAAACCCCAGGGGCGAGTCCACAACACGCCCCTGGTCTTTCTCATTGGCAGGCCAAAAAAAAAGTCTGCCCTCGTCCGCGGGCCACATTTGTCTCATATTTGTGCAGCAAACACAAACACATTCCTGGTCTGTCTGGAATCTAAAGGCGCCATAATTCTCATCTAACTTCTGAACGCTCTTATTCATCACACCACCTGGGTTTTATAACCCCATTCTCTCGGCACCGGCTTTCATACAGGCTTCGCCTATATGTCAACCTATTGTCATCGGCTCTCTTTAGATATTGTAAATTCCAGACTCGATGTCTGCGTTTGTCCGAGGTCAGACAATAAACAATGACCCCATGGCCACGTGCTCTTGTCATCTAACGACTGTTTGGAGCCATAAAACTTCTCATGAATAGATGGGTGAGGTTCACCCCAATCGAATACGTCACCCTGTAGTGTAAATGTTTGAATAAATGCCTAATTTTTTCGATACCAGTCTATGTTTAACAATAATTATACGACAGGTACAGCAAAACTTTAATTGTGATCAGAAATAATCGAGAGGGAAAATTCTTGTGTGTTATCTGCATATATCTCCAGTTTATATTCTTAAAATTTCTCCGATCGAGAAGTTTACATCGAGAGTTATTCATTGCTCTCAGTGTTCCTTAATATCTCGAAAGCCTTCTTTATAGAGCTCGGTAGATTGCATCGAAAAATCTAGATCCTTCTCTTGAACATTTTCATTTGTGCTATCAAATCTCTGCTCCCTGAAAGACTTTTTGAGTTCTGGATGAGCGAGATTGAAAGAATCGGATGAATGTAGCAAAATTTCAAAGCCTCATCGCTTTGATGCCTCATTTGCACCTCGAGATACAATGTTGAATATATTATGGACATATATGGTGAACATGAGCTTTACGCAATTCAGAAGTGCGAAGCAACTGAAGCAAGTAAGGGGGTCTACCTTCTCCAGATATTCTGCTAAGTCAGCGTTTCTCAAATCTCGTGATAACTCTACGAGGGGCGCTCGAGCATATTAAAAAGTCGAAAACAAAAGATTATTTAAAAAATTAATTTACTGAAAGTAAACAAAAACAAAATACTTTCTGATATAATAAAATATGCATTTACATTGATATAATACACTTATAAAAGTATCAGTACTGTGCAAAGTATTTTATTATTAATTTAACAATACAAAGTTAAGAACAAATTTGATAATTATCAGTGATCCCACGGGTTTGTATAAACGCATATTTTGATAAAATGTACGGTGTATAATTAATTATTTAACTGCCGATTAAAAGTTACGCAATTCGCTCCCCAATGCCACCGTTTTCCATGTAGACGAACGTATTTTGATGTTGTTTTTTTCTTTTTTTTTGAGGGGGAGGAGAAAAGGAATAAATAAGCAAATCTTCTAAAATAAGTAAATTCGCAAACACTGTCAAGGTCCTTTTATTGCATTCGAAAGCCTTCGGGAAAATTTTATAGATAGCACAGCACAGAAAGGATCGTACTTCGGAAAGATGCAGTGGCCGCGGTAGCCGAGTGGTATAGGTATCGGATCGTGGCTTGCCTTGTCACGAGTTCGAGCCCAGTACCACTAAAGACCCGCCGTGTAGGGCAGCGATGCACGTTAAATCTGTCGAGAGCTGAAACGTCCTCCCGTTGGTGTGGTGTGGTAGTTAGGAGAGGGGGGGGGGTGCCAGCTCAGGTGTCGTCCACGTCACTTGACCATGGTTCAAAATTACGTGGTCCTTCGCCAAAAGCCCTCGTGTAGCTGAACAGTGCAACGTTAATATTCAATCAATCAATCCGAAAGATGCATATATACGCCCAGAAAATTAATACTTAGAATGAGCAATGCATTTTTATATACGTCGGTGGTACATAAGAGCTTTAATGTCAAAGTATAGTATTATTGAATTCAATACATTGTCATTGTAGGGTGGGGGGCGTGATGAAAATGATCATTGAATAGTGGGTCATGTATTTTGAAAGTTTGAGAAGCACTGCTCTAGATAATGTTTTCGTCATCATCCAATTCGTTATGCTTTGGAGGGTTCCTGAAGCTGTTTAAATAGTTATATATTCTATTTTTTAGTGTATTTTATAATAAGATTATATATAATGGGAAAATGTTTTTCCAATTTTATAAATTCAATTTCTATAGTTTTAAAAGACCAAAAATTATTTTTTTTTTACATTAATGACTTCCTGAAATCTTTCTCGTACATTTATTGCGTTTGAAATATCATAAAGCTAAGTTTTTAGCAAAATTTGAAAGTTATTTTCAATTTCCTAAAAATCTTGATAAATTTCTTAAATTTCCTGTGCCTTGAAACAAATGGTAAAAATTATATATATTTTTTATAGATTAATCATACATTATAGACTTGATGGCCAAATATAGGCATACATTCTTTTCAAATAAATTGTAAGTATTATTTTGTTCGTATACTTACTTGAGTATGATGACAGTAAAATTTTTAACTTGTTAGTGTATGACAGTGGTCTTCAGACTTAGATGGCTCACAGAACCCTTAGAACGATAAGGTATTTTCGAGGAGCTCCTCTCCACACTTAGAAGAAAATATCTTTAAATAATATTTAAAGTATCCTTTAAAAATTATTTAAAGATATTTTCTTCTAAGTGTGGAGAGGGGCTCATCAACATACAAAGCGCATCCAAAAAGTAAGTTTCCCTATTTTTTTTTAAAAAAAGAACTCACACTTTCAGGAACATATTTATTGGCAACAAGTACAGCAATGTTTCAGCTATTTTTCAACATAGTTACCATCAAAATTGAGACATTTGTCGAATCGTGGGATTAACTTTTGTATCACTCTGGGGTAGAACTCTGCCGCTAGTGAATGGACCCAGCGTGTGACAGACGTCTTCAATTTCTTGAATTTTTTGAACATCAGGTGCTTAGTGACAATCTCATGCAACAAGGATCGCGATATCTGCGGAAATTTGCTGCTCAGCTCCATAATCGTGAAGCGACGGTTCTCCATCGAGCTCTGCCTCACAAGCTCAACCCCCTCAGGGGGCTCACCTTCTTTAGGTGAGTACGGGTGTCACAATCCCGAGGTGCCCTAGTGATCTTTTCCTTTTCCCAAGGGGTTTACTGTCTCTGGTAAACAAGGGTTTCACGAACCCGGGGTACCCTAGTGATCCTTCTCTATTTTCGACCCTCTTTTTTGTCATTTCATTTCGTCTTTTCTTCCTTTCCCGTCTAGACCACAGACATTTTAGTATTTTAACAAATGTTTGGTGCAGTATAGCAAAAACTGGCTGTTGCGCCATAAAACACCACAATCACTCACTCACAAGCTCAACAAGATCAACATTGATGAAGGACGGTCGCCCAAACATTTGTTGCCACTGCACTTTTCATCATGGACACTTTGACCCGCTGAAAACTGCTTACACCAGTGATGTACCATCTGCTTATTCATCTTGTTCAGCCCATAGACCTGACAAAGCTGACGATGAATTTCAATAGGCGCAATACTTTATGCATTCAAGAACTTTATCACCGACCGAACCTTGCAGTCGGCGGGAGAAGGAATAAGAGTTTCCCTTTCGGACCACGCTACTGGCACGAGGCGGGACCTGTCCGGCTGGCATATGATTGATACGTCATAGATCTGTTACGCATGCGCAATTGACACGGCTAATTAAGTTTACTTTAAAGGGGAAAACATCGGGAAACTTACATTCTGGATGCACCTAGTATAATAGGTCCTTTATGTATAGAGACAATTAAAAAAATATTTGTTAAAAAATTTTAATATTATTTACACCCAACAATATTAATTTGTGAACCAAGTATCACATACGCATGTATTATATTTAGGAACTGAGACATGTGTTTGTATTTTATTTTTTTTTTTTTTTTTTACAAAAACTGCCCAAGTGTAGGTCTATAGAAATTATGTGGAGTAGTATTTTCTACCATACGTTTGATTTGTTTGTAAATTTTGTTTTTGTAATCCCTCACATTGAGAAACATTTTTCACTTAAATACATTATTCTGAATGGCATTAAACATTAAAACATTCTGAATGGCATTTATAGCTTCCTGAAAAATCCTGTGTATTTTGCATAAATTTGCAACCTAAAATTTAGGAGCTGTTCTTGCTAAAATTTAGATTTTAACGTAGAATCTGTTTCCCACAAAAGAAAAAAAAGGTGCTTAGTATAAGAAAAATATTTAGTTTTTTTAAACATTGTACTAACGAGTGTAAAATCATTTTGCGAACACAGCATAGCAAACAATACAATATTCGCAGCAGGTAGTACATGCAAAGAAAAGAATGATTTAATATATTTTATTATGTTAGAATAAAAGTTTTAAAAAGTATTCACAAAGTTATGAGCAAGTAAAATTTTAAATTTTAATATATATATGATTGGAAGGAACTTTACATACTTTGGTTAATACAAAATTCATAGAGAATACGAATACGTTTTGCATAAACATTAATCATTTTTATTGGAACCCCTAGGTATGCTTTGTGGAGCCCCAGAATTCTATGGAACACAGTTTGAAGACCACTGACCATACTATGAAGTCTTAAAACAGTTTGTTTCAACACTTTATATAAAGGATTTTCTCTATCTGTTTTTTTTTTTTTTTTTTTTTTTATTTCTAAACTGTTTCCGATCGAAACGGGGAACTTTGGCATTTTAGTCAAATCACTCATTGCCAGCAATCTTCCGTTCCGGAAGGGCTGAGCTGATTCGTTCAAATGCCATTTGTTGTTTATTTGAGACCAATTTGAATTATCGTCTACTCTTGTGTAAATGCTTCTATTTAAAGTTGCCCAAGAAAATGGTAGTAGTATCAACCTTTTCCAGATAAAATGTTTAAAATGATACATAGCCTACAGAAGAAATTAAACAACCCATTCAATATTAAAATTTTGAGCTACTGCTTATTAAAACAGTATTATTGAACTATAAACTACCTAGAGTAAAAACCTTCGTGGGTTTCTTTTTATTTCTGATTTGATATCACAAGTTAAAAAGAAAACATTTCTTGGTAATTAGAGGCAAGTCAAAAGACGACAACTGAATTATACCCATAACTAACTATTCATGCTATAAAAAATAGAGCTTCTTCATTTACAATGTAAATGAAGAAACTCTATTTTTTCAATGATCACTTAATGGCTAAGCAATAAAATGTAAATTTTATATTTTATTGCTTACCCCATTAACTGGTTTGCCCGTACACCATACGGGCTACCGAAAGCTGGCAACAACCAGTTTGCCCGTACGCTGTATGGGCACTGGTATTTTTTTCTTTTTATCCTTCATTTGCGCATATTTTTCTTTTTTGCAGTGAGATTATTAGTGCTAGTATATTTCTAAGAGATGCACTTGGTCCATGGTACTGAAATACCTCTCATTCGGGATTTTCTTTGTGGTGAAAAAGGTAATTTTTCATTGAAGGCAGAAATTTAGATTTTTGAAAATATTCGATAAAGATCAGCGATTAGCAAGGTAATGTGCAATTTGTTGCTTAAAAATAAAGGAAAATGGAAAGATAATCCAAAAAGGACAATATTATATCTATCACCATTGCAAGTCTTACATTACCATTGCAATATAAGACTTAGTATAACACCATGGTTCTCAAATTGTGTGTGCATATGTACATATGCACACACTCACAAAATCCTCAACCATTTGAAAACAAGGTACGAACATGATTTTTTTTTGTTACTATGAAAGAATTTTTTAAAAAATATATGAAACATTCTTCATAGCATGCAGAGAGTACTTATAAGAAACAAACATTTAGGGGTTTTTTTGCGTTCCACAATTTTAAAATAAAAAATAGTGTGAAAACTTTTTAACTGAAAATTAAAATCAAATTCTTCTATATTTTCGCATTCTGTTAAGTATAATGTTTAGTTGTATACTATAAAAAATGTGCCTGTTTTAGGAATATTTTGGGCTAAAAAACTGACCTCTTAAGGCGTTGAAAAGAAAATTATTGGTTACTGGTATAAGTAACTGGTAATTATATATAAGTAACTGGTCGCAAGTCAAAAGTTGATAGTCAAATCCTGTTCAGATACAGCTGTTTCTAAAAGAAAAAATAGAATTTCTTCAATTATATCTCCTTTCTTGAAAAAAAAAACTAAATTTTTAAGGACTCATATTGCGCAACACATGTTCAAAGAGCAACTAAATGCAATAATCTAATTATCCAATTGGATAGAAGAAAATTTTCACTGTCGAATTCGATTTCTAATTAGAGAAATTTAATATGTAATAAAGAAGAAAAAACTATGAATTTTCAAATTTGAAATAAATACAATGGCTCGAAAGTAATTGCCCTCTTTCGACTTATGTTTTATTATGAAAACTTTTTTAAAATATATCTAATTCTCTATTATTAACAAAAACATAAAAAAATAACTTAAATACAAAACAAAACTTATTTTTTGAAAAATCAAAAAATTATCTAACAAAAATGATTGAAAACTGAAATTTTTCTTTTTAATATTAGCTATTTCTGATATTAAAAAGAGTCTTTTTGCGCAGTGTAAATGAGCAAAGATAAACCGAAAGATATTTTAACGTTGCCATAATGTAAAAAAATTACAAAATGTCGTGACTTAATGTTGTTTGAAAATGTTTTATGTATCCTATCATATCCGTAATACATTATTTCTCTGTATGCTTACATTTTTGTTGAAGAAAAATCAATCAAGACTTTTAAAACAAATTAAATTACATTTTACTATTTATAGAAACAAATACAGAAAGGTTTTTAAAAATTTCTTTTAAAATTTTATTTTGAGGGTTTTTCTTGGAAATTTCTTAAGTGACCGATTATTTTTGGAACCCACTGTGTTTCATTTACTGATATCAATTTTTTTGGAACATAGTCATCGCAAAAGAACTAAATGTTCCACATTATGAAGCCTTGTTTTATGTTTAAAATATAACTTGTAAAAACTATTTAAATAAATTTCTATCCTTCCTTACCAAAAAAGAATAAGTACAGACAGAAAAAAAAGGAACTTTGATTTTTTAAAGAGACACAGTACGATTCAATTGACAAAAATCGGCCCAAAAATTAAATCTAATTTGTTTAGCCAAAATTGTTCTTTATATACTTTTCTATAACCTCACAAAATTTGATAGCTCTAAACTTAAGAAACGCAGAATTATGATAGCTTTTACGTTCGTTTTTATTCACATTCTTATTGCAAATCAAAACTTTAAACTTACTTATCTCGGAAAGATAAAATAACTAGTTTGTCTTCATTGAAAATGCTAAGGCTTTTTTTCTATTGTGCCTAATGCTTTGAATTTTTTTTTACCTATTGCTAATAGTACATGTTACAGAAGTTGGTATGCATTTTTGAATCAAAGCAATACTTATTTTTTAAAAATTAATTGAACTCAGAATTTGTACAGTTTTTAAGTAATTTTCAATAAGCATTCATAAAAAGAAATATTGTACATTTTTTAAAGTATTGCCATCATGGAACTTTTTTTTTACTTTGTTTTAGAATTCATTCTTATTTGAAACGATAAATGTTTCTTTTTTTAATCGTTTCCTTGTAACATTTTATGTATCATTTAAATTAATTTCAGCTGGGAAAAAAAAAGAATGAGTTTATGCATTAACGCAAATCTCCCCTGTAAATAAAATCAATGCTTCTTAAAGATCCTAAGCATTAAGGTTTAATTCAATTTAAATTTTAAAAAGTTCTTTTAATTTTGGTATTTAAAAGCATTTATCATCTAATATAAAAATAAAATATCGATAAAAACTAAGAAAATGTAATGTGAATGGATAATTTTTTCTTCTGTGATTTGAGAGTTTTAAAATTACCAAATGGAAACTAATTACGTAAAAAAATTTTAATTATGAACCTTCACCCGTAAAGTGTAATTATTTTGTGCCTGTATTTGATAAGTAATACATTGTATGTACCCTCCTTTTTTTTTTGGAAAAAAATAACGTCACAGAGCATTTTTTTCTCTTTTGATAACATTTTCCTCATCAATATCTGTCCTTAAAACAGCTTTCAACCCACTATTAAGAAACTTAATTAAATTTTTATCTTGATTAAATTGAAATTATCATGGAATTTCTTGAAGAAATATTAATCCAGGAAAATAGCTGATACATAGGGGAAAAAAAAGGAAATTAATTAATCTTCTAAGAAAGTTAAGAATATCTGATTGCAGTGGCTTAACGAAAAATGTTAGGGCCCCCCTGCAAAGTTAAATTTTTGGCCCTAAGACGGATCTCACAAAGGATTCCATAACCATAACATAACATAGGTTTTGGATCTCCTACAGTCCTGGGCCCCACTGTCAGATTGTTATTTTATTTTTCACACTTACACAACTACGATGAAACAAAAATCAACAAAATCAATCAAGTTATATAAAACACATCTAGTTGGGCCCTTGCAATTGTCTTATTTATTAAATTCGGCGTTTTTGTTAGCGAACATTATCTGTAGAAGTTTTTTTAATTGAAGTAGAAAAAAAATTAACTATCAATTATATGAATAAAGATTTTCTTTTTTTTTCTCTCAAAATGTTGTCACTTTTTTGTATTTAATTGGAAAAAAAATTACTCACTTAATATCTACAGTGTGTTAAATGCTTTTATTCATAAGGTGACCAACCGTCCTCCTTTAGGGAGGACAGTCCTCCTTTAGGGAGGACAGTCCTCCTTTAATAGGTTCTGTCCTTCCTCGAAAAGTGTCCTCCTTTTTGTCCTCCTTTTTGTCCTCCTTTTCAATATTTTAGAATTGATCTGTTAATCTCTATTTTCAGAGATAAACCAAACATGTTTCCAAAATGTCGAAGAATGGTCTGAAACAAATGTCACAGGAAATAACAGTTTTCAATGGCATTTTTTCATTTTGTCACATGTAAATTGGGCAGATAGAGAAAACTACGTTGAGTTTTTATCGAAAAAAATACCTGATATTAAAATCAATGACAATTGCCTGTTTGAAGTAGAAAGAAGACTGAGTGTATATTTAAATTCTAATAAATTAGAACAATTGGAAAATCAACATGCTGATAAATTGGTAAAAGATGGGTGAAATGACTTAAACCATTTCAAAAGTGAACACATTTCATTTAAAAATGTAATTATTGTTATTGAATTTACGTTGTGCTACCCTGGAACTAATGCAGCAGTTGAAAGAGTTTTTTTTCAGTTGGTAATGATTTTTGTGAAGTGACTAGTGAGAAATCAAAAATGAATGTTTATATTTTAGCTACAGTGCTTACCGTAAAATTCAGTATGAAGGATATTTTTTGCCCGTATTTTCCGATATATTAAAAAATATGTTGACAAAAAAATTCATTCAATAAAAAAGTACTCGTTTAAAATAATAATTAAAAAGAATGTAAGCGTAAGCGTATTTTTGTTTGAATTCATAAAACGTTTCATATATTTAAGTAGTAATTTTTTCTTAAATTTTTCGTCCTCCTTTTCATTGTAAAAAAAAAAAAAAAAATGGTCACCTTATTATTCAGGGGGAAAAAAATCCAAAAGTAATGTCGCCAAAGAAGCGATAAAATAAATTTCCTTTCACCTGTCTCTTTCTTTTCAGGCAAACCTAAAACCAATCTATTTTGCGTTTCCAGCGCCGAGCACCCAACACACATTATCAAACCAATGCTCGAGACGAAACACAGCGTGCAAGATCATCTCTTTTAGATACATTTCTAATACTCAACTGTATTTTAAAGCAAGGGTTTTAATGATGCTTTAAAGATCTAGAAATACACTTTTCAGGAATTCTGTCCTGCTTATGGTATTTTCACATTCTTTTAACATGAAAAATCGGGAGAAGATTTGGAGAATATACGTGCATTTTGCCGTATGGCTTTTGTGCTTAGCAGGAAAGCTTTGCAGAGCAGATGAATTGCCAACTTGCCTACCGGTAAGTAATTTTTTTAATTAAATGTGTATTCAATTTTGCATTACTTGGTATATTGTATAATTAAAACCTTTTAGTTGGAAAATGAGACAAAATTTTGTTTTTGTTTTGTAGTAACTGTTAGTGTTAGCTGTGTTTATTGCATTTAAAAAATTTAGCAATGTATATTTTATATATATTTAACTATTTATTTAACATTGACAGAATCCTATTGAAAATTATAATGAAAATACTTTTATGTCATTGTGCTTGTTATGCTATGCGTATAAATGTTCAGCTATATTTTCGTAACATATTTTAAAAAATATTTTTTGTCAGATCTTTACGAGTTTAATTATTTATTATTTTTTTTATTATTATTGGCTAAATATCATTTCTGAAACTGATATATGCGGTTTTCTGGATTTCATTTAAACTTTTTTGCCATTATTTGTTACAAATAAGTTCTTAACTGTTTTTCTGAGAAAAAGTTACAATATGTGTAACGAAAAAGCAATTAAATTCAGTTGCATTTTAAATGTTATGTTTAGTGAGATTTCATAAAATCAGTTTGAATTAATAGTTTTGAATATATATGAATACTATTCCATATTTCTGTTCGTAGCAATTTAAATATGTTGTGTGCGAATAAAAGTGAGTTACATGGTACATTCGTATCGTAGCAAAAGAATAAGCAAAGCTATAACTTTATTTACCTGTCAGTTTGATTTATTGCTTATATTTTTATATAATTATTTTATTATTTAAAGTAATGAATGTTTTAATTTTTTTTTGAATTCTTAAAAAAGGTTGGTTGAATTTTAAAGTATGTTCAACTACTGCGTTAATATTAAAGTTCTGGCTGTTTGAGTTGTTTCAAATGATGAGGATTTTTTTTACTAAAACAGTTTATGTGTGAAACGAACACTTTCAATAATCATACATGAAAAATATATGGTTATTGAAAATAAATAAGTATATATTAAATAAAATAAATAAACAAAGGCATAAACTCCTTTTATCTTTCTGGGTTCAAGTGTTTAAAGAGAAAAAATGGAATTAATGGGACATTTAACAGTAAAATTCGTCTTTACAAGAGTTGTATTAATATGTTATAAAATTAAATATCATATTTAAAAATTAATTTTTTTACTCTTTTCTATTATGGTTTTAAAATTGGTTCTCATGATAGCTAATTTATGTAAATATAATCTTCAAATATTAGTTCTCTTTTCAAGTTGCATGTAAAATAATGCAAAATAAATTTTCAGGAATAGGATTAGTAGCCTGCACATTTAAAAGATACTGTTAAATGATATTAAAGATTGATATGTTATATATCTAGAACTGGGGTTGAATTTGATTTAAAAAAATGATACCTCGAATGTGATTAATTTGATCATACTTTTAGATGCATTTTTAGTTACAAATGCTAATTTAACTAAGTAAACTTTTATAGTCATGAACTGTTCAATATAAATTCGTTTTACCTAAATCTCATTCTTATTTAAGCACTAGACCACAAAAGTAAGTAGTTTAGCATGAAGTTTCTTTCTGCCAAACTTAAAAAAAAAAAAATTTGAACTCACATCAATTTGGAACACATTTTCAAACAAAACAAAACAAAAAACTAAATTTTTTGCGAAAATTTGGAATGTTACAAATAATACATTTCTTTTAATAATACTAAGCTTTAAATTTTTTAAAAAAAGAAATTCATAAGTAAACATTTTTTTTCCTTTTTACTCGAAAAGTGAAAACTGATGTATCACTATGGTATAAAAGACGAAATGTCGAATGCATTTGAATAGCATGATAAAATGTGGTGCTCTAAATTAACAATATTAGAATGTGATATTAATATTGGAGAACTTTTTCTTGTCTAACAATAAGATAGGTTATTTCTATATTCTTAATTCTTTAACTTTACTTGAAGATAAATTTAAAATATATTTTCTACAAAACCTGTGTTGCTTTAGGGGAAAAAAACGATTGAAAATAAAGCATTGCATTTGTAATTTATGAAACTAATGGTTTTGATTGAATATTGTATGATAAAAAGATATTCCATTCTGATGAAGAATTCATATCGTAGATAGAAACTAGAATGCTGTTAAAGCAATGACCAATTGTTTGCCATAAAGATCATTTTTGTTTAACTATTTCATTTTTAGAGACGTGGAGTCTTAAAGCTGTTGTGTATGTGTGTGTGTGGTTCACAAATTTTAAATTTAAAAATTCCAAAATTTATAATTAATTGGTTTAATTTTTCTATTTCTTAATTAACAATAATATATTTTTTGTATGTAATGTCGTTCTATATGTAGGATTCCATTTACATAGTGTTGATGTCTTATGTGATTTCTACCACTGGAACCATTTACACAAATACACACCTGTTCTTCCACAAGCAAACTTTAACGGAAGATGAATAAATAAGTTGGCTAGATATAACTATCATTTCCTAGTGTTTCACAGCTTGCATCGTCTGTCAAAGTTTTCATAATATTTCGAAATCTATACATAACACAGATGACTTATGTTGTCTCACAAGTTGAGACTTGGGAGAAATTGTCTACTGTCATAATCTGAATGTTGCAAAATTATTTATAATATTTTTTATAAACTGCCTTAATTTATATGTACAGTGAAAATTGTTTAACTCAAAACTGAGGCGACAGGAATATCTTTTCATGTTAAAGTATATTGCAAAAAAAAAAAAAAATCCTAAATTTTTAACAAAATTAAGCTTATGAGGGCACATTTTGTTCCCATAGATAGGTTTATATGCTATGTATTTAATAAAAATCAATGAAACAAAAATGTTTCCAAGAATTTAATGAAATTTAATACGAGATTTAGCATTACCAACATCTTTACAGACTTCCATTTTCGTCTTTTGGTTTTGATCGACAGCCTTAAGAAGCTGCATCTTCATTTTAAGCGGAATAGAATTTGGCTTTCCCTCTGAGCTCTTTGCAACTATGATCGTAAAAAAAACTATTCTAAAACAAACAAACAAACAAACAACAACAAAAAAAAAGCTCGAACCAAACCCACTGATTTTTACTTACACTGCGATGTGCTCGCCACCGAATTCCAATGCCAATTAATGACAGATTGTGTGACGTATGTAGGGGTGGAGGGTGGAAGTAGCTTAGATAAACAAAATTGGCTCATGTCATAGGCTTTTCCGAGAGTATTTCAAAGCCAAGTTAGCCTTCTTTCTGCGAAACATGTGACCCCCTCCTCCCCCCTCCGTTTTCATTTCACACCTCTCTTAAATCTCGCCTTCCAAAAGGGAAATCATTTCATGCTAAGAGAAAAAAAAATGCACGAAAAGGCACAGTATTTAGTCGAGACTATTGTATTCTTCCGTGTTAAACGATATTTCGTCTTAAGCCTTTTTTGTGTGTGAAGCGTATTTCACTGCATGTATTTGACAAAATTATCTTAAGTATTTATTAGAATTAATTCTTAAATCATAACAGCATAAAATACACATGATTTTTTATTATAAATTTATTATGGAATTGAAATAGTATTATTAAGCAATAGTCATGGTTATCTATTAAAATACAAGGGAAAACAATATTATTTGATACTTTTATGAAATAAAATTGATGAAACGTGTGACATACATCACACTTCTGGTAAACTTTCGACTGAAAATGTCAGATTCTACAACGAGCAGGTAAATTTTTCATAATTTTTATAAAGCAGTGTCTTAAGACTGATGATTCCCGCTTCTTTTTATTGAAATTCTTCAGTTTTCTGAAATCTTAGGATTTATTCAAAACACACACAGAATACCTCATCTAAAATACGTTATTGTCAGAAATCCCACTGACAGAAAAAAATTGTTCTAATTCCGTTCTAATGCAAGGCAAAATGTTATTATTTCTTCTTTGCTGTTTTCTTTATTTAATAACAATTCTATGGGGAAATTCCACATCTAGAAAATATGCATTCATTTTTTATAGGTTCGACACTGACATCAAAATTTAGATAAAAATTCGATGCTAAAATATTTCATACCACTGAACATATTCACATTCGAAAATTATGTTTTCTTTTAGTACACAATAGATGAGTGGCAACATTGTCTCGCTATATAAAATGAAGGAAATTTACGTGAACAAATAATTTCTCTTGAAATTAACTAAATGCTTTCAGCGTTTTCTTTTTATCCTTTAGTTATTTAGATTCTACAAGGGCAATGATGACGTTAACTTACTCATAGAATAACTGCTATAGAAAAGAAATTTTTATACACATTTTCATGTCTTCTCAGTTACATTTAAATTAAAAAGATTTTAAAATAGCTTTCACTGATAGATCGTGTACAATATTATTTTTTGTTGGTATGTGCATGTATTGATAGCATACAAAGGGATGATTTGTAACTAAAATATAAGAGCATATATAGCTTATCTCTCTTTCTCTGTATATATAGAGAGAGAGAAAGAGAGAGAAAATATATACATACAGAGAGAGGACATATACTAAATAGAGATGAGTGCATAAAGATGCAACTGTGCACATCTCACCGTCACGTATTTTTAATGACTAATTGCTCAAAATTAACTCCCCCCTCCCCTACATATTTTAATGAAATGAAATCTATATATATTCAAAATTTTACGTCACTATCCTCATTTGTAATGAATTTTGAGCTTCAATAATTAAAATTTCGGTACCTTTCCATTTCATCGGCACAAATCTCGCCAAGGTGGCGTTATTGGGCACAACACACATTATACACATAAAAAATATTAAGAAATAAAATTCTCATTGGCTCTACATCCATTTTTGGCGTGTTATGATAAAGACGTCATTGATAAGAAAATACCACAACTGGTTTTGAAAATGTGGTGGTAAAAGTTTACCAACGGGACTAATCCGTTTGGCGTCGGCTTTGGCATTTTTGGCAATTTTATTATTATTTTTATTTTGGGTATTTTTTGGCAATTTTATAAAGTTCTAAATTTTCTTTATTTTATTTCAAATGTTTCAAGTTGGAAAAAATCTTAAGACCTCTTGAAACTGTAGTCCTATTAAGAAGTATTTGAAAAATGTTGTTGGAGAAATAGGTTCTTAATAACTGACAAATTTATAAAGTCAAACGAGTAAGAAAAAATATCTGAGAAATAAAATTTTATTTCGTTTTTATATCATTGAAAGAGTGGTATTTGCTAATGATTGATTAATTACAATAAATGCCTACACATTTGCCTATAATTTTTTAATTAAAATTTTATACTTTGATTTTTTTTTATCTTTAGTACTACACACACACGCACACAATAACAAATCTATATTTCTCTCTTTTACTGGAGTAAATGGAATTAAATGAAAAACAAGATAAAAGTTAATATATTTTAATACAAATTTAATTTTTAATACTCTTGCAATTAATTAAATGAAAGTTATAGCGATAACCTTAGTGCCAAAACAAGTGTCATCCTTATCACTGGAATCTGACTCAAAATCTCGATTCATTGACAATAATCCGTTGCGTAGTTCTAAAATCACTTAAAAGAAATAATATCAGTTTTGTAAGCAATGTGAAGTTCCTATTTAAATTAAATAAATATTTGTTTAAATGTAGTTCAATAAATGTCACACACGCACATATCATAAATTCCTTATAATTCCGTTAAAGTTTCTTTTAATACGACATTTACATTCTTTCTTTCTTTCTTTCTTTCTTTCTTTTTTTTTTACATTTTGTATTTTTAACATTTAATATTTTCTTCAGGAGGCCGCTCCATTGTATGTTATAAAATGACTGACTGTAACCGTTTTCGGTTACATATAAAAGTAATGCTTTAAAAATAAAATTTCTCTTTAAGTTTTCTATCTACCGAATGAAATAAAATCTCCTTGTAGAAAACTTTTTTATTTTTGGTCTTGTCTATTGATAAATTATTACAAGTCTATTTCTAACGAGGACCAAAAATGAGAAAAAATATTTCTTAAAAAAATATACGCATATATTTTTTTAAAAAAACTAATTTTTGTCTCCGTAGCATTTCTTCTTGAGTTGGCGATGTTCTTGGCACTAATAAGGATGAATACTCGCCAAGTAGTTTATCTTCGTCACTTGACCAAGGGTTAAATTTACGAGGTTTGTCGCCAATAGCCCTCGAGTGATTCAAAGTGAAACGTTAATAAAAATAGAATCAAACCACCCAGCATTGTTTTTTCTATGAATTAATATTACTTTTTACTCGTTTGATTTAATGAATTATTATTACTCTGTTCCCATTTCAAAATATTTGCATGACATCAAATTTGTAGAATGATCAAACATTTTTTCTATGTTATGATCTTCCATCAAAATCGTAATTCCCCCCCCTCCTTTTTATTATAGACATTTAATGCTGCAGACAAAACAATCATCTACTACACCGCTGTCCCTCCCCTTTTAAGTAAAGACGAACGTTTTCTTCTTTTACACAATGACATTCACCTGCTCTAATGCACCCGCATAATTCAAACACTGACACTTTTCTTCTAAGTTTGGTTTCTTTTATATATTCGATTTCAATATTATTCTCTTTGAGTAAATCAGACTGCATGCTCGAACTGTCCTCTTTAATCTAAACTGTATTTGCGCGAATATAATTTCGATTTAACTACGTGGGTTTCAAATACATGAAAGTCTTTAATGTAAGAAATACAGTCGAACTTCCATATTATGAACCTCTATGTTGCGAATTTTTCTGTACAGCGAAGTGCATTTTCTATGTAACGAACTTTTTCTCTTGTTATTCAATTTTGTTCTCTCTATTTTTAAAGTATTTCTGGACATTTCAAGTTATTCTCTCTTTTAACACATTTTATGGTGGTCATTAATCTTGAACTGGTTTTATTAGGTGCATAACTCCCCGAAAGCGGTAGAATTCTGGGCGTTTCATCCAAGAAGTGCAACCTTTAACCACCATTGTCCAGCTCAGTAAAAACATCTTCGATATATCCTTGCACCCTCAGGGGAGTTGTCTCATGTCCCCGTGTCCTTGAGTAGTGTTCATTGATCAGTCGCACTGGTAACTTCGTTCCTTGTGGTTCGAAAACGTCAAAACTTAAGTGCTTAGCATCAATGAAAAAAAATTTAATTCTTCAGGAAGTGGATAAAGGCGTCAAGAAACTTGCCTTGCAGTTTTTCTTTCTTTCTTTCTTTCTTTCTTTTTTTTTTTTTGATGAGTGAGATGTATAAAATAAATATATATGTTTATTTACAAAAAGGTGTGAATAATTATTACATACATGAATTTATTTTATTACATAGTGTTTATGAGTTTAAAATGTGTTTTATGTTGTTTGCAAAGAAAATTGATAAATGAACCTCTATATAACGAACTTTTTTTCGGGATTTTGCGACTTCGTTGTATAGTGGTCCGACTGTACTTTTATATGTGAGATTTATTGTACTAGTAACTTGTAATTAATGTGTGTTCGATTTTTTAAAATTTTATGCCGCGCCGGTTTCTTGGCGGAAGAAGTACGAATCGTTTCGCGCCTTGTGTTTATCTCGAAGCACTTCATAAAATACATGAATTTAGTGATAAATTCACTGGCATAGTTCTGAATGGGTCTCGTATCAAAACTCCTTCGGGGTCCTTTTTTTCAAAAAATGAAAATTCTGTTAGTGGTACTGTAGTTACACGCGTGGGGGGCCTCTCAGTGACGTATTAAGGCATGGACCAATTGGGCATGGGCCCAGGACCTCAGCCACAATGGGGACCTCGTCTCGTTTTCGACTCACCCTTAAGAAGATCATAATTCGAATAATGTCAAAGGTCAAATGTGTTATTTCTGGTTGTATTCTCCGAAAAACTGGGAATTTCGGACGATATGTCAACTGGCTACATGTGCTGTCCGTCGTCCACGAGCAGGCCTAGCCCTACCACCATACACCATCATTACTCATTCAGTCGGTGGTGCTGGTATGTGCGATTGTAAAACATGCACATTTATTTGTTTCGGGTTATTGTTTGTACGGGTATTTGACAACGTATGCTATGTACTGTTTAGTTTTAAGGATCATAGGTGGGGTCTATACTTGTATAGGGGCCCAGGGCCTACTTTTGTGTAGGGCCCAGGGCCTCAAGAAATCTTAAGACTTCCCTGGAGCCCCTGGAGCTGCGGGGCCCCGTATCATTGACTGATACGGCGGTAGCTATGCCCCTGGATAAATTATACATGTTTTTTTGTTTGAAGAATGCATTGATTCTTTCCATTAATTATTTTTACAATATTTTTTCTTAAAATTCATCTGAGATTTGAATTAGTGTACTTAGTTACTTACGCAAAATAGTTTTAAAAGAACTTACAAAGAAAATTGAGTACGATTGCTTTCCTTTTTATAGATCATGATTGAAAGTACGCCCGTACTAATTTCAATAAGTTAAATATAAAGTTAAAAATATTTTCTTTATTTTAAAAAAAATAAGGAATATTTTTAAAATTCGACAGAGAAAAAAAATAAATGTAATAGAGAAACTTTGTTATATCATTCTTTCTAATGCCTTTTATCGCAAATTCAAAAAAAAAAAAAAAAAAAAATCAAAAGCCTACATTTTAGAAATTTAATTAAAAACCCCAAAACGCGTTTCTTGTAGCGTTTACGAATTCAAATCATCTTATCGGAAAGAGATTAAACAAACGAAATCAAACGTATTTTATTGATTTTATTCGCTGGATAAGCATTTAATCTATGCAATTAATTACAAGGTAGTGTTAGCCAGCTGAGAACAAGAATTTGAACCTATATTGATTGGTCTCCGTGTTTCCAATCGATACAGTAGGAATGTCTGTCGTGTACGATCTAATAAATCAGACATGTCTTTGAAGTAATCGACAGGACGAGAATTTAACTCACATTCTACAGAAATTGTGAACGCGGATACAATTTGTGTTGTTATGAGCTTTTCAAGATCCTATAATCGTGACTTGTGAATATATATATTCATAAGTCACATTTATAAATGTTAACATCATTATTAAATCACGAGTGTCTGTCTCTTTGATATCTAAAGGATTAAGAGGTTTGACTTTTACTTTGAATTTGAGTTTGATACTAAAATTTGTTATGATATTTGATTCATATAAGATCATAAAACTTATATTCATAGTCATTGCCTTTGAGTTTCTTCAAAGTGTGTCGCTGTGAGGAAAAGTAAAATAAAATTTATTGATCCAGATAAAATTTAAAACCTAATTTGAGAAATTAAAAAAAATACTCACTTATTATTAGTATACAAAACGTATATTATGGCGATTGCAAATATATTAAGACTGTATTCACATATAATGTCAAAGCAGGAAACATATTTTGAAACAAAATATTTTCTCAATTTTCATATTAATTTATGACTTTGTTTCACATCTGCTTAAAATAAACTATTCTTAAAATTGCGAAACATTTCAAAAATACGCAGTTTTTTTCTTAACATCTCGTATTTAAAATAATTAATCACTAAAATGTAGGAAATGAAACATGGAATATATTTTATATCAAAATAGATTTATTGTTTTGTACACAAATGAACAGTACAATAAGATATATTTTTCTATAATAGATAGAGAAGTCAGAATATAATATTAATAATCGAACATTTTCTTGGAAAACTTTATTCATTTTTACATTATTGATCATCAGATTGACTAATCTTGAGCTTACTTTTTACTTATACTCTCTTTTATAATTTTATTACAAAAGGATGTCAGGGGTTTATCATAAATTAATGAAAAAGTGAACTTGCATGTAAATGATAATCCACATAAATTTCGAAGAACCCTTACCTTATTTCAAGAATTCCAAAACATTATATTGCGACATAGCCATCGTTCGATAGCCATGTCGTGGGGTTTCCGCGTAAGTTAGAGGTGTGGGATTCTCTCGGAATGATGTGAGACATTCTATAATTCTTAATATGACTTTTATTAAGGATTTAACTTAAATTACTTAGATATCAAAAAAACTTACATTAAGTGAGAATAAACCACTACACGTAGTCTTAACTAACTCGGTCGCGCAATTAGATCACTTATCAATATAAATATATTATATCTGCCTAATCACAATCTCAATAATATACTAGCGTTCAGAATATAATCTTCCTACCTTGGTGGAATACTCAACGGTTCAATTACTTTCAGGTAAACTGTTGGGCTCGCGTGCAATAGTATGCACCTTGTAGTTATGGCTGGATATCCGTGGTGCTTTGGTAGGCCGTCAGATTACACTTCCACCTTTTCCAAACAGAGCTTTCTCTAAATTGCCATCCTTGCTCACTAAACTTTCTATCCTTTTAAAGGTTATCTTATTTGCATCTATGCTTCGTTTCACTTCTTGGATTTGGGTTGGAAAAGTTTTGCCATTAATCGTGGCCGTCAAAGAACGTAGAGGTTATGTTAGATGAAGAACGCGAAAGATGCCACAATATTTAGTATTGGTTTTCTCAGGAGTGATCTGCACTTCTAGCCATAAAAAATGCAACACTAAGAAGGACACAGGATAAGTCACATTAATTAGAGTACTGACAAATAACCTCAAAATAAAATGATTGAAAATACGGCCTCCTGCGAGGTGAAGAAGATAATGAAATCGCTTTTGAGTGATGACAGCTTGCAATAACACTGCTACATGCCTTGACATTGAAAGAAAGAGAATTCGGATGTGATTATGGGGTATCCGAAGCCATTGCTACCTCCCCACATACCCAAAATCGATCTGCTATAGCAATAAGTGGTGTATTCTGGGCCAATAGTTCTACAATCGCTGGCCAGACGTGTTTGATAGGCGATAGATTGGGAGAACAAGCGGCCAAGACATTAATGCAATTTAATAGGTGATAAAGTCTGGCACATACCGTATCACGTGTGGTTGCGCATTGAAAAAGCTCAAAACTAGAGATATAGCATTGGATGGTCATTGTACTAACAAGGCGTACCAGAAGAGTGCAGGAGGGGAACAAACCACAAAAGCGGGTGCCAGACCAATACAGCATCAGTTAACCCTTTCGTGGGCCTTTTCCCAAGGTCCATCTTCTGGATCCCATCTACAGGATCTTATAAAATGCACCTGTGGGAAGCGGAAAACACATATAATAATATATTGGCATTACTATTATAACAATAGGGAGACTAATTCCCGCTTCAGTTTTGTGCTATTGCACATAATCCAGCGATTATAGGGAAAAAAAGATAGTGCTAAAGTACCTTGTCCAAAAGCTGTCGCTGTATAAAACGATGTCATGGGAGGGGTTGATCACTTTGATCAAAGAAAAGAAAGATACTAAATATAAGAATATTTGTAAAATTGTGACACCGTATCTTTTATTCTCTTATTGACCTCGACATCATAAATAGTTTCATATTGTGGCAAGTGAGCAAAAGAAACAGAAGTTTAGACCAGCTAACATTCCGCATATCATTAGCTCATAAGCTAATAGGTGGATATTCCTCAAGAAAAAGGAAAGGACGTCCTGCTAGCTTCCAAGTAAATAAGTGTGCAGTTCCGGATGACGCGTGCGCTTAGCCAGTGCGGGAAATCATATGCCACAAAGATGGTTTCCAACTATAGTCGATGTAGGAAATGTAGCAGAAAGGGACAAGAAAACAGGATCCGCTCCATGTGTGCAGAATGTGATGCCCCTTTGTACAGTGCAATATGCTTCTTATCTTTTCATGGAAAATAATCATCATTAAATTTAATTTTCTTTATGACGGCGAATGCTCCTTGGGAAGTATTCTTCCCACCCTTAAAATTTGATTGTAAACATAAAATTCGGTGAAATAAAATATATTTTCTTAACTGTTATTGTTTAATTGTTAATAAAACATAAAAGACTGCGAGAAATTCAAAAGAGAAATAAATGGCCCACGAAAGGGTTAAGGCCTAAGTTAACAGCCTACTTGAGGCCACGTTTAAACAATCTCTCCAGACTAAGCATGTGATTGTAGTGTTGTATGTAGATGTGTGAGTCTGTAAAGAGACACTTATATACATGCGCACAATATGGCCTTATCCCGCGTATATATGCTATGAGGCCGAAGCAATCAGAGCAATTGTTATTCATCTGTCGGTTACAGATCCACATCATAATTGTTTTGTGAAGTCCAACCTGATCACCAAAATCTCGGAAGGATAATCCACATTTTCTGCAAGCAGTATTTCTTTCTCTGCTCAAACTCAGAAACGTGCTCGAATAAATTTCGTATTCTCTGAAATAAACGGAAGGTGATCCTACGTTTAAGAAAACAATCGCAGAATTTCAAAACGTTATTCTGTTCTTCTAAGTATTTGGTGGTGGTGCTACAAAAACCTATGTTGTGGGCCTGCTGTGAAATGCTAGTCATTTAAATTTTCCATTACAGTAAACGCACTGTAAAAATCTCACGTGGTTTCGATACTTACTTCCTACTGATGCATTTTGGAGGATCAGAAGTGTAGTTTCATTACGTTTTAAGGAATTTCAAATAATTTAAATTATTACACATAATAAAGCATTCTCTTATTTTGATGTAATAATCAATAATATGTATCTATGAAACTTTCATGTATCATCACTGAATGCTGTATTTAATATAGAATTTCAACGTAAACAGAGCATAATAAGGATGCTTAATTTTATGGTGAATTTATGAAAATATTTTAAACCATCCCTAGTTGTAAGCGTACTGATTGTTGTAGATTTGTTTATATGTTTATCCAACGCCCGTGCTTGGCTTTTTGACCATTTGACGCCGAGCCTGATGACGTCGTCCTTCGGGTATTCATCGAGTCCAGTGCATTGGAGCAGGTGGTCGCCATCCATTCTGGCATGGCCGCAAAGTGGGCATGCCTCGTCTGCAGCCAGGCCAAGCTAGTGGAGGTATACTCCCAAAAAGTCATATCTAGTGGTTAGGGCAGTGCTTCTCAAACTTTCAATGTTTGCGACCCAATATTCAATCATACTTTGCATCGCCCCCCTCCATACAATAACAATGTATTAACTTCAATAATACTGTACTTTGATGCTAAGCCTACAATACGACTACAACCTCTTAAGTTCTTAAGACGTATATAAACGTCTCGCTCAGCCAGTGTGTTAATTGCCCCCAGACGTATATATACGTCTTTCCGAAGTACTATTTTTTCTGTGAACTGTTATCAATAAAATTATTCCAAAGGCTTTTAAAAGCAATAAAATGACCTTGACAGTGTTTCCGAAGGATTTACTTGTTTCAGAGGATTTTGGATTATTTATTCGTTTTCTACACCTCCCACCCTCAATACACCACATACGCTTACCTACGTGCTAAACGGTGGCATTGGGGAATGAATCGTGTAGTTTTGAATTGGCATTTAATAGATTAATTATATAAACTGAACAAATTATCCAGATAAGTGATAATGTTGGCATATAATTTTATCTATAACAAATCCATGGGGTTACTGGTAATTATTAAACTTGTCCTGAAGTTAGTATTGTTATATATATAAATTAATTAAAAAATAGATTGTTGAGTACTGGTACATTTATTAGTGCATTATAGTGTAAATGAGTATTTTATTTTTTATTATGTGAGAATGTATTTGTTTACTTTCAGTAAGTTAATAATTTGCTTAAATGATCTTTTTGTTTTCGACTTTCAATATGCTCGAGCCCCCTAGGGGGGGCGCGCCCCACAGTTTGAGAAACACTGGGTTAGGGAAAAGAGGGCAATAGACTCGGCTCTGTCCAGGTGCTTCGGGATTGGACCCACAATCGCCAGAGTTTTCCTTGGCTTTCCAAAGCTCTTGATTTTTTGGTTCACTGCTTAATATGTGTCAATGTATGTGAAAATAATGCTCTTTGCTCTTCTGAGAGCCAGAGAAGGACGTTTTCTTTTAGTTTCAGAAGTCTCATTCTAAACTTGTGGCGATCTCTTGGAAGCTGGGATAGCAATGATCGCTCTTACACATTTAGCATCACCCAGGGAGCACGTGTAGCTTGAAGAATGCCACGGACGCGTATAACTTTACTCCATTGATAGTTGTAGATCAGAGTTTAAAGTTGAAAAATATGGAAGTTTTTAAGGTGACTGCCTACCTTGAAAATGTCGTTTGTCATCTACATAAGGCATTTTTTTATTTCAAAATTTTGTAGTTTGAACATTTTTCTTTTCAAAACAGTTTTTCTTTTTCCTTTACGCAAAATAGGAATAAAATTATAGTGATTTTAAAAAACATCACTATGCAAAAGAGCAGTAAGATAAAACTTTAAATGAATTTTTCTCAAAATTATGTTTTCGAAAGAAACTCTTTACCAGATACATGATATCTTAAGAACCAAACCAGATAACGTTTATAAATTTTGTGGGAATGTTTATTATATTATTTTTCATTAAGTGGACCATAAGTTTTGTTGTAGGTTAAATATTTTTTTTTCATTTAGGGTAGTTTTTATAAAAAAAAACAACTAAAAATATCAAAATTTTCATATTATTATGTATAATTGTCTGTAATTTTTCTGTATTTTAATATTTCTCTTAGATTTTGGTTCATTTTGAAGAGCATCATAATATGTATGTTGTGTATAAAGAAAATTATGATAATTGTATTAGAAATTTTTATACAGTGTGTTAGCCGTTTTAGTAAAAAAATTTGGTAAAATTTCCTTGAAAACAATCAATTTTTCTAAAAGTACAATATTTATTTAAAAAATTTTATGTATTTACATATATTTTTTTTTTTATTTTTCTTCCTAAAAACACTCAATTTGTTTCCAAAATTTGCTTTTATAACAAAATTGGGTCCTAAGGTAAACAGTCACCTTAAATTAGTCAGCTATTACAGCAAGTGTGTATGTTTGTAATTAAAAGGAATGAAATTATAATCAAAGGATTGTAATTCTATTAATTAAATGCGTGCGGACCTACAGTTTATTTCTTTTAAAAAATGATATGTTTTTTTGGAAATGTGTGTTTCAGTTGATATTAGGCACTAGACTATGATCTTTATAAGTTCAAAAGTTTTGTTGGTATGCGACTTAAGGCTTAGTTCTCTGTGGCGCATTATCTTCAGTAATCCAGAATTAAAGATAAGGACAGTAGCTTTTATGGCTTAAAAAGGTCTTTCACTTTATTTGAGGAACTATCTGTTATTTGTCAGAACTGTAAAATTTACAATATTCACCCAGTTTATTGTTTTGAGAAAGTGGTAGGGTTAAAGACTTTGGTAGTAAAACAAATGATAAAAATAGATTCAATATTAGACTCTGGAGATATGCTAAAAGTTATTCTTACCCATGAAATATACTTCTGTATCTGCTATTTTTACCCTTATAGGAAATTGAATATAGAATCCACTACTTTGTCTGGTTTTTCTCATGCAGTATTAAATCTATTTTAGTTCTTGAGGAAAATGAATACAATTTATTGTCACCCATTTCATAACAAGTAACTATTCATCTACGAATAGAATGATTGTTCTTCTCATTTCGTTTTTGTGTTTTTTTTATACATTAGAGCCCTTTTTTTTAAATAAATTATGAATCGCGAAAGGTTCTTCAAAATTCTACAATGTCAAATCCATAGCATTAAAATACAAGTTCTGTCAATAGATCAATTTTTCTGAAGAGAGCATCTGTTTGTTCACATTAGTTTTCTATTACAATGAGAAAACTTTTAATGGTACTTTTTGTTTAAAATTGCACGTTCTCTTACATCAAAAGTTCTCGTACTTTTTTGTTGTATATAAATTTTAATTTTTCTGTCGTTAAATGTTTTTATTTTTTGATACTTCAAAAATTCAAATTCATTCATAAAGAAATTTTTTTTTGGAAAATTTTAATGGACAAGATAAATTAATTCTAGTTTTAAACTTTTCTTTTTGTTTATAACTGAACTATTGCAAGCAAACTGGATATTTTTTTTAGTATTAAAAGTAGATTGTTTTTAAAATATCTTGAATTCATGCACTATATTTAACCAAGCGCCTGTGTAAAAATATATTGCAAGTAAATTGAATGACCTTATGTACTTTTTTCTTTGTATTGTCTGTTTCGTATGTCAAAGTAAGATTAAGAAGAAGAAAAAAGAGCCAAAAAGGAGAATGTTTTATTTTATAAATTTTGTCAATTGCACTCTAATTCATAAATATTTATTGTTGTAGAGCTTTGGATGCTAAAGATTAAACTAAATATGATAAATTCGAAAATATTCGAGAATTTTGATATATTTTTTGGTAGTACTTACTTATTCTTCTTGTCTTATATCATTTGTTTAGCTGTTGTCCTCTTAATAATGGTATTTTTTTATTTATTTACTCACACACGCATAAAAAATTACTTTGTCAAAAAATAATGAACTATTTATGACATTTGAGTCTTCCATCGGTTCGAATTGACATAAATATACATATATCGTTTGTGGAAAAATCATATTATGTCTCCCTTTTTTTTCTTACAAAGTATTTCAATGTAAAAATTACTACAAAAAAAAAAGAGTATCCTATTTGGAAAATGTAGTTTAAAATTAAAAATAATGTACTCATTTCTTAAATGGACATTTCTATTTTTACAGAATCATTGTCACTGTCTTGAAAGTAGCAAAAATTCTAAAAGAACGTATGAAATATATATACAGATTCTATAGAAACTTCTGTTACATTTCAAAAAATCTTACACTCGTAGAAATTTTTATGAAATATTAGAAAATTTCTAGAAGAGTATTTTCAAATAAATAATATTGTGATAAGTATTGTGTAGGTTTATATACGAAACAAGTTTATTAAAATTCATATGAATGTGATAATCTTAAAAAGTATGTATAATAACTAATCACATTAACACGGACTTCTGAAAGGAAATGGTATTCAATTTCCTACAATGAATCAATTAAAATTATTTTTTAAGGAATTAATGCTTTAGTTGTTCAATAATTCCCTAAGATCCAGTTTGTGCATTTTATTTTTTCTATATTTACCTTATATAAGTCTGTTGATATCATTCAGAAAGAAGGTAGTTGTAGCAACACTTTTTTTCAATCCACTTTTTATGTGAGATCCATCAAAACTTTCCTGTCAAACAGTGTAGGAATGACTTAAGTTATCATTCTATGCTTTTATCTTTCCGACTGTTGCTTTATTATTTATTTATTTTCTGTGGATAAAAACTTCCCATGAAGTAAAATTCAAACCCGTGGGGAGAAAACCGACTGGAAAAGCAGTTTTGGCATTTAATATTTATTTTGCCGTTTCGATCAACCTTTGTAGATCTTACAGAATTTTCGTAGGAATCTAAAAATAAATATTGATTTTGAAAGCATTTACAGGGGAGACGTTTACGGCTCGAAAAATATGTTGGCGGAAGAATTTTATCTTATGTATCATGGAACAATACAGAAATACTTTGGTTTTATTAAAAGAATATGTTTTTAGGAAAGAATAGTAATACTTATTCTTTTTCTTTTTGATTTTATGGCTTTTTAAATTGTTTGTGTATTACTGAGCCTCCAGCTTAATAGAGTTTAACCTTTTACTTATTATTTTTTTTTACTTTATTCATGATATTATTAATTTTTATGAAATAGTGTAAAATAATCCGAAATTGTTTCATAAGACTTTTTTGAAACCCTAAAATATTTAAAATTTTATGCTTTTTTAAAAAGTTTTTTTGTTTTATTAGTGTCGGATGAAACCATTCATTGGTATCGTGATTATTTTTAATTTGATTCACTAAATTTTATATACTGTATATATATATATATATATATGTTACTGTTAAAGTGTGGAATCCACTATTTCATTGAATATTCATGAAATAACTAGAACTAGTCTAGGTATTTCATGAAATAACTAGACAAGTATATAAAATTACTGAATTCTACGATTTAACTAGGTATTCCATAGAATAACGATTACTTGATCGTTAAAGTATGAAATACGGCACTCGAAAGTTCTTTGAATCTGCTCTAGCTGCTTTTAGTCAGTTTTGAACCACGCTTTGCAATGCCGTGTGTGTGTGCACGGTACATTTCGTTGCTTTTAGATGGTTTATTTATGTTAGCGTTTTACATTTTGGATTATGAACAAATATTTTTGCAACCTGTTTTCACCAATGATTTCTGCAAGAATGAAAGACTAATCTGTAAATAAGAAAGATTCATTGCGAGAGATTTGAATACGTATTAAATGAGCGTGGGAGAAAAGAAAACAGTGCTGCTATTCCTTGTGAAAAATTGTTAACTTTGATAGCAGAAATAAAAAGTGCTAAAACAGCACGTAAAAAAGTACCACTTGACTATCCATGACCCCAGCCTTATGATGTCCCTGAAGTTTAAGTAATAGAAAAGTTTATTGTACCTGCAACTGATGCAAAACATATTCCTTTTTTT
This sequence comes from Trichonephila inaurata madagascariensis, assembly GCA_019973955.1. Classification (NCBI taxonomy): domain Eukaryota; kingdom Metazoa; phylum Arthropoda; class Arachnida; order Araneae; family Nephilidae; genus Trichonephila; species Trichonephila inaurata. The sequence continues at coordinate 76,587 of BMAV01014787.1, forward strand.
TTTCTGTTTAACTAATGTTAGCAGTATGACCAATAACAAGTTATATCACCTACTCTTCCTTATTATTTATCAACTAATCATCTGCAATAGGGATAGCTATTAGCATCTTTAGCTATTATAGCATCTTTATCTATTTATGATCAATTGATTTATAAAATAACTTTTAAATTGTTTACTTTTCACTTTACCGGTCTTTTATTAGTTATTTCATAGAATAACTAGGTAAAGTATGACATTTTTCAACCATTACTTACTTTAACTGACTTGTCTAGTTATTTCATGAAATATCTGGTTATTCTATGAAATAACTGAATTATACTCTTAAACGGTAACATATATTCATGATAAAATGCTTTAAATATGATACTCTAATGCTTAGAATATACGGTTACTTGGATACATACAAGTGGCTTGAAGGTATTTGACTACGTTCGACACCGTAATTTTGGGGAAAAGCATATAAACAAATAATTTGTTTGATATTTAGTTTCGACTGAATTGGAATATATATATATAGACAATTGTTTTAAGAATATTATTACAATGAAAAATGTATTTCGATGCAATTTTTTGGCAAAAAATGAAGAAGTATTGACATATTTTTGAAATATTCTCCTTTTACGAAAAATGTTTCTGTAATAACAGCATTTTGCTTTTACATAGCTATGTCCTTTACAATTACTAAAATTGAAATTTTGAAATATGTTATTTAGAAGTGGATTTGTGCATATTTTGTGACAGCTTTTTTTAAGAAAAATGGAGATATGGGGACTTTTTGTGGTGTTTAGATTTATTTAGTAAAGTTTAAGAAAAAAAAGGCTAAAATTAAGAAGAGGAAAATAAATTATTACACCTGAAATGGGTAAAAATTGACAAAAAATTATATAAACGGGACCTGTTCTGTACAAATATAGTAAATGAATAAAAGCTCAATTTTTCAATTTTGATGTATTACTTTGCTATTCTTTTTTGAAGTGATCTTCAGGATAATAGATATTTTAGTTTTTATAAAAACTAGAGCACTTTATCTTAGCTGTTATATGAAATTGCTTAAAAAAAAAGGTGATTATATTCCCGTAAGGGACAGTAAATTTTGTAATAAAACAATGATTGATAAATCTGAAAGTTAAAACATTTCTACTGTTATACAGAACATATACAAAAAGTTTCAGCAAATTATTTTAAAAACTTTTTGAGCAATCGCTGTCCCCGTTTGAGCTTTTCGAAGAAAACACATTTCGAGTAAAATGCATTTCTAAGTTTGACATCTTATGTAAAGTAATAGCATCTGCCTTTATTAAAACACTTGTAGTTTTTGTTCTAGGGAATGGAAAATAAAGAACTAGGTATTTTTTATAAAGTTAATAAGATGGCCTATAAAATAAAATCTTAAGAAAAATTTGGCAAAATTCACAATTTTAGTGTAGTCGGATACCTTAATGTATCAGACAGTAGAGAAGTTATAACAATAAAAACATCGGTTATTATTTCATTTGAAAGTAACTCTGAAAATAAGGTGAATTTTTTAAAAATCCTAGTTTAGGTTCTGTAGAAAAGTCTTAGCTAAGTGAAATATTACTATTATAGAAATATTTTACAAATGTTTCTTAAGTCATTTACGTCATTCCTTCATCATCTTTTACAAAGAAATTGTATTTAAATAAATTTTCTTGTAATAATATTCTTAAAACAATTTTATGTGTGTTCCCAAATTCAGTGATATAAAACAGTGCTCTACAACCTTTTTATCGCTGCGGACCGATCAACGTTTGATAATTTTACTGCAGCCCGCTGAGGGTGGGACACGTTGATTATTTATAATTTAGAATGTTTTGATTTAACAATTTTAATTTAGTTACTTTTGAATATGCCTTCAGAATAAAATATAGTTACACCCTAAATGAACAAAAGTGATTTAACGTGGAATATAAAGTGATTTCCGCGTGGAAAGTTGCGCAAATCCGAGAGAAATGCATCACTTTAAATAAAATGGCAATAGTTTAACGTTCTTTAGGCGGCCCGGCACCATTTGATCCACGGACCGGGGGTTGCGGATCACTGATATAAAATATCAAATAAATTCTTCATTTATATGCTTTTTAAAAATCATGGAGTCGGATGCCTTAATTTTTAAAAAAAGTTGAAAAACATAAAAAAAAAATTGAAGAAATAATCTCTTCGAAGTGAATTTCTAATCTAAGAAGTTCTGAACATTTAGTTGTATTGAACAAGTAATATAAAAAAATAAAAAAAATTAAAGTCAATTTCTACTTAGATCAACAAAGAAAAATTTATTTTAGCTACTTTTTATCAAATAGTTACAATTAATATAAATATGTATATACATAGGACAGAATCACAACATTAAGTGCTAATTAATTTTTATTCATTATCATTTAAGTATCGTATTGTCATCCAAAACAATCGTGTATACAAAATTTCAGTTCACCTGAATGCTTTAAAATATGAGGGGAAAAAACCTTTTCGAGTTTTAACACAAGTCGCCAAAATGATCGCTAAGTCACCAAAAATGATACCAATGAGGCTGTATTTGTAATTCTTTGAATAATTAGTTTTATAATCAATTTATTTTTATTAAATATAATTAAATTTTTGTATTGTCATCCAAAATAATCACGTATATAAAATTTCAGCTCAATTGATGTATTTTATTAACGATTGAAAATTCCACCAAGATAAATAAATAAATAAATGTATAGAAAGTGTGAGCTAATAGTGTGTAGGAATTGAAAAAATAAATGCTTAAGTATATTTTACTTTCATAACTACAATTTAGTGGTGAAATTCTCTGCAAATACTATTCGTGAGATAAATGGGCGTGTTTAAAAACTTTTTCCGATCCAAAAGAATCAGACACAATTTTTTCAATAGAAGCTACAATCGTCTGGGAAGGAAAACCCCCCCCAATGAATTGTTTTGAAGTGTGTGCTTATGTTCAAATATAGCTGATGTCTTTTGACTCTTGTTGTTCGACAGATGCTGCTACAGAAATTCATTCAGTACTGCAGTTAAAAAAAATCGCATTATTCCAGCTGCTATTACAGTAGGCAGTTGAATCAACAGAGCAATGATGAACCAATAAGGTGAAAGTCTCTCATGTAACATATCTCTGTGCCATATGCATTTAGCTTCGATTTCACCTTCGGTTGTTGTACACAAAAAAAGGAAAATCAGAACTGGTTACATTTGATGGGAAACTCATAATCTGAAATAATTTTTTTTTCTTTATTCAACTGGGTTCATTTTTCTCTTTATTTCATATATAAAATCGTCGTTGAAAATTGTTGCAGCTGGAATTAGTATGAGAACTTCAGAATGGATGTCATTTCGTACGATATAATGCATAATAACATATATTTTAAACACTGTTCTATTAATAAAAATATTTAAAAAACATTATACTTTTTACTGATATAGGCTTAGAAAAATCCATAACCGTTCAAAGGGCTATAATCAATTTAGAAAAATCCTAAACATGGAGTTTTGCATGAAATTTAAATCAAAGATGTGACTGTCTTAACTTACATACATGATTTATATATAATAAGGTCAGTCTCAAGTCAGTCATCCATTAAAAGTTTGTATGGTTGATGCTATGAAAAATCATTTATTCTACTAATATCACTGTTGATGGCAATAAAATACCGATATAAGAAATTGAGTTAAGGAAAAAAAAATACTTTTCACGTTCAAATAAGGCAATTCTTCTGTTGTACGCATAGAAAATTTTTTAAGAATCTGATACGAAGTAACGATGCATATATATTGTTAAATATTTATGCATGTACTATTTTTCAAATAACAGTTGATATATATATTTTTAAATAACATAAAACTACATTTAAACAGCTAAATTAGGTTTTATATTTTGAAAAACATAAATGTATAAAGAGCAGTTTTTATGAATTACAGAAAAAGTTCTAGAACCTATGACTCACATAACACAACGTGATTTGGTGTTTTGGCACTTATACTTGGAACCTATTATTCGAAATTAATAGTAGTTTTTTCCCCCCAAATATTTTTACTTATTTTATTAAATATTTTTCCTCATTTGTGTGTGGGAATCATTGAAAATATGCAACCTGTGGCGATTTACATTTTTATTTTTAATTAAATCTTAGACATAGAAATTTATATTTCTTTAAAATATTTCAGTTGTAATTTTTTCTTGAAAAAATGTTTCAAGGTGGATTTCATTTATTTTTGCATAAATATTTGATTAGATGTAAAGTATAAATCATTTCAGTTTCTACGAAACGAGCTCAATACTATATTCATTGCTTAACACAATTCTAAATTTTAGAAATTCAATAAATAATAATAATAGAAAAAAAAACTGTGTAAAAAGAACAGAAAAAGATTTCAAATAACGAATGCAGAGTAATTACTCCA
>BMAV01014787.1:107648-139122 GCA_019973955.1 Trichonephila inaurata madagascariensis
TGCATAAGTAAAAAGATATGTATTATACTTACAATGTTTTTAGTATATATATATATCTTGTTCTAATATTCAGTTGTTAGTAAAATGCTTACTATTCATCCATTCAAGTTCAAATACATTATTTTAAACTTGTAGTGGATGCCACTTGATCGTAATAGAGTTTTTTCAAATATTTATTCATTAATTAAATTAGAAAATGAATAAATAGGAACAAACAAAAATAATAGTATAACAGCATATACAGAAAGGAAAATCGTTCTTTGTGTCCCTGTAGCGCAATGGATGGCGCATTGACTTTCTAATCCAAAAGTCGTTGATTCGAATCCCACTTGGAATGGCCTAATTTCTGATAATGTGATTTATTTTTTACTATACTATTTTATTAGAATAATTAAATTAAATTAATGAATAAATAGTAACAAAAACAAAAAAATATTGCAACACCCTATATTGAAAGGAAAATGGAAAATTGCAAAGGAAATCGCTTTCTATTTTGCCACTTAATCTTGTGATTCTGTCCTATGTATATTCATATTCATATTAATTGTAACTATTTAACAAAAAGGAACTAAAATAAAAATTTTCTTTGTTGACCTAAGTAAGAAATGACTTAATTTTTTTTTTATAATGCTTGATTCTTAATATACTTTTAATTCCGTTTAACCTTTTATAAGGCCATGAAAAGTATATACTTACCCAATCAACTTCATTAGTTTTTAAATGTCCATGGGAAGCTATTTTCCCACCTTGTGTTACTAGCACTTCCGCTAGTGATAACTGATATCTGGATTTTCAAGTCTCAAACGCAAAAGACAACCTATTAATTTCCTGAGCAGCAAGAAAACTGTTCCAGATTAAATACAATTGACTGGATGCCATATGCCAAGGATGGCGAACCAGTGGCACGCGTGCCATCAATGGCACGCTACGCAATATTTTGGGCACGCCAGCAATTAAAATGGTTTGCATTTTATTTTAAACTAACAAGATTCACAATAAAGTATTACGAACAAACGCAGCTAACAGTACCAAGATAGTAAGTGTAACAAAGAATTTCAAACTTGGGGAATCTAGAAACAAGGAATTATATTAGTAAAGGCAACGCGGTGTGCGTTTTATGCTCTGTAACAGTGGTTCGCAGAACATCGACTGTAAAAGGGCATTTTTAAACAAATCACAAATCCTATAGTCAAAAAAGTGAAACACAGCAAAAATAATTAATTGTTTAGAAAACATTTGGCAGATGACTTCAACTCAGCATGTATTCTACTAAAAGCAACATCTTATAGTCTTAATATAAGTTATTTATCATCCAATCTGCAACAACAGAAGTCAATTAAGAATAAGAAGATAAATTTGAATTACATGTATAACAAAAACATTTACAACTATACAGTACAAAAGGTATTTTTTCGCAGTAAATAACGAGTTTTGAGTTGTTAGTATTTAGTTTTATTATTTTTCCTCTAATCACAAGTCAAAATTATTTGACGGCACGTCTATACCTCATTAAACACTTCTTTACAAAAAATGGCACGTTGATCCAAAAAGGTTCGCCACCCCTGCCATATGCCAACTTGACAAAAAACATATAGACGTTTGGGCTCTACTAAAGCACATAGGCGTTGTACTTAGGGCATCCGGACTGTAAGAACAGACCTCAATCCCATGTCAGGATAAGTCTGATGTTGGGCATGACGAAAGTGGAGTTTCGCATTCTGCTGAGTGACATGACTGCGATTGGTCAGACGATGGGATCCGAGAGGTGTGGCTTTGGTTCTTCATCTGGGCGAACTAAAACACAGAAGGACAATATACGTTTGTATAGCTTGCTATGCCTACTGTGTATTGGTGTCTGTTTTCAGGAATCTCATGGAAAGTAATAAGTATAAATTCCTAAATTTTTTAACAGAAAATGCATCTAATTTATAATTCCTTTAGTATATTTTAGTATTTACAAATTGTATTGTAATATCATGTAATGCAATGTAAAAGGAAATGCAAAATATAAGATGTCTTAACATTAAATAGCTCCCAGTGGGTGTTGGAAAAAAAGCATACTTCCCACACAAAAAAAATTAAATTAATTTTATTATATATTATTAAATTATTTACAAATATGTTATTGTATATACTAAATACTATGTATATTGTACAAATATCTTATTGTATTGTATTTACGAATTGTATTGTAAACATGTACTGCAATACAAAAAAAATGCAAATCATAAGATGTCCTATCTTTAAATAGCTTCCAATGGATGGCGAAAAACATACTTGATGTAATATTAAGTAATATTAAAAAAAAATTAGTCAATTCCTACTCAGGTCAACAAAGAAGAATTTTATTTTAGTTTAGTTTTTATTAAATAATTACAATTAATATAAATATGTATATACATAGGACATAACCACAAGATTAAGTGGTAAAAAATTTCTTCTATTTTTCTTTCCCGTGTTTCATTTCCCCCTTTTTTCCCTCCTTGACTCAGACTAGAACCCGGAATGAAAAAAGAATCTGAAAAAGAAATTTTTTCCAACGATCTACATGATAAGCCACTTTTGGTATTTATTCCTAAATTTATATCCTGCTAAATATGAATCAAGTATCATCCATTGCAAGTTTAAAAAATGTATATTTGAGCTTGAGTGGATGAATAAAAAGTACTTTATTAATGATTGAAAATTTGTGTGAACAAGATATATAAATATATATAGGGAGTGTGTGAACTAATAGTAGGAATTGGAAAAAAATAAATTAATTTTTATTAATAAAATAAATTTAGTAAAAAAATTAATAAAATAGTATTTTTATTATATATTATAATATTATAGTACTCACATAAATACTACGTATATATTATATGAATATATTACTGTATAGTATTATAATTAATAGTACATAAATTAAATTTATGTAATAAGCTAAATGAGCATTTCTTTTTATACATCAGTCTAAATCCCAAAAATAATTTAACGTAACACTACTACAAAAAATTTGCCTTATAAAAGGTTAAGGTAACTATTTCAAATACCCATTTTACACGATGCGGACTGCCCTCTACATACACTATTCTTGCCGGGATGAAAAAAACTGAACCTTGGATGAACTAAATTCCTTTTTGCTTTTTAACCCTTTTCCTAAGAGACCGTAAAATAGCACTTTTCTTATCCGATCATAATACAAGTGAACTTCCCTCATCACTATTTTTTTTTCTATTTTGTCGTTCTCTGTGCTTTCCGGTGTTTAGTTTCGATTTTGAAGTAGGTGCTCTACGTTACATCCTTCCGCTTCGGGGTGGAGTGGAAGACTTTCTTGGACCCTTGGAACAAGGGGGAGGGGGGCACTACAGGTGAGTGACTCTTCTGAAAAGGGCGAAGAAAAAGGAAACGAAGGGACGGTACGCTCTGGTTGTTACGAGATAATATGTATGACCTTGGACAAATTTTCCTCGAGAAGTCATAGGGGACTCATGATCATACCACCTCGGAGAAGAATATGGTTTTCATACGAGGTTTGCAGTGGATGATGGGATTATGGTTCTGTTGATGATAGGATAATGTGAGTCAAAGTCAAGTTGAGAATGGATCACAGAGGAAGTTTGAGGATGGGGAGAATGGGAGGTAAGTTCTTAGTGGCTCTTGAGGAAACGGTGAACTGTGGTAGGTTAATAGATAATTAAGATGAAATAACCTTAATTGGATATATATATTTTTTTTAATAAAAACACTGTTTTGATTTGGGATTTAATGTTTAAAAAAAGGAATATAAAAGGGATAATCAATTTGAAGGGTTTTAATAAACTTTCTGCCCACTTTCTATAAAATCCATTAATTAATTGTTATATTATATATGAAACTGTCTATAACTCAGTGCTATGCTCTGATAGACATAATTTTTCTTATAGCTTCTGTTTTGGGTTTAATTTAAATAAGAAATAAAAGTGATGCTTCCTGAAGGCAAGATTTTAATCAGTTTATTCATTCTATATTGGATTGGCTTTATTGCCCATGGCAAATGATTTTTTTTTTTTATTTTTTACTCGTCGAATATATATAATTTTCACCCAAATTTCTATTTTGATCATGGGTTTAACTCAAACAAGGAATAAGAATGATTTATATTGAAAGTGTGATTTTTATTAAATGTTCAAAGTGGGTTAGAATGATTTGTTGGATGTTATTTAATGATGTCCTCTCTTTTTATTTTATTTACTAATGTTTTGGACTTTCCACTAACCTTATCCATCCCAATGCCTTATAATTTCATAATAAATTTAATTGATTATTATGGGTGTTTATTTTTAATTCATGATTCAGTAGAGCTCAGTTGTCCCATGTTTACATATGCCATTTTAGGTAAAACACTTTTAATTATTCTCTCTTTAAATCATATATATTTTTTTTTTAAAAAAAGAGAGACTTGATTTAAATGATAGGGTCATCGTAATATAGAATCTATTTTTGGAAAGTTAAAATTAATATTTCAAGCTCCAATACTTATTTTTATATAAGAGAATTTTTTATACATTATAAAAAATGGTAGTTATTCTTTAAAATAGAATTTTTAAATGTTGTGTTAAAATGTTTCTATTTGTTGTTCCTCATTCCATTTTTAAACATGATAGGGACTTTGTACTTTAAACATGTGAAGTATTCAAAACGAAAGAAATTTGTTGTCAATGATCTTCAAAAATTGTTTCTTTTCATAAATATTAATTCATCAATGTATCGCTTGGTGTAAATCTGATGCTTAACTGATTAGTAAACTCTTTTCCGTAAGCACACGTGAATCTTCTCAAGTAAGATGCATCCATGATTGAAATTCATTTAGTCCTCATGCCTTTTACTGCTTCAGTACCTATTAAAAATATCTTGACTTAAGAGCACACACACACAAATTAATTCATGGTAAAAAAAAAATGTATACCGAAAAAAGTTTTGAACTCATTGAGTTCTTGCCAAAAGATTTTAAATCAAACAAATGTTTAAAAAGAATTTTTTTTTCCATAATGCCATAACATTCAGAAAAGAACTAGAGATTAGCCTCAAATCGAACAGCAAACGATAATGTTCTTCTAAATGGAACTAAGCATAAATATTTATCGGATTATTTAAATGTAGCTAAGCAAAAATTAAAATCAATCTAAAACTAAAAAAATAATTCGATGAAGACCCGAATTTGCATTATCGAATTTATTTTTGAATGTATTGAGTTCGATCTATTATCAAACTTATTCTAGATTATATTGGAAGATATGTTTCCAGAATTCATCTCAGTTTTGTGTGTGGATTTCTTTTCATAATTATCTGTGAATCTGCCGTTAACTTTGGGAAATTGATTGAAAAAATTATAACTGAGAGTTATGTGATTGAACAGCATTTTATATAATCAGTAATTATTCGTTTTAAAATATCCAAATATTTCCTCTTATCTTGTATGTAAGATACATGATACTGACTGCTAGTTATTTAAGTATTTATTATGAACAAATATTTAAGCAAGTTTAAATGCTGTTTTTACCTTGCTTGCTATTTTTTTATTACGATAACCACAATTATTAAATATATTTATAAATAAAAATGCTTATTTCAATACGTCTAACGACTTGTTGTCTTTTTACACGAATTTAAAAAAATGCTTTGAATAATTTTTATTTGTAAACTGAGAACTGATAAACCTGTTTGTATGTTTATAGAGACTATGACAAAAAGAATTACAAAAATATTGCGAAAAAAGAATTTAAAAACTAAACAATTTTTTCAATTGAGCATCTTTAATATAAAGCATGTAATGTTGTAAAAACGATACAGAGTTTGGGATTTGAAAAAGAATATTTATCTTGTAAATGAAGCTATGATCAATCTTAAAGAGAAAAAAAGCCTTTTTTTACATTTGTAAAAGTTAAACTCACAGTAATGCACATTTAGATTTTTTCCGCCCTGAAATCCCCTAAATCCATGTAAGACACCAGATAGGCAAATACAGGACAAAAAATTTTAGATAATTATTCCCAAAGATTTCTTGATATTTGATTCCTTTTTGAAATTAGGAAAAAATGTGTGTGGTTTGTGCATCATTTAGCATTTAATTTTCGATCATATTCTTTAAAAATTTGTTTTTGATATCGATTTAGAATGAATTCATTAATTCAATTTATATTTTGATATTCAGTTACAATGGCTAGTTAAGGAAAATATTGGGGTCCATTTTACAAGTACAACAATTACATTGAAAGAGTGCCAACTTGGATTGTATCCCTTCATTTCGAGAATAAAAATAGATTAAAATTAGCGTGTCTGATGATTCTTTACAGCTTTTACGCTTTTTAGATGATAATTTGTCACTGACATTCTAAAATTAATGTGCGGGAGTTGTTATATGAACGATGATAAAATACAAATATGACATTTTGATGTTGGTCTAAGCCTTGGCAAAACTTTTCAGTTATTTTGAAATAATTTTAAAACATTTATAAACAGATAATAAGTTTTAGAACAAAAAATAATGAAAATAGCATGCTTTGTTTTAGAGTACACGAGACCATAAGGCTTTGAAATATGGTCTCGTATTGATCAATAGGAAGCGCAAAAGTGTGTTCTCCTCCAGAAAATCAAAATGTATTTTATTTATTGTAACAAATGCTTTTTGAAATATCACGGCTCATTAAAAACAAATTAACCGCAATAGATCATCTATCTTCTAGAAAGATTGACAATACTAGCATTAAAATAACGCACAATTTAACGAAAACAAGCATTGTTTAACTTAGATGTTACTCTGAATGTTGATTCACAGATGGATACAGATGTATGTTTGGACGACCCAAATTTTTTATAACTTTTATTTTCGCAGGGGCTTTTATTTTGTGGTTTGACAAACATTCTCAGAATAGAAAGCATGTAAACAGAAAGAACCCTTTTCCGCTTTTACTTCAATGTCCTCGTCCTTTTCGAGAGTTAATATTTGCGGTCGAACTTTGTTGTTGACAAAATGAAGCTTGTCTTTGAAACCCTGTTTCCTTTTTGTTACCGGAACAACAGCAATGTGGAAAATGTGTGTCAGAAACTTTTAGTCTTGGTTGAGAGATATAAAGTTAATGTTTCATTAGAGTCAGTTTTGCTTACAAGTTAGGAAGGTACAAAAACATGGCTATTTAGATGTAAAAAATTATTATGTATCATGTACATGTACATGTGTGTTATCGTTTTCAAAAACGGAAGAATTCATATTTTATTCCTGTACTGAGTGTATTATTTGCTAGGTTTTATGCATTTAATAACTACACCGTACCATTATTCTCCATTGCAAACAGAACTTTATGCAAATGTTAAATGTTATTCGATTCAAACGATGTAATAACGGCATTTCGATAGTATTTGAATTAAAATTCCCAAATATACCTAACTTGTAACGGGTTCTCACGCCTTTTTCAATTAACCTATGGGGAAATCTACTTTGCTTGATTTGAGAACCTCTCCTTTATAAGGAGCCGTAATAGACGCATTAGTACTGCTATTTAAAGAGATCTGAAGTAAGAAATTAGAGAATTAAGAGATTGTTATTGTTTTGAGCTAAGAGTGCGATTGTAAAATGTGTATTAGTAAATTGATTTCATTAGAATTGGATAAGTTATATTGAAACTCACGAAGTTACATACCAGTTGTTTAAGTGCAGCTGATATCTGGATTTTGAACCTACCTGGTGGTGGCTCCAAGTCATCTTTTGAAAGTTAAAAGAACTTTCAATGTTAATAGTTAGGATTTGGAGCTCATTTCATTCCCATTGCCATTCAACTTTAAGATATTGTGGTTATTATAAATAAAAGTTGTTGAGTTTTACAATGCCTATTAATCCTTTTCCGTTCAATTGCAATGCGAATTCTATTTCGTTTCAAACTGCCTCACTATTATTTTAAACCATACGGACATTTATTACCATACATATGATTTATTTAATTCATGTTTATCACATATATCAAAATTAGATTCTGTTATTTTTAATTTTAACGAATAATTTCGTGATGCTCTAAATATTTCGTAAAGCAATCTTTCTCTAACTTTGCCAAAATAATAAAAATAGTCTATGTTTCTTGGTCTATCTGTTTTTTAATTTTATCAAGCATGATGTGTTTTGCTTAAATTTTTGTTTCTCTGGTTACTGAAGTGAGTTCAAATGTGGCATAATTTGTAAGTGAAACACATTTGTAACACAAATACTTTAGTATCCTGATTTCATATTTTGTATATGAACCATTCTTCATATTTTGATCAAGGCATGTTTTTGTCGATTTTCCTGTGTATCAGTGTTCTTGAACAGTTTTTCTCTCATTATGGTAAAATTTATCACCTAGCGTACCGTTTATCTTTAAATAATATTTTTTGTTAGTTTTTAACTTTCGACACACAACTGTTGTTGTGCGTGGTACTCTTGCATAAATGTTAAACTCCAGTAGCTAGATTTCACTAAGCTTTAGCTACATTAGATTTTATCTCATACATACAATCAAATTGATTTGTCGATGAATACAATCAAATTGGAAAATCTGATTTTATTTCGAAGTTTTATTTTCAGAATAAGAAAAAAAAAAAGTTCACAATCTTTCTTTAAAAATTTAAAAAAAAAAATTTTTTTTTATAACAAAAGAAAAAAAAAAAATTTAGAAGAGCAAAATAATAATATTAAAAATAAAAAATTGTACAAAAAAAATATTTATTAAAAAAAAAGAAACTCAACAAAATTCTGAAAATTATAATTATTTGGTGTGAGGTAAGATTCATAAGGTATAAGCAATTATATATGAATTACTTAAATTTTTAGAATCATGTTTAGTCTGCAAGCATGCAGAAATCAATGCACATCACCGCAACAGTCAATATAAATTTTTCAGGGGCATTCAAAGTTCACTGATTTTTGGCATTCTGAACATTTATATCATATTTTCTTTCTCCATAGGATATCCTAGAATATTTATTTAAATATCTAAGTTTTCTTCAAATTCATAAAAGTCGTATCAATTATTCACCATAAACTTAATTTCTTTTTGTGAGAGGCAAATGAAGCACTTTGTTTTTTATGGCCGAAGTCATTTAGTCAATGATCTTACTTCGGTAAATCACAAGAAATTATAACAATATGTATTTACTTTACGCGTTCTTTCTGTTTCTCATATAATCTCAGAACGGCTATAATGCTGTAAGCCAGCAAGAAAAGAAAAAAAGACAATATAAAGGTTTTACGATCTTAAAAATTCTTTGTGGAGAAATCCTAAAGAATTTGAAAGGATGGAAATACTTATGTATACAGGTTTCATAGAGTCTGGGAGACAACGAAATAGCGAGAGTTGAAAAGAGTTTGCTCAGAAATTTGGATAATGTTCATGGGAAGTTTTTTTTTCTTGATTCGGCAAGGCAAGCAATATTTAAAGTATCCGACTACGTTCGGAACCGTGATTTTGCAAAAGCGTATAAATGGATAATATTTATGATATTTAGTGTCACATAGATTAGAAAATGCATATAAAACGGTTTCAAGAATAGTATTATAATAAAAAATTATTTAAGTACAATATTTCGGCTAAAAATTAACTTAGAATAACCTTTTTTTCAAAATGTTCTCCTTTTTAGTGAAAAATGCTTCTATTATAATAATATTTTGCCTGTGTATAACTCAGACCTCTGTACAGAGGCTCAACTAGAATTTTTGAAATATATAACCTAGAAGTGAGTTTATCCATAACTTACGACAACAGAGGGGAGAAATTTTAAGATAAAAACGCCGATAATTATTTCAATGGGTTGTAACTCTGAAAATAATGTGAATTTTTCAAAATTCATAGTTGAGCCTCTGTACAGAGTTCTGAGCTATATACAGGCAAAATATTATTATAATAGAAGCATTTTTCACAAAAGGAGAACATTTTGAAAAAAAGGTTATTCTAATTTTTTTTTGCCGAAATATTGTATTTAAATAATTTTTTTTCTCAAAATGTCCTTAAAACAATTTTATACATGCATTCTAATCTAAGTGACACTAAATATCACGAAAATTATCCATTTATGCGCCTTTTTAAAATCACGGTTCCGAACGTAGTCGAATACTTTAAAAGAGAACTTAGTTTTTGTCATCTTATCTTTAATTATATGTTCTCATATTTCTCTTATAAGTGCATATTCATTTCAACTATATTTTCGTAAAGGTGCCCTTAAGTTCTGTAGAACTTTTTCTCCAGTTTTTATTCACTTTTTAAAAATCTTAAAGTATGCATATTAACAAATGCATTATCCAATATTTTCTTAAGGAAATGTATGAAAGCCAGAACTAAACGCGGAGCATATTTTCATTCAGAGAAAAGTTTCAATTTTCATGAAAAATTGCAATATAGTAATTCATACATTTGCTTATGATATGGTGTTCTTAAAACTTCAAAATATTTTACAAATAATCAATTTTTTCCTTTTAACTTGTACAGGGATAGCTCATTTAGCATTGCAGTTGAGGAAAAAAAAACGCGAAACACATTTTATACCAGAAAAAATCTATGAACCCCGATAAAAATGCGTGTTATGATAAAATAAGTGGTTATCTACAGGATAGCGAAGTTAGAATATAATATTAATGTTGCAATTCTTTTATATCTGAAAAAAACCGAATTCGGGTCCTTTATTTTTTAACATTGACCGAAGACAGTCTTAAAGCATTATCTGGCAATGCTTTATTTTGTGTTTCCAAACTATGTACAGTTCTGTTGAAATTTCAAATAGGTATACATTCTTCATCGAGGTACTTTTTAACACATTGTCCCAGAACGAACAAATAATGGGGAAGTATTACTATAGTTTATTCTGTTACAAAAACTAGCCTTTGGAATATAGAGGACCGTCGCAAAAAACATTAATCATTTCCCAAAAAGTGTTCCTTCATCTCTACAGGAAGTTGTGGTCGCCGAGGTGCAGTTTCCGTTTTCTGTGACGTTCCCTTTCCTCTTTGTTTTACCCACTTTACTTCGGGGAGGAAACTTGTCTAAAGGGAAATGGAGTAAAAAATGGATAGTGTGTGTGCACTTCACCCTATAGACTTACTGGTAAGGAAATAGAATAGTTGTTGGAAATGTTTCATGAATTTCGCATGCTTTCTTCTACCTCGTCCCGCGTATCTCTACGGTAGACTGAAAAGTAAGCAAACTTTGCATTTTAATTTTAAGCGATCATTTGTTAGATATATAGTTACCAGATTTTATTCGTATTTGTTATAAATTCTATTTATTTATTTTCACTGGCGCAGCTAGTCCTGAGTGGACCCTGTATCAAACATTTCTTGGGTGCTCTATTTAGGTCCCTTTAAAAATTTTACGATTTTTTGCTTGCTTTCGTTGTAGCTCTCTAATTTGCTAATTTAATTAATTACTAATTTACAGCTTTTTATCATACATGCTGATCAAAAACATTTTTTTGTTTCTTTTTCAACTAAATGATGATACCTAAATTTCGAAATCACTGAAACTTCACCAGAAAGTGTAAGCTTAAGGTATCCGACTACGTTCGGAACCGTGATTTTAAAAAGCGCATAAATAGATAATTTTCGTGATATTTAGTGTCACTTAGATTAGAATACATGTGTAAAATTGTTTTAAGGACATTTTGACGAAAAAAAAATGATTTAAGTACAATATTTTGGAAAAAAATTAACTTAGTATAACCTTTTTTTCAAAAGCTTCTTTTATAAAAAATGCTTCTAAAATAATAATATTTTGCATCTATAAAGTAAAGACATCTCCACAGAGTCTGAACTAGGATTTTTTGAAAAATTCGCATTATTTTCAGATTTACTACCAATTGAAATAATTATTGACGTTTTTTCCTTAAAATTTCTTCCCTCTGTTGTCGTAAAAAATGGATAAATCCACTTCTAAGTTATATATTTCTAAAATCCTAGTTGAGCCTCTGTACAGAGGTCTGAGCTATATACAGGTAAGATATTATTATAATAGAAGCATTTTTCGAAAAAGGAGACTATTTTGAAAATGGTTCATTCTATGTTCATTTTTTATCAAAATATTGTGCTTAAATAATTTTTTATTGTAACAATATTTATAAAACAATTTTATTTACATTTTCTAATCTAAGGGACACTAAATATCATAAGTATTATCCATTTATACGCTTTTGCAAAATCACGGTTCCGAACGTAGTCGGATACCTTAAGATTGTTCGATACTTACGTTTTATCGCAACAATCGCCAACGTTCAACATAACTCGCCAAGTTGGCAGTTCCAATTTCGCATGTGTTGAATTGGCAATCATGTGCTTCGTTTCATATAATGTCGCCAATAGGTTGCGATAACACGTAAGTACCGATTATTTTTATGTGTCGCCAAAGGTACGAATCATTTTATCAAGTATTTATATGTAAATTGTAAGAAATACATAACTTCTAAGATTTTTATTCATTTTAAATACGTATTTTTCATTGAAAATTTTACTAATTCCATAATAATTAAACAACTTCTATAGATATTTCTTCAAATTGCTATGTAAAGCACTGAATATTCCATTTATCCATCTATTACTGATGAAAGGATATACACAATACCTTCTTTTCTTTTCATTAATCTAAATCTCCTTATAAATAAAAATGCAAGCAAGTATTGTTCTGTTACGAAATAATTTCTGTTGAATGCAAACGAATAAAATCCCAACGACAATTATTGATTATATCCGCAACCTCTGCAACTAAGCAGTTTAGCCGAGGTAAAATTGTAATGCCTGCATATCTCGACTCGATTACATGTCTAGCCCCAAGAAAGAGATATGAAAAACATATTTTATTATGGCTGAAATGTTAAGAATTTTTTTTTAAATTTAAATTTTAAATAATATTGAAAAGCATATTCCCCCCCCCCCCCCTTTTCTTCTTGAAAGAAATTTTTCCGTTCTTATATGCAAATGAAAATTAATAGAGTTAAAGAATCCGACTGCGTTCGGAACCGTGATTTTAAAAAAGAGCATAAATGGGTAATTGTCATGATATTTAGATTAGAATACATGTATAAAACTGTTTAAAGGATATTTTGACAAAAAAAAAATATTTAAATGCAATATTTTGGCAAAAAATTAACTTAGAATAATTTTTTCCAAATGTTCTCCTTTTGTAAAAAATGCTTCTATTATAATAATATTTTGCCTGTATATAGCTCAGACCTCTCTACAGAGGCTCAACTAAAATTTTTGAAAAATTCACATTTATTTTCAGAGTTACCAGCAATTTAAATAATTATTGGCGTTTTTTTCTTAAAATTGCTCCCCTCTGTTGTGTCGTAAAATATGGATAAACCCACTTCTAAGCTATATATTTCAAAAATTCTAGTTGAGCCTCTGTAGAGAGGTCTGAGCTATATACAGGCAAAATATTATTATAAAAGAAGCATTTTTCACAAAAGGAGAACATTTGGAAAAAAAAATTATTATATAAATTAATTTTTTGCCGAAATATTGTATTTAAATAATTTTTTTTGCCAAAATGTCCTTAAAACAATTTTACGTGTATTCTAATCTAAGTGACACTAAATATCATGACAATTATCCATTTATGCGCTTTTTTAAAATCACGGTTCCGAACGTATTCGGATACCTTAATCATATAAATATTCATTAATTAGAAATAACACAAATTAAATTTCAAAACGTTCGAACGTGCAGTACGTATAAGTAAAATAATTTTAAAAGTATATATATAGATCGCATGGTGTTTCTAAACATTTCATTTTTATCATTGGGAAGTATGAGAATTGGCAAATGCCTGGATGTAAATGTCGAAAGCAGGTGTTATGCTCTTATGTAAACCAAAGATAAAAGCTATAACACAAATACAATCGTTCTTAGGTTTCCGGTGTTATTGAAGACTAATCATTTCTCAATTTTCTAAAGATAACGAGCAGACTCGTTTTCCTTCTAATGTGCTTCTTACTTAAAGGTATTTTCGAGAAAAATGACGAATTTATGCAGGATTATTTTTTTTATTTTAACATTATACTTAAACAAAGTGAAAAAACTGGAAAAGACAATTTTATTTTTTGTGTTTTAAGTATTTTGAAATTAGTCCATTTTTATTTTATTAATTTATATTTTAAACTAAGAGATTACATGCGAAGTTCTGAAATAAAAGAAATTAAATATTCTGTAACTAGATAAGTTACAAGATATAGTTCTTTGCAAGCATCTAACATACAAATTATTCTCTTTGTTATTTTATTTATGATAATATGCTACACAATTTAAAAATACAGTTTGAATTATATCTTTTGTAAATTCTTGCTTTGATCATATTTCATATTGAACGATATTAATAGTTGTCTTTTAATTTAAAATATAATGGAAAGCAAAATTCGACTTCTTTCGAAAATTTTGTTTTCTTAAATATTAGTTACGAATATAAATTTAACTCTATCAAGATATGACGTACTGATTATTTATTTGGAAATGTTATGCAAATATTTGTTTATAAAAATAAATTATAAGAATAAGTTTCTTTACAAAGTCCGAATATGTAAAATTGATTGAAGTTTATTGATTTTATAATCAAAAATAATTAATGTAATCATATTTATTTTCAAGAAATAATTCAAAGGAATAATGAAAGAAAAAATTAGATTATACATAAAAGATACGAAAGGGTTATTGAAAAGCCTAATCATAACTATTGTATAAGCACACACACAAATTATAATACATTTCTTTCTCTCTCTATATATAGTTTAGCTGGAATTTAGTTTAGTATATATATAATATATTCTTACATTATTATATTTTTTATGCTACTGATAATTTTCTATATTTATGAATAAGAAATTTTATCTGGATTTAGAACAATAAGAAAATTTCGGGAAAATTCGAAGGGATACTCATATTTGAACTTTGCGGAAATCACACATTTAATATGTAATTAAAAATAAAACAAATTTTCATTAAATGTCAAAATTATTTACGCCGAAATTACGAAACTTAACGCATCCTTAAGTAATTATACATCCATTTATTCAGAAATTTAAAATCATTCAGTATATAATGAATAAAGAAACACAAAAACAAAATTTTTGTAAAATGATATTCCTTCCCCATTTGTAGTTCAAATGGCTTCGTGAACCATGAAACTTTCTATTTCACGGCGTTTGACGTTACCTAGGTGTTCTGGCAACTAAATAGAATCCCGTGTTAAGATAAAGTATACGGTTCCGACAAGGATATAGGAGCCTAAGAAAGAATAACGTGATTGGATTATGTAGGAATGATACTTCCGGATTTTTTTTACTTGTTATGAGGTCCTGGCACGTATTGTTGCGCATCAGTTATGTGATTTGCTACACAAAAACTCATTAGTAGAAGTGAAACTGTTTATTGGATGGTGTAAATCATAATGCAGTGTCAGATATTAAATAGGAAGGGGGGAAATACATGCAGTTTTTATATTTAGGAAGTTTAAAGTATTTGGCATAAAATAAAGCATTTTATAAAATAATGTTTTCTAATTTTTTTTAAAAAAAATTATCTGTTTAGTTGGAAGCATTTAGGTATATTGAAACCTTTATATATAATATATATATATATTTAAGACTATTGCGTAAAATTATACTGGTCGTTACATAATTTTGAAAGTTCCAAAAATCAAGTGTTGTGAATAAAAACAATATAAAGTAAATAGTAGTCACATTATTTCTTCATAGATTCTAAATTTCTTCAAGTCACAACATTCATTTACAATTTATAAGTATATATATTCTCATCTTATTTCTATTTTGATATATTAATGAAATCTTGTTTATTGTATGAAGGTTTTCATACATTTTTTTCTATGATTTAAAACAAGGATATATATAGAATATTCTGAATAAAAACAAAATATCGAAACAATATTAGATGAAAGTTTCACATTTGTTAATTTACTTCCAAAACATAATTTTGTTACATTTGGTACTTTCAGTCCATACAGTTTTGTGTTTCTTGTAACTAGAATTAAATTTATTTTCATAAAATATCTCAAAAATTAAATCCTTGAAAATTTCATAATAAATATGAAAATATTTTTTCTCTTGTTTATACCCTATTTGCAAGCATAAATAAATTTAATTTGTGTTAATAAAACCACGAGGAAAATAAAGGAATGTATACTGATAGAAATAAATAAGATTATAAATTGAACAATATCTATTCCTCCAAAGCATACTTTATTTTAGCATTTTAATTGAAAAAATGTATAAAATCAAATTTTATGCATTAAATACTGCGTTTAACGTTTTATAAAAATTTAAACTTTATTGAAAATTTTTTTAACAGAACACTAAAAATCTATCAACAATTTTCGAATTTGGATATTATTTTCATGAAAGGCATTTCAAACAGTGCATTTGTTTCCATGAAACATTATTTCACGTTATAAAATTAGTGTATATTGTTTTCGTAGAATTTTAAAGATAGTTCTTTTTGAAAAAAAAAATTCTTTAAAATGTTGGTGAATCATATTAGAAGTCCAAATATTCTAAAAATTGAAAGATAAAATTAACTTTTTGATTTCCGATGGAAACTCTAATTTGGTATTGTTTGATATAATCTTTTTCAGTACATTTTTAAATGTTCAGTTCATTTTGAGAATTTAACACATTTTTAATTACTGAATCAATCAACCAAAATGAATTTTCAAACAAAACGATTTCAAAGAAAAGAATGTTCACTTATTATTGTTAAAATACAACTTGTCGCTTTATAAATTGTATAATTTTTTAGATTCATGAAACTCTCTCCATATACTAGTCATTCATCATAAAAAGTCTTGACACTTTTGATTAATTTACTTCATTAATTTCTGCTAAGTCTTTATCTGAGACAGTAGCTGATCTTCGTCGATCAACACCAGCTCGAGCGAATAAAAATGGCGAAAGACAGAGATTACACAGTAAACGATCCGTCAAACAAAATGAGCAATTGTTAAAAAAGAAAGAATGGAGCAGATTCGAAAAGAATAATGTATCTTTAGCGAAAAACAAATTAATCTACGCTCCCAAACGTCGGATACCGTGGAGTGTGATAGTGCTAGGAGCTTAACTAAAGCGTGATGTGTGTAGAATTTTAAGTCTGTGAGAGAAAAAGAAATTGAGAATATGATACTGCAATTCTGAGTAGAAAGAAGTCAAGGATATTAGTTATATTTTGGGACACTATTCACATCACAAAAATGGAGTAAAACAAACACAAAAAAAAGTCTCTGGATTATGTGGAAATAAAATAAATCTTAACCAATTACAGTGCATTTTTCCCCAGCTCAGTCTGGTTCAACTTGAATTATCAAGACTCTATTACATATATAAATATGAATATAGTATATATGTGTGCTTGTACAAATATAAGTTGAAAAGATATGAATTATGGTCATTAAGGTATCCGACTACGTTCGGAACCGTGATTTTGCAAAAGCGTATAAATGGATAATATTTATGATATTTAGTGTCACTTAGATTAGAAAATGTACATAAAATTGTTTTAAGAATAGTATTACAATAAAAAAATTATTTAAGTACAATATTTTGACAAAAAATGAACATAGAATGACCCATTTTCAAAATATTCTCCTTTTGTGAAAAATGCGTCTATTATAATACTATTTTGCCTGTATATAGCTCAGACCTCTGTACAGAGGCTCAACTAGAATTTTTGAAATATATAACTTAGAAGTGGGTTTATCCATGTTTTACGACCACAGAAGGGAGAAATTTTAAGAAAAAGAACACCGACTCTCTCTGAAGAAGTCTTTACTTTGTCTATAAGCACACACACACCACACACACAAAATATTATTATTTTAGAAGCATTTTTTATAAAAGGAGAACATTTTGAAAAAAGGTTATTTTAAAATACTTTTTTGCCAAAATATTGTATTTAATTAAATTTTTTTTGTCAAAATGTCCTTAAAACAATTTTGTCCATATATTCGAATCAAACTGACACTAAATATCATGAAAATTATCCATTTATGCGCTTTTTTAAAATCACGCTTCCGAACGTAGTCGGATACCTTAACCCATTGGCTCCCAAGTAAATTTAGAGCGTCTTTCCCTGGTTGTCATGATTTTATTTTAAAGAAAACATGAAATTTTAGAAAATAATAATATTAAGTTCTTGATAAAATATTTTAATAGCATTTACAGTAATTTTTATTTAAAAAAAAACAATACGAGATAATTTGTAGATTGGCGTCACTGAATAAGATTCCTGTGCTGAGTGCCATTTACGAGTTATCTCGTACTGGTTTTTTCAATAAAAAGTTTCATATACAAAGATTTTTTTCCCGTCTTGTTTGATTTTACTTACTCGTCATCTAATTGCATTTGGGGACAGTCAGATGTGGAATGTAATGTCAGATTTTCATACAGACGTGTAATGGTCCCCGTTGGTAAAAACCTATTAGACGATGGTGATTTTACAGAGTTGTAAGGTAATAAAAATGAACTAATAAGTAATAATTAGCAGGAAAACCATCCGTTGGTACAAAAAAATCACTCTACCATACTTTGAAATCTTCCTGCAGAATGCATACATGCTCTATATAACCTAAGAAATCGAGGGAATAGAAAGATGAGGATACGTGAATTTAGGGAATCCGTTATTATGCTTTTATTTGATGAAGACGGCAGTAATGCAAGATAAAGCAGCAACTATAATACAAATAAAACTAATTTTCATTACTTAGAGCATCTTCCCACAGAAACCAGTAATATATAAAAAAATTAAGTCAATTCCTACTTAGATCAACAAAGAAAAATTTTATTTTAGCTACATTTTATTGAATAGTTACAATTAACATAATTATATATATACATATGATATAGAATCACAACATTAAGTGGTAATTAATTTTTATTAATTATCATTAAAGTATCGTATTGTCATCCAAAACAATCGTGTATATATATATATATTGTAGATGATATGAGACAGGACTCAAAAGTTCCCGGACTGAGCCTATCACGTGAAAAATCTTTGCAGTAGAGCGATTATGAAAACACTTCTCTGTCACTGCATTCTTCCTCTTTCCCAGAAAGGTTTGTCTCAAATCACGTGGTTGGTGGCTTGCCACGGCGTCGTATTTTGTTAGTGGATGCATTTAGTAGCCGGAGATTGAAAGAAATTGGGTTTGCTGAGCAGAGAATAATATCAAATTTTTTCTTGACTTGGAAAAGTGTGCTACGAAGACTTACGAAATGTTGAAGCATGTTTAAGGCAGTGATACAATATCGCGAAAGCAAGACTTAGAGTGGCATCGACGTTTCAGAGAAGGCAGGGAAAGTGTCAAAGACGACGAACGCTCTGGACGTCCGTAGACTTCCCGCACCACTGAAAATATGGTAAAGTTTTCTGCGGCGGTACATAAGAACATGCTTCCAGCAACGACGGGGTGAAAATGAAAACAACTGTTCTGCCAATCCTTCATACTCCCCTGATTTCACTCCCTCAAACTTCAAAATATTTCTTGAGGTGGCATGTTACTTGCAGGGTCGTCAATTTGCATATGAAGTTAAAAATGCATTGCAGGCTGTATTAAAGGACATGGCTAAAATGGATTCCAAAAATGTTTCGATGATCTTTACAAGCGAAGGCAAAAGTCTGCTGTTGCTCAAAGGTCTTATTTCAAAGGAGGATGTGTTTCAGCAACTTAACTGGTAACATTTTTTAAGTTATAGACTCAGTCCGGGAACTATTGAATCCTATATACGCATATCGCTTACATATTTCAAGATAAATAACAAATGAAGAAAAAAATTTATTTCAAGGAAATGTTGAGATGAAATTTAAATGTTTTATCAATGTTTAAAAAATCAAAACAAATGTTTTATTTAGTATATTTATTACATGGCATTTGTATCAATTTTTCAAACTAAAATTCTATGGAATCTGATTTGATTAAGCATTTTAATTGTGAAACACTTATCTTCTCATATTTGTAAGGACATTCGATGTTTTTTGAAGCGTTGAATTAAAAAATATTTATGAACATATTTGGTGAAACATATTTAATGTATCCTAAAAACTGAATTGTTGCATATTTTGAAATATAAAAATAAATTTAATGAAAAAGTTCCTAACAGTTTTTTTAATGTGATATTTTTTAATGTAACAATGACAATTATGATTTTGTTGCTTTTACCGCGGGTCTAACGGGATTCATATGTAAGCTTTGAAACTCTCCCGAGCTGACATTACTTAAAGCACTTTAAGGAAAATAATTGGCACTAAAGTGAGAAAAGTGTGATTTTTAAGGAGAAGTGAAATGTCAATTTGTCTTAAAGCTAAAGAAATTTGAAAACTTAAAATTGTTGCCGAAATTGGGATTAAATGGGGAAAAAATTGCTCGATATAAAACAGATCTGGTACGAAAATCATAACTCCCTCATGGATCGAAGATGCATTATCTTTCTTGTTACTTTGTGAAAAATGTCTGCTTCTGAGATTACCCATAACTTTGATGGACAGAATTTGATGCTACAAGTTAATCTTGTTATGAGAATTTTGATTGCCCCAAAATATTTTAAAATGAATGAAATAACGACATTAATCTGTCTATAATATAAAATGATACGAAGAGAAACTGCTGTCGCATTAAAGACAAAGTGGATTGGAGAAATGTCATTTTTCAGACGATAAAAGTTTTAATATATGAACCAGATGATGCTGACTATTTTGGAAAGATCTCGGGTAAGAAAAACATCAAATAGTGTAGACAATTTAAGGCGGATCTTAAATGTTCCGGGGAGGTGTTCAGGAAACGACAAAACGGATTAAGTATTTGTTCGTACTAATACGAATTTTATAATGTACTAGCTGGTATACCCGTTCTTCGCACGGGCAAATTAAAAAAATTAAACAATTCAGATTGAAGGATAAAGGAGTTTTTAATGAGGGAATTTTAAGTGAATTGCAAATTTAACAAAAAAAGGTTTTTGGCATATCTCAGTTGAACAAAAAAATCCTTATTTGTTAAATTTTAAGTCTGTAGATCTATAGCTGATAAAAAGGATTTTTTTATTTATTTATAACTCTATTGTGGGTCGATTTTTGAAAACACCTTCATAAGCTGATCTCTGCTGAGCAAAAGTAACACATTGTTACAAATTTTGTGTAATGAACGCTTAAAATAGTGTAAATAATTTATATCTGGATATGTAATACGTTAATATTATTATCTGTTGTATTTATTTTATGTTAAAATTATAAAATTTGCAAGCAACGCCGTTCCTTACACTATAATGGCAATTCAATGGAAACATAGCGAAATGTTGGCGATAGAACCAAGATGACATTTTTGGCGACCCTGTTGGCAACTTTGCGATTGATTGAACTGTACGTAAGTTGATATGTTGTAGCGCTACCTAGTGTGGAGAAGATGCAACAAAGAAAATAGCATAAAACCCTTCAATACAAAAAAATACATATACATGCCAATTTTCATAGTGATCGGTTGAACGGTGCTCGAGAGTGAAGCGAGATCATGTATACAAACATTCATTTATATATATATACTAAATAAGTATACGTATCTTATTATACCCACAACTCTTAGCATTTTGTTCAACTTTATAAAGTAAAAATTTTATTTTTTAACAAGGAGATTTTTGTCACACTTCCAGAGTAGCAAAGTGTGGGTTGAAGAAAAACTTTTAAATTGATATAGGCAACTAATTTTCCTAGAACAAATATTATAGAAAAAGTTATAGATCCATCGTTTCAGAAAACTGTATTGGAGTAAGAGGCAGTATAACCTATTTGAAGAGGGTAATGTCTATGCAGAATGGAATGGTATTGATCCAGAATGTTTTGGGGAAAGAAAAAGAGCTTGTTGAAAATATGCCAGACAGAATGACTCATTGTCTCACTATGAAAAGATGCTCCGCAAAACATTTAAAAAAAAAAATTCTCGAAGTTTCAATATTTGCGCCCCAATATTCAATCATAATTTTCATTGCGCCCGCTCCATACAAATACAATACATTGAATACAATTCTATACTTTGACGCTACAATATGACTTAAACCTCCTTAGTGTCATCGGCGTGTATAAACGTCTCGCTCAGCCAAAGCAGTAATTGCTCCGGATGTATATATACGTCTTTCCGAAGTATGATTTTTTCCGAGTACTTCTATCCATAAAATTATTCCGAAAGCTTTGGAGTACAATAAAAAGACCTTGACAGTGTTTGCTAAGGATTTTCTTATTTCAGACTTAATTTGTTTATTTTTATTCCTTTTCTCTCCCCCCAATACATCACATACACACCCCCAAGAGGAAAGGGCTTAATTATAAACCGTAAAAATTATCAAGAAAAGTGTTAATTTTTGTAAATAATATTATATATGACAAGCCAATAGGGTCACTGGTAGTTATTAAACTTGTTCTTAACTTAGTATTGCTAAATTAATTATAATTGTATCAGTACTGGACAATGTATTTTAAATGTGTATTTAGCCTCCCATCCAGTATAGTGGCCCATCCAGTATTATCTGCTGTGCCGTAGGGCCGGGGTTCGAATTCAGGAGAAGGCATGGTTGTTTGTAAATGTATTGTGCCTTTGCGGCATGGGGGTACTTTAAATAGCTGTCGAGCCACAAGTCCTCTCGTAAGGTTGGTGGAAGGTGAAGGGAGATGGGAGGCCATTGACGACCTCAGGACATTCTCTCTCAAAATGGAGGTGAGCCGAGCAAAATCGTACTATCACCTGTAAGGTGCTCAAAGCTACGGCTAACGACAAGAGTATAACTAGCCTCTTACCACGATGAATTTCAGGGGCCTTGATGTGATGTTACTGTCGATCAAGCAGCATAAGTAACAACAAATGTGTCGACCCTCCCACATCAAAATCTATCTAGTGATGGGAAAGAACTTTAAAGGAGACGAGAACTTTGGCAAGATCCTTAAGTTTTCGTGATAGAAGACACTGTTGGCGTGATTCATTTTGTAGGAAACCTGATAAGTCTATTAGGCAAGTCAGTAACGTCATTCCATTCTGTTCGAACACATCGCTGTACATGCGTGACTGATTTAAATTCCTTTAACCACACTACGAACTGCCCTTTTTGCTATGGCGTCAACATCTTCATTAGTGAAGTCAGTGTAACTAGTTTATTGTCTGCGATTGCCGAACAATGCGGGACTGTGCGGCCGATCGGACTAGACCCAAAAACTCTCGGAGGGGTTTCCAATCCACTGATGAACAGTTTGTTGCATTCTGATGGGTAGTTCCGTAATAATAAGCCCTTACTTTTGAATACTTTAAGCCCGAACACCCTGTATTATTACGCAGATGAAAACTATATTATCAAACTCTAAAACAACCGTAAAAAAAAAAACAGAATTCTCAAGCAGATATTTTTTTTATTCTCGAGAAGGTTGTAAGCCGTTTTCTCATATACACATGTATATTTATTTAATTTTTATATACTTTTTTTACATTTTGTTTATTTCTCTATTTCAGAAAGACTACCATTATGAATTTACAGAATGCGATCAAAATGGAGGCCGGTGGCGGGTGTCGGTCCCAAAACCTCTCACCTGCGTTGGAGGAGCCCCGAATCCGCCAACCAGAGTAAATGATTGCCGTATGTATAATTGTGATTCTATTATTTATTTTCATATGATAATAATTTCAATCTTTAATGTGAAAGGGGCCATAGCACAATGTTTAATTTCTTATTTTCTTGAATTGTTGAGTATGACGAGGATAGAACCCTCGATCTATGTATCCGAAGACGAGTAACATGACCACTAGATAAAAGTGATCCCCTCTGTCTGGCGGCTGTTACTGGATTATGAAGAAATCACCGCTACAAGTGTTATCTAAACTAAGAGAATGCTTCATTTTAACGAAACACGGAAAAATTAATTTAGTTTTTATCATCATCTAACATGTTATTTTTAATAATAAAAAAGGGGAAAGAAAGAAGTGGAAGGGGCCTACGAATAGACTTTCCTCCATTTTACAAAATTATTCATTATATTTCTTTGAAAATTTCCTAAAACATATATTCCATGTATACATTTAGACAGCACTTTTAACTTTTAGGTGTATTCAACGTATAACCCGCACTCTTTTGTTTACGAAGGAACTTGAAATGTACATCAGTAATGCTCTTATCTTTTGATAAAAGTAGCTCACAAAAAACATCAGACAACGAGATATCTCTCTTCACCCTAGTGTTCTTTTGGTTAGCTTTCAGTACAACATTGAAACCCATGGTGCTATCTAAAAGAAAACCGATGCCTAAATCTGATTTACCGACAGACATTTTCATTCAGAAGCACGAGAAGAAAGGATGGGTAAAAACGGTGTAAAATTGTGGATAAGTGTTTAGAGAAAGCATCTAGGTGGCTTATAGAACTCAGAATGTCTTTTAGTTTGGGACATGTGCAGATCCCATTTAAAGGAATGAAGAAATTTCTGACAGAGTTCAACGCAGACATGACAGAAATTCCAGGCTGATTAACTCCATTAGATCAACAAACTAAGCAAATTTAAAACGACGATGGATATGTGGACGTGTCACATGTCGGCGTTTTTCACTTGCCGTAAAATCCTGCGCATAACGCGCACTTTTAACACAAAAAATAAGATCGAAATTTAGGGGTGCGCGTTATACGCCGAGTATAAAAATGAGAGCTTTAAAAAAGTTTAGACTTATATATTGAAATACTGCTTATTTAAAAGAAATAACATACCTTATGAACTTTCATTGTTGGATAACGTGAAAAGGCATTCTTTTTTGACAATTTTACGGCGAATAAACATACACTGTTTCTGTTACAATTAATTCATTCAGGCAATTTTCTAGGACCCAGTTCGTAACACTTTCTACTAGTATAGGCCATTTCGTTACTCCTTTACGTAAAGCACATTTATTCTTTGGCATCTTAATTATTGTCATTTCATTTTCTTTCCACTCCCTTATGGAGTTTTCGCCACACAATATCAAACATCCTTGCTGCATCATGATTTCCATTTTCTTTTGCAAATTGAATCACTTAGATCTTGAAACCGGCACTGTGTTTTGCATCGTTTACCAGGACCCATCTTTACTGCTCGCTGTTTGAAGCATATTCAATATTATTCATAGTATTGAATATACTTCAATATTATTCATAGTATTGAATATACTACAGACAGCGAGCGTAATAAGTCTCAGGCTTGTTCTAATTTATTTCAAAATTAATCGTCCGCCTCGTACATCACACGGAAGGGAAAAAGGAATCAATGTTTATAGAAAAGCGTGGGAAAAATCCAGCTATGGCGCTGATTCGGTCTCCCTCCCCCCCTTCTCCTTGCGCTTAAGGGTTGTATAATTCTAGAGAAGTATACTATTTTTTCAAAAGAGAGTCTGGAATGATTCATCCAATAACTAATGACTTCAAAACATAAGAAAATTGCACAAGTACATTTCAAATTTTTTCGTATAAAAGGGAGTGCGCATTATACGGCGAATATACCTATAAATTCAAAAATACAGCTTGAAAGTATAGGTGCGCGTTATACGCCGGATTTTACAGTACTTGTTGAAGTGAAATGAAGTTGAAGTGAAGTGAAGTTGAACTTAATTTAAGTGAAAAACATTTAGAAAAGGAGACCAAATGAAGGCACATTTAGAAATCTAATAATGAATGGTATCGAGATAGCCGATAGCTTGGCCAAGTCTGCCACAACTGAGACCTTGCAGGGTGTCTAACTTTTGCTGAATTCTCCTCTATTAAAAGGATAGAATTAAGAGTATTCAGGACCCTTAACAGATATCTGTGCACTAAAAAATATCCTTCTTCAAACCAATGTAACTTAGCAATAAAACAAAACAATAATTTGAAATTTTTACCACATGATAATCATATACATTTACATTATTTCTTTTCGTGGGCCTCAATCTGACAACATTAGGCAGGTGGTATTAGCAGCAACAACAACATTGTTTCTCAAATTTTCAGAGAATTTGAAAAAAAATTTAAAAAGTTATAAGGAAATAAAAATTGGACAATTTTTGCAAAAATATGAAAATCAGTATTTTACACCGCACAGGATTCATGAGTACAAAATTTATAAAATTAATTTTATACTTGGTATAAAAATATTCACTTTTGAAGTTATACTAATTTTTAAGAAATTTAGAGAAAAAAAATATTTTTTTAAATACAATTATAACGAAAATTTTTAAATTTTAAGAAAAAAATCAACCAAAATTCAAATTAAAAAAATTTATTAAATTTATTAATTTTTTTTTTTGAAAATTGATGTATAAGTTATTGAACACGTGTATAAAATTTCAAATTGTGTGATATCATAAATAGTTTCTGAGAAATCCTGTGCGCAAGCTAAAATTTTTTGTTTTCTGAAAAAATGAAGTATTTATTTCATAATAACTTTGGAAGGTTTTAAAGTATCAACGCAATTTCGGTACCAAAATGCTCAGAAATATTTAGGCTTTAACATATATATATATATATTTCAAAAAATTGAAAAATTTGCAAATTAAGAGTCTTGACAGCCCTTAAATGCACTTTGGGGAATACCCCCTGCTCACCCTTGGTATTTTGGGAAAAAACCTGTTGGTGTCACCAACTTAATATTCTTAGGGATCAGCACATGGCTCTATTGTGCTATTTTAGTGACCACATCAAATCTCTTACTTTTGAACAGGGCCGGAAAGTCTTTCCAGAGTGTTATAGGTGCGAGGCTCTGTTCAGGCCTCCCCCAATCGTATTCTTAATTTTTTGAGTATTAATTTTGACGATTTTTAATGAAATCCTATTTTATTTTGGATTTCTCGGAGATTTTTGGTTTTATGGAGATGCTACACCAGCTCCAGATTTTTGGTTTTTTGCTCAGCTACACCATCTGGGATAACAAATAACAACAGATTTCTAATTCTTATACGCTCATCTTTTTTTAAGGCTATTGTTCTTATACCCGCGAATTTCGATTGTACTTTTTGTGTTAAATGTGCGTGTTGTATGCCGAAATATGCGGTAAGTAACTGTATCATTTACAACATATTTAATTATTTCAATTTTCGTGGATGGAAATACAATTCAGTCTTAAAAATTTAGTTGTATTTTAAAGTTTATGCAGCTGTATTCAATGTCATATTTTTGACTTTATTGATCCTTAAATGACACCAAAGTATTATGAAAATATTTAACTACTAATTTATATTATTGAGAAGATGCATATATTCCTATACCTCTTTCTTTATTTTAAATAATTTGGTACAAAGATTATCTTGTACACTTATAAAAAGGACTTTAAAGTGGAAAAACAAACTCTCATCTTTTTTTTCTCCCGTTAGGTATCTCCTGCGAAGCAGGCACATACTTCAATCGCTCTACCCTGGAGTGTTTGTCGTGCCCTCCCGGTACCTACTCTCTAGGGGGAGGTGTGAAGTTTGACTCATGGGACCACCTCCCCACTGGATTTCACGTATCTGTAGAGCCTTTTGAAAGTAACTTCCGCTTGCTTCACAATTTCGCCACGGATTATGGAATCAACTGCTCAGAGTAAGTTCAGTCGTTTTTTTTTTTAGTCTAAAAGGAAATGAAATGAATCAGATCGCAAATAAAGAGTTCGTACTTTCATCTGTAAAAAATTCCAATAACATGAAATGAAAAATGTGGACAGAATTGTAAATGGAATTAAGTGTTGAAAATCTAGTGGTATTTTTGAAGTTTTCTTCCTATTGTCAGAAAACTTTGCTATATAATGTACACGCCACGTTAAATCATCCACTGTAAAGTACGTTTTATAGACGTAAATGCGACACTATTAAAGCTATCTTCGCCTATTATTCGAGAGCCTGAACTAAAAGCGGAGGACATTTTCAAACAGAAAAATGTCTCAATTTTCGTGAAAATTTGCATCATTATATTTCATACATTTCTTTATAACTGGGGTGTCCAACTCGTGTCCCACCAGTACGTAAATTGCGGCTCGCTGACTCTTTTTAAAAATTTTTTTAATAACAGATTTTAAAAGTTTTTTCATTTTGAAATGCACACATTTGAGGAGAAATTTATATATATATATACACAATGTATTTGCCTGTTACCTGTTCTTGTTTTAAAATGCATCCTTTTTGATAGTAAAAATATCCTTTAGATTAAAATAGGTTTATATTTTATCAAACAGTTACATTTGATTTTACTATAGTAAATTACTTTTTTTAATAAATTTCGAATTGCATTATGCATATCCTTTACTATGGATAGTATATGATTCTCTGTGTGTGCGACTTTCGTTTCTCCTCCTCCTTTTCTGTTTGGAGTGCCCAAAAAGCAAGAGGCAGTCAGAGATGTTTTTTAAAGTTTAAAAAAAATATTCAGGAAGGTTAAGATAAATGGCAATGTATACTTAATCGCTTGCGAAGGACAGCACTATCAAATTTCAACAATGAGTAACGAAAGATCAATTCAATAGTAACACCGTAATTTTCAAGAAAATGGCACAACTGTAATATTTCAAACATTATTTGATCATTGCATAATTATGTTATATAAACATTATTATTTTATCTATGTTTGTATACATAAAAAATAATGAATGCAATAATAATAATTCATTCTGTTTTAAATTTTCACTCCAATAAATGTTTTTTTGTTTCCAAAGCTAATATAAAGGTACATATTTTTATGTTCGGCCCGCGAGATTATAATGATTTTCCAAAGTGGCCCGCAAGGTCATTTGGGTTGGACACCCCTGCTACATAACATGGGTGGGCAGACTTTTCCAGGGTACGGGCTACTTCTAATTTTTTCAAGATACTGCGGTCCACTCAGTGTCAGTGGCGAACACAAGGGGGGGGGGGGGGGCCCCGGGCCCGGACCCACCTCCATAGCCCTTGATTTTTTCCCGATTGATCCCATGTACATAGTACGCAAAATTTAATTAAGTATTTGTTATTAATAACTTTTTAAAATTAATTAATTCTAATTATTTATTTATTAATTTAGTTTTTACTGGTTTTTTCCTCCGATAATCTCTCTCTGCAAATTCAATAAATAAATAAATAAATAAATAAATAAATAAAAAGTGTTTGACTATGCTTTAGGGAATGATACGAGAATGGTAGACTTTCACCCCTCGCCCCTACCCCCCTTGAAAAATTCTTGTGTGTGCCACTGCCCAGTGTCGTAAGTGTGGTGAGGCGAGGAAAAGGTCTACAATATTTATTATTACTAAATAATAAATACGGAATATGTACTTACCTACAGAACTAAAATAAAAAACTAACACTTCTAGAACTACGTTTAAAAGAAAACGCAAGATACAATCATAATGATAAAAGCCGCAAATATAATAATATCAAGTGGTGCATTTAGTTTCCAGCAATTCAAAATAAAATAAAAACATTTTTATCTAAAATTAGTTTTTGTTGTGTTATAGTCAGTAGAGAGAGAAGACTTAGTCTGCATATACTGTCAGCCAATCTTGAATATTTCCGTACATAATTACTAGCTGCTAAAATCTTCAGGCGGTCACCTCAAAAGTCTTGGAGGTCCACCTGTCAATCGCGATCGACGTAATGCCCACCCTGACTCTTTATAATGTAACGTTTTTTAAATTTCAAAATACTCCATAAATATTTATTTTTTTATTCTACATTTACAGAGATAGCTTATTTTGTGCCTTACGGTATAGGAAAAAAATACGAAAAACATTTTATACCAGAAAAAAATGGATCAACTCAGATAAAAGTGAGAAGTGTGATAAAATATGCTCTATAAGATAATGAAACCAGTATATAATATTAATTAGTTCATTTTATATTTGAAAAAATATTCCAAACTTGAATCTTATTCGTTAACATTAAGGTATCCGACTACTTGCGACAACTTAAAAAAAAAAAAAAAAAAATGGAGACATGGAAATTTTTTAGAGGTTTTTAGATTTATTTATTACATTTTGAGAAAAAAAAGGCTAAAATTAAGAAGAGAAAAATAAATCATTGCTGCTAAAATGGGAAAAAATGGGTAAAAATTGACAAAGAATTACGAACGGGGCCCGCTCTGTACAAATAGTAAATGAACAAATTCTCAATTTTTCAATTTTGATGTATTACTTTGCTATTCCTTTTTGAAATGATAATCAGAATAAGGGATATTTTAATTTTTACAAAAACTAGAGCTCTTTATTTTAGTTATTATATGAAATTGGTAAAAAAAAAACAAAACAGTAATTATATTCACAAAAAGAACTGTAAATTTTGTAATAAAACAATGATTGATAAATTTGTAGGTTAAAATACTTCTACTGTTATGCAGAACAAACACACAAAAATTTCAGCAGATTATTTTGAAAACTTTTTGAGCAATTGCTGTCTCCGTTTGAGCTTTTCGGAAAAAACACATTTCGAGTAAAACGCATCTTAAAGTTTGACATTTTATGTAAAGTTATGGCATCTGCTTTTATTAAAACACTTGTAGTTTTTGTTTTAGTGAATTGAAAATTAAAAAAAAAAAAAAACTTGGTATTTTTTAAAAGCTAATAAGATAGCCTAAAAAATAAAATCATTAAAAAACTGTCGGCTTTTTTAAAAAAAAAATCATGATTTTAAGGTAGTTGGATACCTTAAGCAAAGATAGCCTTAATAAAAAAACTGAAAACCCTATTACAGACATAATATCATGCAAACTGGACCCATATAATGATGTATTCAAATTATGATGATAACTGTAATGATATATATGCATATTCGAGATCTCAAATCTGAATATAAGTTTGTGATGATTAACTAGACAAATTCGTGAAAAAGTACGAGTAAACCATAAAAAATTACATAAATGGAACATACAGCTTAAGTTGACTTGCAGTGGAATATTTTCCGATACATTTTCAAATTAAAAATTAATCACCGAGTGAATGGCAGTTCATGTAAACTTTGTTTTCACTTTGAATTATTATTCTTTTATGATGTTTTCTTTTTTTTTTGTCATCAATTTTCTATGTGCCCTCAGCTGTATATTTATACATCGTGATGTTATTTTTGCCATTGTTGACGTTTTTTCGCCTGTGTGTGGGAGCCATTCATTATATTTTGTTATAACAAATAGTAACCGTAACTCATTCTCTACATTCTCATGACGTTTCTTATAACATTTCTTAAGGCTCATTGAACTGTGGCTCAAAATTACCTTTAATTTTACATCTTTTTTTTAGAGAAACGTTAATTAAAACTCTGATTAAACAAGCGAGTCAACTTTATTTAAAAAATTGCATACCGGGTAATCAGTGGTATAATGTAACCAATGGCGTAACGTACACCCCGCAAAACAACACCGTGGGAGGGGGCAGGGTTCTAGGGGCTCAAAGCCTGACTGCCTCCAAGTACCTACCCTTAGTAAAATCGAACTTGGGGGCCCAAAATCTGACTTTTCAGAGGGGGGGCCAAATGTTCTCCGTTACGC
>BMAV01014787.1:150537-164406 GCA_019973955.1 Trichonephila inaurata madagascariensis
TAATTTTAATTGTTAAATGTTATTCCAAAGCATATTCTCAGAAAAACTGAAAATTTTCAGTTATTTGCCTATTAGCAACATGTTCGTCATCCATGGCTAAGCCTAAGCCTAACACTATGCACCCACATTACGCATTTATCGAAAGGCAGCTAGTCACTCCAGTCGGTTTGTGTCTAGATTTGAGAGATTGTGAATCACGCACCTTTATTTGTTACGGGTTGCCGTTTGTAGGTGTATTTGACAATTTATGCTATATTACTGTCTACTTAAAAGGATGGCATGGGGGGCTTACTTTAGAAAAGAGCATTAGCCAGAAAAGAGCCAGATCATTTTTTTTCACGCCAAAAATGTTCCAAAAAAAGGTCCATTTTTTACTTCAAATAACTAAGCATAATACTTAATAAAATGCAAAAATGGAAGCTTTTTATTTTAATTTTCATTTTTAAAGTTTCATACTATTTTTTATAATTGCGCAACACGAAACCCCTAAATATTTGATTTTTTTTAAGTACACTCTGCATGTTGTGTGAAGAATATTTCATACATCTTAAGGTATCCGACTATGTTTGGAACCGTGATTTTAAAAAAGCACATAAAGGGATAATTGTCATGATATTTAGTGTCACTTAGATTAGAATACTTGTATAACATTGTTTTAAGGACATTTTAACAAAAATAAATTATTTATATAAAATATTTCGGCAAAAAACTAACTTAGAATAATCTTTTTTCCAAATGAAATTGGAAATGAATTTCCTTTTGTGAAAAATGTTTCTATTATAATAATATTTTGCCTGTATATAGCTCAGACCTCTCTTCAAAGGCTCAACTAGAATTTTTGAAAATTTCACACTATTTTCAGAGTTATCACCAATTTAAATAATTATTGGTGTTTTTTTCTTAAAATTGCTCCCCTCTGTTGTCATAAAATATGAATAAACCCACTTCTAAGATATATATTTCAAAAATTCTAGTTGAGCCTCTGTACAGAGGTCTGAGCTATATACAGGCAAAATATTATTATAATAGACGCATTTTTCACAAAAGGAGAACATTTGGAAAAAAATTATTCTAAGTTAATTTTTTGCCAAAATATTGTATTTAAATAATTTGTTTTTGTCAAAATGTCCTTAAAGCAATTTTATACATATATTCTAATCTATATGACACTAAATATCATGAAAATTATCCATTTATTGGCTTTTTTAAAATCACGGTTCCGAATGTAGTCGGATTCCTTAAAAGAATTTCTCTCATACTTACAGAAAAATTTCATGTTCGTGCCTCTCTTTTTCAAACGGTTGAGAATTTTGTGTATATATATATGCACAAAAAATTTGAAGCATGGTGTAATACTCAGTCTTATACATAGCAATGGGTATAGAGATAGTATTAGAAATTTTAGATAATGTTTCCATTTTCATTTCTTCTCAAGCAACAAATGGCACATTGCCTTGCCAGTCTTTATTTAATAGAATGAAAATAAAAATTTCCTGTCTTCAACACTAAGAAAATCACTAATAAGTAAAATTTCAGTACAAAGGACAAACTGCATCGCTTAAAAACACTATCACCAATATTCTCACTATAAGAATTCAAAATATGTGTTAATCAAAGACAGTCAGAGGAAAATATCATTGCCAGTACAGCGTACAGGGTAAGAAATGGTAAAACATCACTGCTAATTAGCATTTTTTAAAATTTCTTTAATTGTTATTTACATAAAAAAAATTATATAAAAATATTACTTTTATACATAAAAAAAAAGAATTTTAAATTTGAGAAAGATTTGAATGCACTCACATTTTAGGCTTTTCATTCAAAATTCAGATTTTTTATTAAATTTTTTTTTATTTCCTTCTTATATAGATTTTTTCTGTACTTTAAAAAGTGTAGAGAACATTTTATTTATGGCTTACAATATCTGTTAATTAAGCACAAAACTGATTCAAAATGGCTCCATTAAAATTTCAATTCGACATGATAGACCATCGTTTCTTTATCTTCAATAACTGTACACTAAACTCTTTTTCACTGAAACCTTATCTAAGTAAAACAGAATTCAGGTCTTCAATGTCACTTTTGTAGAAAATCAATACATCTCTTTTACGTGATTCTTTGACCAATTTTTTTCTAATTGCTACCCATTTGAAGCAAATCGTCCTTTAATGGCTTCTTTTTTTTATATGTCACGCTAGCCAGTTGAACCGTTTTCAAATCAAGGGGATTTCAGAGTTAATGGAAGAAAATCATCAGCAGGAATTCATTCTAAAGAATAAGCAGTAATGAGCAGACTCAATACTTAAGATTAAATTTAGCAAATGGCATCGGCGTAAAGTTCACCCCAACCCCCGCATTGTGTGTGTGGGGAGGGGCAGGTGTTCTAGGGAGCCCAAAGCCTGACATACACCAAGTACGAATTTGGGCTTAGGGCCCCTAACCTGATTTTGCAGAGGTCCCCTAGTACTCTGGCAAATGATTATTATCAAATAGGATGTTTAAGTTAATATTTTAATTTTTTAAAAAATAAATCGAACACATTAGTTAGCAGTTTCCTAAATATTTGTGTTGCACAAATTCAGTAACCATTCATTAATACAAGACAAATAAGCAGTTTTTATATATCAATACATATATAAGCACACAAAGATTAGATAAATATCACAAAATGATGCATATGTTCCAGTTAAAGTGTGGAATCCGTTATTTCACAGAATAACTAGGTATTTCATGAAATAACTGGACAAGTCAGTTAAAGTACATAAAATTAGTTAATTCTACGATCTCACTAGGTATTCTATAGAATAACGATTACTTAATCGTTAAAGTATGAATACTGCATTCGAAAGTTCTTTGAACCCGATTCTAGATGCCTTTAATCAATTTTGAACCTCTTATAGCTTTGCAGTGACGTGTGTGTGTGTACGCTTCCTTTCCGTTGCTCTTAAACGTAGAATCTAGACGGTGTATATATATGTGTGTGTGTGTGTGTGTGTGTGTGTGTGTTAGCGTTTTACATTTTGGATTATTAACAAATAATTTTGCAACATGTTTTCACCAATGATTTCTGCAAGAATAAAAGACTAATCTGTACTTTGATAGCAGAAATAAAAAGTGCTAAAACAGCACCCAAAAGAAGTATCACGTGACTATTGGTTACTCCAGTATTATGATTTCCTTGAAGTTCAAGGAGAAGAAAAGTTAATTGTGCTAGTAACAAATGCAAAACATATTTCTCTCTTCCCTTTCTGTTTAACTAATGTTAGCAATATGAGCGGTAACAAGTTATATCTCACACACATCTGCTTTACCTTATTATTTATCTTTTATT
Source organism: Trichonephila inaurata madagascariensis (assembly GCA_019973955.1). Lineage (NCBI taxonomy): Eukaryota > Metazoa > Arthropoda > Arachnida > Araneae > Nephilidae > Trichonephila > Trichonephila inaurata. Next base: position 153,869 of record BMAV01014787.1, read on the forward strand.
CACATCTGTGATAGGGATAAAATGTATTTTTCGCTCGGTTTTAGCTATTTATGATCCATTAATTTATAAAATAACTTTGAAATTGTTAACTTTTCACTCTCTTTAATGGTCTATAATTATTTTTTTTTAGAATAACTAGTTATTTCATAGAATAACTAGATAAAGTATGAAAATTTTCATCTATTATATACTTTAACTGATTTGTCTAGTTATTTCATGAAATACCTAGTTATACTACGAAATAACCGATATACTTTAAAGGTAACACATATAAAAATTTGTAATGGTGACATGTGGAATGGATAATTTTGGAATTATTAAAGTGAGAAAAAAATCTTTTTCCTTTAAGAAAAAATCCGTAATGTTTTCTAAAATAACAATAATACATCAAGAGAAAATGTTTGCTTGTCCAATTTTTTTTCTTTTAATAGATACAAAAGGAATGTTTATAACTTGAAATAGTCAGAAATTAATTCTTTACAAACTTCTTATTGTTTCTCGTACCTTATTTTTAATTCGTGGCATTGCATTCTGCATTTATTTATTTTTTTGTTATTTATGCTGTTGGTGTCTCTAACTCCTCTTGATCGACGATATTAGATCGTGGCCCACAAAATTCATCTAGGGAAGGGGCCAGATTATGTCTGTCGTTAGCTGCAGCTTTGAGCACCGTGCAGGTGACAATACGTTTTGGCTCTATTCCACCGCAATTTTGTGTGGGAGAACAGAACACCCTCGGTTAGTTGGGGAGCTCCCACCTCCCATCCCTCGAAAGGCCTTTTGGTTCGATGAATATTTAGTGTCGAATGTCACACAAGTACTATACATTAACAAATCCTTCTCCGGGATTTGAACCCAGGCCCTGCAGGACAGTAGTCAGCGTCAACAACAATTATATCTTTGGGGCTGCCAGTGATACTTATGTAAAATCATTTCGTTCCATTGATTGTTTCTGCGAACTTGTCAGGTCTGAGCTGGCGAAGTATTCTATACAGTTTAAAGATTTATATACATTGCAGATTTTTTATATTAGCAATTACTGCAACCAATGTTGAAAATTAAGAAAAATATGAGTATTTTAAATTATTTAGAAGAAATACACATTTATAAAGAAGCGGAACAAAAAGTTATGATAGAAAAATATAATTGAATTTTTTTCTTAGAATGCCATTGTTTCGATTTATGGGAGTTCTCTGAAGTGTAGTTGGAAGTTTGCCAGTTGTCTCAGACTTATCAAAAAATTTTAAAAAAAGTTCTTAGATTCATATTTTTACTTTCGGTTACTCGCTTTAATTTCGAAATGTTTTCGAAAACTTAAAAGATTTAATTCGAAATTTTCAATAGTTTTTTTCTTTTTCTTTATATGATTATTTTTAAAAATATCTTTTGCCAAAATTACAAGAACGATTACTTCTCGATTTTCTGGCCATTTTTTTGGTAGCAAATGTTTTAAAATTATTTTTATGGTAAAATAATAATTCTAATTTTTACAAACGATTTTTTTCCTTTCATTTTTTGCAGATTCAGTTATTTAGTTTTTCAAAACTTAATTCTTTAATTAAAAAGACAAACCAAAAGTGAGCTACTCATGGGAAAATGCATTTTATGATATTCACATTAGTTTTTAAATTATACAGAATTTATTTAATAAATTATAATAACCTGTATTACTCATAGATAATGAAACCCTGTTTTTGACAGCATATTATTTGAACGCATGATTAGAATTTTATATTCTAATCTTTTTTTTTTTTTTCATTGTGTGCATTAATTTTCAGTGAATTTATAACGTATAGTAAAACATTATTTGTTTCATTTATTTGTAATAAACTAATGCAATAATACTGTAAATAAATAAGAAGGGTTTTCTTCCATTTTTTTCATTTCTATTTAAATTTTTCTTCTCTATTTATAAAGTATTTTTTATCTATTTGAAAAAAACGACAATCATTAAATCTATTAACTGATTTGAAATCATAAAAAAATGTGTAACCAGCTAAACTTTATTTTTTTATTCTTTTGAAGTAATTTAATTATTTTCAAACGAATAAAATACTTAAAATTAGAAAAAGAAATATTAAAAATTCCGTGGAATTAGTACAACATTCATAAATTAAAGATGATGAATACGTAGAAACCTTATTCATATGTATAAGTTTGGATATATATTTAAGTATATCATCAAAATTATAAAATGTCATTTTAAATTATCCTTGTGGGGTCATAAGGTTTTGTACACATTCGTGATAATTCTTATTTTATGATTTTAGAGTTCAAATCGCAAGCCAGTAACAGAGATCCAGAGTTGGACGGGTCGAACTCTAAAGCAGCATTTCAGGTAGATTTAGTTTTAAAATCCATTTTACATTTCGTTTCTATTACACATATTAAGTTCTCTAACGTACATGAATACATAATACATAATGTACACATATTATGTATTATGTGTTAGGCATTTACATTAATGATTTTACAGTATTTTGCAAGTGTGCATAATTTTTTTTCTCCTTTTGCTTTTCAGTTATGACATTACTGTGGATGATGGTTATACATTTAACTGGGTTTTCCAAAAACTGGGCATAGGTGAAAATGCAACATCGGACTCCATTCAAAACGACATGGCCAAAATTTATGACATCACAGTACTGAACACTATATCTGGTGGAGCGTCGGAGTGTGAACCTTGCCCTCAAGGAACTGAAGCCCAAGGGTATAAAAACATATTTAGATTTGATTTCGAGATATACTGAGAGTATTGTAGAGAAAATTTATAAATTTGACCCATGGTCAACTTATCACGACCCTAAGGTCGCAGGTGAAGTGTGTCTCCCCGAAAGAATAGACATTGTTATAAAAATATCTAAGGAAATATATTGGAACACGTGTTTAAAGATAAAGAACTGAATTTATAATCTTAGTATTACTGGGGAACTTTTAAATCATTCAGCTATGTTTTGGGAGTCAGGGAGGGGTGTTCAAAATCTTGGATGTGCTTGATGTCAGGCTGATACATAAAAGGGGCCGCATTGATCGAAAGTTTAAGAACCGCTGCCAAAAGGAATCAAAATTATGGTCCTTTTAAATTACTACTTTAGCTCACACTCTCTATATATTTATTTATTTATTTATCTTGATGGAATTTTCATTCCTTAATAAAATACATTCTAAATTTCTCAATTGAACTGAAATTTTATGTACATGATTATTTTGGATAACAATACAATAATTTAATTATAATTAATAAAAATTAATTGATTAAAACTAATTATTCAAAAAATTACAAATACAGCCACGATGGCATCATTTTTGGTGATTTAGCGACCCCTTTGGCGACTTGTGTCAAAACTTGAAAATGTTTTTTTCTCACGTTTCAAAGCATTCAGTTGAACTGAAATTTTATAGACACGATTGTTTTGGATGACAATACGATACTTAAATGATAATTAATAAAAATTAATTACCACTTAATGTTGTGATTCTATCATATGTATATACATATTTATATTAATTGTAACTATTTAATAAGAAGTTGCTAAAATAAAATTTTTCTTTGTTGATCTAAGTAGGAATTGACTTTATTTTTTTTACATATTAATTGTTAATCTAACTGTTGTAAAGATTCCTGAGGCACAAGTATAATATAGTATGTATTTTTTTTTTATGAAATTGTCCTTTTAATTAAAATTCCTCGTCCTATCCCCGCCCCCAATGTTTATTCTGTACGGGAATAAAATATTCAAGTATTCGGCGAACACATAAGGCTCTGAATAATGAATTGTCAAGAATAAAGCTTCAATTCTGACTTTTTTTTTTTTTGCTGTTTTATATTTTAATAACTAATTTTATCAATTTTAGGAACAAAATTTTTTTGCGGTATGCATATTATATAACAGAAAAACTTTTAGTGGAAGAAGAATACCTCAAGACGATATACAGAAGCGGTATAACACCCTTAGGTCTTTAACTTTATCTTGAAAGCATTCTTACGCTAAGGCTAAAATAAAAAGTAGTTCCTTTTTTTTAAAAAAAAAATCTTTCCTTTCGGCGGAAGCTCTGTTTCCAGCACTTCCGCAGCGGGCTCAGAAAACCGGAAGTCGCACAATTACCGTTAATGGAGAATCGCGGTTACCTCAGCTATTATTCAAAGAAGACGAGAAAAACTATTTTAAAAATTGAAGCAATAGAATGCCGCAACATATTGATTATTCCGGGTCTTGGACACGAATCAAATCTGGATTTTTGGTAATACTTCAAGAATAGAGCTTAAGCTTTTGTCTACATTCCGGGGTGAGTTACGGTCGAATAAATTTCTTAATAGTAATCCATAAACAGCATATATGTTTATATTCGTTGAATTTAAAATTTTTAAATTATTTTAGAAGTTAGATTTATACGGAAATGAATCATTTAATATTTTTGTTTTGTACAGAAACAAGTAATTTAAAAAAAAAATATTTTGAGTCAATTCCTACTTAGACCAACAAAGAAAAATTTTATTTTAGATACTTTTTATTAAATAGTTACAATTAATATCAATATGTATATACATATGACAGAATCACAACATTAAGTGGTAATGAATTTTTATTATAATTAAAGTATTGTAGTGTCATCCAAAACAATCGTGTAGATAAAATTTCAGTTCAACTGAATACTTTAAAACGAGAGAAAAAAAAACCTATTCAAGTTTTGACACAAGTCGCCAAAAGGGTCACTAAGTCGCCAAAAAGGATGCCAACGTGGCTGTATTTGTAATTCTTTAAATAATTAGTTTTAATCAATTCATTTTTATTAATTATAATTAAATTATTGTATTGTCATCCAAGATAATCATGTATATAAAATTTCAGCTCAATTGAGAGCTTTAAAATGTATTTTATTAACGTGAAAATCCCACCAACATAAATAAATAAATATATAGAGAGTGTGACCTAATAGTAGGAATTGAAAAAGAAATTAAAAGAATGGATTCAATGTATCTTTAAAACTGTACATACTAATTAAAAATTTAAAATGCATAAAACCATTCTTTTAACTTTAAATAAGAGTGCCGGATGTTTGAAAATGTAAATCTGTAAAATTCCCTCAATGTGATTCTGTAATGTGCACATTTTGTGGGAATTAAGTCCTTGCCGATTTTTTCTATACAAAATAATCCACTGTATTTAAAAATGGAAGCAAATATTAGCTAAAATTCATTATAAAATATTCCAATTTTTTTTTTAGAAGTTTTGTGTTTTTGAAATTCCTAATATTTTCCAGTGTTTCTCTGGTAAATTATCATCAACACAACATAACTTAGACATGAAACTGCGTTTTATAGAATTTTTGTTGGGATTTTTAGTCAATCAATTAAGCTGAAATTCACGTAATTATTTAGTTAAATATTATAATGCTTTGTCTTATTTATATTGCATCATTTTATACAGGGTAAATACAATTGATGGATCCGATTTTTTTTTAAAAAAATCATATTATCTAAACTATTGTACTTATTACAAAAAGGGATACACAAATGTAAAGATAAATATACTAAGTTTTTTTCACCTGTTGCTAATTTTCGATGTGCGGTCCTAATGCTACACGGCATACGCTTTCAATCTGTAATTCAACTCATCCCATACTTTTTGCAACATCATTCTATTGATGGTTCGTAATGCTGCACTTATGAATTCTTGTCGTCCTCTGTTATTTATTATGCCAATTGCAAATGATACGGCTTGAATATCATTTTTTTCGCAAGATTTTCCATACTGTTTTCTGGGGCGTCCCAAGTTTAGAGGTGGCAATTCTCGTAGACTTCCGTGAACTTCGAACAAAACTTTGCCTCATCCTCTCCACTGCTTCTTCCGAGATGCTTGACCGGGCATTCTTTTCTTTTTACTTCTCAATCATCAGTTACTTTTTATCAAATAATTACAATTAATATTAATATGTATATAAATATGACAGAATCACAATATTAAGTGGCAGTTAATTTTTATCAGTTATCATTAAAGCATCGTATTGTCATCTAAAACAATCGTGTGCATAAAATCTCAGTTGTACTGAATGCTTTAAAACGTGGGAAAAAAACAATTTCAAGTTTTGACACAAGTCGTCAAAAATGATGCCAACGTGGCTGTATTTGTAATTCTTTAAATAATTAGTTTTAATCAAAATTAATTTTATTAATTATAATTAAATTGTTTTATTGTCATCCAAAATGACCGTGTATATAAAATTTCAGCTCAATTGAACGCTTCAAAATGAATTTTATTAACGATTGAAAATTTGAACAAGATATATAACTAATAGTAGGAATTGAAATAATAGGTTTCAATAGGACGTGTGCACATAATTAATATGAATAATTTTTTCTATTAATATCATTTTTGATAAATTTAGTAGAATTGTTTGTCATAAAAAAAAGAGAATATACTTAAAACCAAAAGACAGAAACAAATGTTGTTTGATCCATATTATACATAAAGTATTGATGTTATAATTCAATTAATATTCAATATTTATAAATCCTTTATTGTTAAGTTGTTACTAAGATCCGTTTTACAATTGTTCATGAGTCCAATATACCACCAGACCATTTGAACACTTGCCAGCTGCTCTCATAATTTCCATATTCGTTACAAAATGACAAATGAGCATGATTGTATGATTTGAATGACTGCCAGTTTTTATCTCATATCAGACTTTCGAATTCATAATCAGAGACGAAAGAAACACATAACGAGAGATTATTTTTTGCAGTATGGCACCTATGATTCATTATCGAACTTCTTTGTTTATTTGTTAAACTTTTCTCAGGGGTGTTAACTTTCTCTAGAGGGCTGAAAATATAAACAATATTCAAATATATATAACTCTTCGAAATTAATTTAAATGATTCGAATCTCTTACACATTGTTTATAGAGGAATGGGGCTTCAGAAAAGTATAAAATGTTTAAAATATAATCATAATTTTAAAAATTATAAGCATATGAATATAAGAAACATTTCTATAAGAAATATTAATTAAGTTTTACGTTGCGCTTTGCTATTTTCTAAAATATTAGCTTTAATTACTAGCTATAAGTTGATTTATAAAGTAAAATGTATCCTTATTACACTGTAGTAATTTTACATTAGAGGAATAATAAATTATATTTTTTAAAAAATAAAAAAATTACATTTTCAAATTTTTTTTAAAAAAAATTCAATATTTCTCAAATATTTTGAAATACACAAAGGATATATTATTCTTAAATGATGTAGGGGTTAAAGAGTATGATACATTTTATAATTGTATAAAGTTTTATACACATCAGAGGCTACTATTTTAGAAAATATAATGATTATAACTACTTCTGGGCTGGCACCGTACTTCTTAAATTCCCATGTCACGCCGGGACGATTTAGGAAAATTGATGAGTAGTGTAAGATTTAAGGGATTAAGTTATTGATTTATAGGATGTCCGTAGCTATTAATTACAATATTTACAGTTAGATATAAGTTATTCAAACTATGAAGTGTTTTAATACTACAGAATACTTTATTGGTGATGGAGGAAGACAAAACAAAACGTCTCTCTTTGAGTGTTCCAAACAGTCGCTCGCTCGGGATGGAGTGGTCCCTTTTTACATCTCGAATTCCACTCGAGGTTCAGGTCCCAGGTGGAGCAGTTATTGTTGTTTTTCGACTATGGCTGTCAGTGTAATGGCAGAAGAAAGGATCGTGTAATATTTTAGGGGTGCACGTGGGTATATCAACGACGTAGTGTTATCTGCATAGAGGAAAATCGATCTAGCAACTGCGAGGAAGGAAAACGTTACGGTGTGACATCTCTCGCGTTCTTCTTCTAACATAACTCCTAAGTTCTTTGACGGCCACGATTAATGGCAAAACTTTTCCAACCCAATACCAAGAAGAGAAACAAAACGAATATGCAAATGGGATATACTTTAAAAGGATAGAAGGTTTGGTGAGATGGGACGGCAAGCCTAGAGATAACTTAGTGTGGAATTGTTCGGAATAAATGTTAGACGTCCTATAGCTCTGGAAGAAGGATACGCTCATCATCATTAATTATAATAAGGATTAAGAAAGCCTGAGTATTCTCACCTACAGTTAACATAATAGGAATATCTTCAACCTAGGAAGGAAGGTGACTCTATAAAAGGTAATATTTTGTATAGGAAGTTAGATTAGACAGTTAATTAAATATAAATTAAGATAAGTGATCTAGTTGTGCGATCTGACTTGAATATTAAGTTTAATTGGTGGCTTATTCTCACTTTAAGAAAGTTGTTATTTAGAATTAAGTAATTTAAGTTATTCTTAATAAAAGTTGTGTTAAGAATCCAAAATGTCTCATCTTTTAGATAGTCCCACACCTCTAGCTTACGCGGATCACGTAAGACATGGCTATCGCAGGATGGCTATGTCTCAACGGGATCATATTGGCCTTAGCCTGACTAGAGCCCAGAGAATTTCAAACAATAAGGAAAGAATTTTAAAAAAATGATACCAGTACTTTTAAATACTAATCTACCAAGATATTTTTAACTAATTCCTAATAATATTTCGATCTTTCTCTTTCATAGGCTCCTCTACCGCTGCATCCCTTGTCCTCCCGGTCACTATCTGAAGGATTCTGAGAACTTGGAGTGCCTCCCTTGCCCGTACAACACGTACCTGTGGAAGGCGGTACCGCAAGGGTCAGAATCCTGCAGATCGTGCGGACCTGGACTCAGGAGCGAAGATGGACAGAGGTGCTATAGTGACTGCAGGGTCTATCTGGTCGACGGCACTTTCTTCGACTTGTCCACCCTGCCGGCGTAAGTTGCAGGGTTATTTATTACTGAATAGAAACTCTCGTAAAGGATAATGAGGAAAATATTAAATGTGTTTTGTCAGTGATGTAGAACTATAAACTATATGGTGTAAAAAAAATACGACTTCTCTATTTCTGTAGATATGGACTCAATATTCTAAAGCAGAATGTGAGTTTTCTGTTTTGAATCCATACTTCTAAAAGCTTCATCAAAGCATTTTTGAATGCTCTAGATTTAAAGTCTACCAAGAGCTTGGGAAAGTTAGAATTAAGAATTCTCTTTTAGATGTTCAGAATTTTTAATTTTTTTAAAATTGTGGAGAGATTCTAAAATGGGGTTTTTATAAATCTGTAATATGATATATGCCTTCAATATTAACATGGACACACACATACTGTATAAATAAGAACTCAAAAACTTAGAAATATTTTTTGCATTAAATTTCTTTCTATGTGTATGATAATATCTATCCTTTGGGGGGAAATCTAGAGTTTAATTCGATGTCTGATATCTTTTTATTAACTTAAAAATATTAACTTATTTTATGATAACTGAAATATTTAAGAAAAATCAGTTATTATATAAAATTATTTTTTGTATACAGTAAGACCCCGCTTAACGTGGGGGATACGTTCCACCAAAGTAGAGCATAATGCGAAACAGCGCTAAACAAGGCTATCTTAACATGTAAATAATGGGGTTAGGGGAAGATGGATAGAAAATTGGTTAGGTATTAAATTTAATAATTGTGTTTTTTTTTAATAAAAATAAAACCAAATATTTATTTCTTACAAAATTAAAAACAATATAAACGAATATATACATATAAAAACAAATAAAATTCTAAATCAGTCTATTCTGTGTTTCCAATGTTCTGCCTTTTTGTCAAGAAGGCATCTTGTTGAAATTGCCAAATTCAATACAGCACTAATTTGAGATTGACGTTCACCAGAATCTAATCTTCTAATCACTTGCATTTTAGTTTCCGGTGAAATGCTTTTTCTGATTGCTTTCTTTTCTTGTTTTTCATTATTACCTATGATAAAAACTAAAGATCATAATATTTGTCACTGTATTAATCGTTATAGTATTATATAAATTTATACTTACAATAATGTCAACAAATGTTTCAAATGATAAAAATACGTCCGTACAGCACCGCACCAAACAAGAAGCACAACTACACTGTTTCGGATATGCTATGCACATCTTTTGAAACCTACAATTTTGGGGAAACCCCGGGTTGAAATAAAAGAACGCTAAACCGAAACAGCGCTAAACGAAACAGCGTTAAGCAGGGTCTTACTGTACCTCATTTATATACCAATAGTATATATATATATATATAGGCCAATTCTCTACTAACAAGAGATCACATCCAAACAATAACATTCGACAAACACATAGACAGCAGGAAAATCACACAATGAAGGACAAAAGAGTAATCGAGATAATAAATATAAAATGGATGCTGCAACGCTATGAACATTATATATATACCTTTTTTTTACACACATATTTCATTTTACCACTTATACGAAACAAAATAACATAAAGACTGCATCTTATTAATGTGTTATGTTTTATTATAAGTTCAAAAAAAAAATGAATCTCAGTTAGTTTTAATGATATTTACTTTTCATATAAATTTATTTTGCTTTAATATGTAATTAACATTTAAAGAACACATAAAGACAATCATTCGAAAATTTATTATGCCCTGTAT
>BMAV01014787.1:164806-180931 GCA_019973955.1 Trichonephila inaurata madagascariensis
AAAGAACACATAAAGACAATCATTCGAAAATTTATTATGCCCTGTATAATATCATATAATGATTTAATTATCTTTTAATGAAAAATCACTCATTTTATTTAGATATATGGAGGTGAAGGGGAGTCCATTGTTTACAGCCAGTGGAACTCAATACTTTCACGTTTTTAATATATCTCTATGTGGTCAAAATGGAAAACCAACATCTGTATGCAGAAATAATGTTACCTATCACGTATGTATAAGAAAATATTACTTGACTAAGTAAGAGCGTAGTATGTAAAGTACAAAGTATAATAATATTATATAAAAGTATTAGTATATATTACCTTGTTCTTGATTTTATATCGAGATATGAAATGCTCTTATTTTCAGTAATCGAATAACTTTTAACAAATCTCTTTACATCATATACTATGAATAATTCTATACGTAATGCAGACTTCTTTTTTTGCAATGATTTCTACAATTGAATTTTCTTTAAAAATTTAATCTTACTTGGGGTTTTGAATTGTTGTTGACTTACGAAAATCGTTATTCAAGTTTTCACAAAAATTAGGGTTTCGAATGTGAAATTATGATACGCTATTTTTGAATTTAAAATTAATTGTCGTCTTTTTTTCTTTTTTTTAAATTTATAATATTTTACATGTTTCGTTTCAATATTGATACTCAATTTTTTTGCACAGTAAAAAAATCAAGAACTCCTTGTAACTCACAATGCACTTTTCTTCGAAAATAAATAATTTGTTAACAATATAGTAAAATTGTATTTAAAATATGTATATATTTTTTTTAAAAATGACAGTGTTGTTTGTTAGAATGTATTGAAATGTAATATGTTTTATTTATTAATTTATATTTATGTCAAATTGTTAGTTAGAGGAAATATTGTAATTTTTTTGCAATCTTATTTGCTTTAAGAAGCATACGTATAATATAACTAGTTTGATGCAATAATATAAATGTATTTTATTAGAAACAACCAGTGTTATGAAACTGTAATGTAATTCAAAACGTTTCATATCTCATCACAATAAAATAGAATTACAACTTACGGTTTCAATCAAATAGGCTTAATTATTTTCAATGACTAGCTTCATGCACAATTATTAATATTTACCTGGGCAAACGTGATTATTATGTGTTATTTATGAAGTTCACCACCAAAATAAAACCTAGTTGTTGTTTTATTAATCATATATTTTTTCACATTAATCGTAACTTACATTATATATCTTGTTCAGAGCGCGAAAATGAACCTTGTGTGGCCGTTTGCAAATCTAAGTAATCTGATATACCAGAAGGATAATTTTATTTTGATGTTACGCAATTTATTGTTAATCCTCCCACCCTATAATACAACTATTCAAAGTGATCATAAAAGTCAAAAATATTATAGATCACTAATAATTCCGTACTTTTTTTTATCTTAATTGGAATTAAACGGAAGGTTTCTTTCGATTAGGAAATTAAATTGAATATATATATATGTTACCATTAAAAAAAAGAGAGTGTATAATTCAGTTATTTCATAGAATAACTAGGTATTACATGAAATAAGTAGAAAAGTCAGTTAAAGTATATAATAGATGAAAAATTTCAAACTTTGCCTATTTATTCCATGAAATAACTAGTTATTCTATGAAATAACCAATGATGGACTGTTTAAGTGAAAAATAAATAATTTCAAAGTTATTTTACAAATTAATGGATCAGAAATAGCTAAAACCTCTCGAAAAGTACATTTTGCCCCTATTGCGGATGATTAATTGATAAATAATTAGGAAAAGCAGATGACATAATTTATTATTTCCCATATTGCTATCATTAATTAAACAGAAAGGGAAAATAAAGAATACGTTTTGCATCTGTTCCTGGTACAATTAACTTTAGTACTCCTTGAACTTAAAGGATATCATAATGTCGGAGTAACCAATAGTCACGTAATACTTTTTCTGTGCTGTTTTAGCATTTTCTACCTCTGTTATCGATGAATAGTTTTTCACGAGTAAGTTCAACACTGTTTTCTTTTATCTCACGCTTATTTAATAAAGATTCAAATCTCTCTTGCATTAAATCTTTCATATTTACTGGTTAGTGTCCCATTCCTGCAGAAGTTATTGCTTGAAAACAAGTTGCAAAAATATTTTTTAATAATCCAAAATGTAAAATACACCACCCAAATTCTACGCAATGAAGGGTCAAAGCAATGGAATGAAAGGTATACCCACACACGTCATTCCAAAGCAGATATAAGCTGTTCAAAACTATCTAAAAGTCGCTAGAACGGGTTCAAAGAACTTTCAAGTGCCGTATTTCATACTTTAACACAATCAAGTAATCGTTATTCTATAGAATACCTAGTTAAATCATAGAATTCAATAATTTTATGTACTTTAACTGACTTGTGTCTAGTTATTTTATGAAATATGCCTAGTTGTTCTATGAAATAATGGATTTCCCACTTTAACGGTAACATATGTATTGAAATCGCTTTCTTTAATGATAACTGTTTCTCTTTTTTATGATGGCCAGTCACTGGATCCTCAAACTGAAGAGATGGTGAATTCGTTTGTATGTCGAGCAACTATTGTACCCTCTCAAAACGGGGATGGACGAGAATCCCTTGTCACCCAATCAGTCAGGTAGATCACTAGTATTTAAATCATTTTCCATATTATTTCATCTATGTTTGACTTCTTTGTTATTGATAAATAACGTTGTATTTCAGTAATCATTGTGATAGATTCTTTCTTTATATGTCATCTTGAATATTTTTTATTTTATCTGCTTTTACACACACACACACACACAAAAAAGGGTGGAAATAATGAATATATTTTCAGTAAAACTAGAGAAAAAGATTGAATTCAGAAATTTGTTAAATTTATATTTTTACTAGCTGGTATACCCGTTCTTGGCCCGGGTGAATTGAAAATTTAAAAAATAGAGAATGAAAGAAAAATAAAAATTTTTTATTTGTTGAATTTAAGTGAATTACAAATTTTAAAAAAAAAAGGAGGAGGGGGTAGCATATCTCTACTGAACAAAAAATCAGATTTGCTAAATTTGACATCTGCAGTTCTAATAGTTGAAAAATGTGTGTTTTTTTTTCTGTCTCTATAATGCCTCCGTAACACCCATGTGGGTTGGATTTTGAAAACCCTCTTCTGATCAGATCTCTGCTCAGCAAAAATTATGTTTTCTAAATTTCAAGTTTATAGGTTTAGTTATTCATAAAAGGTTTTTTTTTATGTATAAAACACCCTCGCAACCCCTTTTGGATGTCAAATTTCGCAAAACCTTCTCTTAGAGGATCTCTACTTCATGAAAGAAGCATGCCAACTAAATTTCAAGTCTAAATTTAATAGTTCGAAAACGGAATTCTCTTTAAACTATAACACCCTTTTACCCCCTTGAAACCCCCTTCGGGTTCACTTTTTGTAAAATCCTCTTCTGTAGCGGTTCTTTACTTCTTGAAAGGGATATACCAGCCAAATTTCAAATCTGCAGTCCTGATAGTTAAAAAACGTGAATATATTTACCTATAACGGCGCTTAACCCTTTGTATAAACCCTAGCGGATCTCTACTCCGTGAAAGGAACATGCCTACCGAATTTCTAGTCTGAATGTGTCTAATAGTTTAAAAAATTGAATATATTTATAACGAATATTATCTGTAACACCCCTTAATCCCTTGCAACACCACATGTAGGAGTCGATTTTCGCAAAACCCATTTTGTAGCGGATCTCTACTCTATGAAAAAAAAATCTGCTTGTTAAATTTCAAGACTGTACGTCTAATAGTTTTAAAATGGAAATATATATATAATTATCTATAACGTTTCTTAATCTCCCGCAACACCACTTGGGCATCTATCGGAACATAGTTTTACTAACTCAGAAACCTTGGCGGGCATGCGTCTAAACATTCTCCAAAGTTTCATCGCAATCGGATGAACGGCTTAGGAAGGCGTAAGAGACAAACACACAGACACACATATTCATTTTTATTTATACAGATTTAATAAAATTAACCCTTTAACTGCCGAGGAAAAGTTACACGAACTTCTCCCCGTGCCACATTTTTTCACACGGGTGCACGTATTTATACAGTGTATCGGGGGAGGGGGAGTGAAGAAGCATTAGTAAATAAATCCTTTTCTAAAATAAGTAAATATTTCGCAAACACTGTCAAGGTCATCTTATTTCCTCCCAAAGCCTTAGGAATAGTTTTACTGATAGCAGCGCAATGCAAAGTTTGGCATATCTGAAAGGCGTATATACACGTCACGGGCAGTTAACGCACCGGTTGAACGAGGCGTGTATATACGCCAACGGCAGTCAAGGGGCTAATCAACTGGATGATTAAGAAATATATAACTGTTTACATTTATAGCACAACATAAATTAAAAGCTTTATTTCGGGTATGAGAAAATTATTATTTCAAGATATTGATTATTCTTAAAATTTAACTATTTTTTTCTAATTTTGAATATTTTAAATATTATTTGTCATTATTGAACTATAAAATATTTGTTATCATTTATACACGTAAAAAGTAGATTTCAAAACGTGGAAATTTACTATTTATTTTTTTTATCTCATTCAATTTTGAATTTTATTTTGATATTTTTAAGTTAAAAATTCGTTATGGATTATAATTTTTTTAAAATCATGTTTTGCTTATTTTCTACGTTCACATATTCTATTTTTATTGGTGTTTATTATTTTACATTATAAAAATCAAACCTACAAATATTTTTTTTTTTCTCTCAGGAACATTTTCCTCACAATCTCAAATTTTAACATGATAGAATACTTTATATAAAATTACATGCCTCAAGAAAAAAAAAAAGTTTTTATGACTGCAAAATGTATTGAAATAATCTGTGCTGTTTGTATTGCTCTACATTTGTGATCCAAGAGTGAAGGAAAATAATTTTTCTGTTGCACATAAAACAGTTCTATGGCATAATATACACAAAAAAGGGGATACTAGTCTATCTTTTGTTCAAAAAGCAGATTGCAGTTTTCACTTGTGCATTTTAGCACCAGGCTAGATAATATCTTATAAATACACGTTATTTATAACGCACACTTACTGTGCTCTTGACAAAGAAATTTGTCTCTTAAATCTTTTCTGTGCAGTATTAAAATATAATAAATATAAAATAAATCAAACAAATGCTTATATTTCTTACAGTATTGGAGATACTTTGGTTGGAATCACTACGAAGCACAAACTCAATGACATCGAAGTGGTTGACGAATTTGTCCAAAGTAAGTTTGTATTCAAAACAACATTACATCGGGTGTTTTTTAAAAATTACAAAAGAAAATTGGTTGAATGAGAAACTTCTCCCTCTGTTTTAAAGACACATTGCTAAAATTCATTGAATATGAATAAAGAGTCATTTAGTCACAGATGTAATTATAAAATGTCATATATATTTTTCAGATTTTTAGAAGAATGATTTCATTAGATATGTTGCTCTTTTTTTCAATAAAGTTTTTAAAGCTCTCGGAACTAAATTGATATAGGGGTGTTTCGCACCAAGCAGTGCTTCTTGTCGAGTGATATGAAATCCAAGATGGCGGCCTAGAGTTAACAAATCATCAGGAAAATAATTTCAAAGAACTGTTTTGAAGTATTTAAAAATATATTTCAAACGAAGAATACAGGAATAGATTAAAAATAACAAAGATCAATCAATAATGAATATCAATAAAATATAATAAAGTTATATTTACTAATAATATTATGTAATTATAAAAAAGAATAATAATCATAATGTAATATAATTATAATTATATATAATAATACTCGTATAACATAATAATTATAAATAAATAACATAATATTTATGAAAAATAATTGTTATAAATAAAGAATATAATTTAATTATATTGTATATAATAATAATTGTATTTTTATATTATATTATAAATAAAATAATTGCATAAATTATATTAAAATTAATAATGATTATAAATTAAAAAGTGCTATGATGAGTTGCAATATTCCAAAAACTGCGAGTTTCTGTAATGAATTGCATCGAGCAAGGAATTTTTAAAAATGCATTATTAAAAATTAAAATAAATTTTAAAAGCGAGATGTGTAGCAATAATTAAAAACACAGATCTCACACAATGTTTTTAAAAAGTATATCCTGATACTCACCAATAATGTTAGAAATATCCATATTCGAAAATAGCACAAAATACAACAGAAGACTAAAGCAGCTGTCTTGAAGAACAAGTGCAAAGGAAATGTTTAAATTTTCTAAGAAATCGAATTAAAATTGTCACACACACACACACACACACACACAGAAATTAATAGGGTTACTGCAGGACAAAAAACAATAAAATTTAAGTCTAATATTCGTTATCTCCATGGCAACCACATTGGCAGTATATCAAATTAGCACACCAAGTTCTCTTTCTCTAAAACCTATTTTCAAAAGAATACTTGTATAATGTGTTAATTGTTCTATGAATGAAGGAGAGTAGAATTTAAAAAAATGTAATGAAATCATTTTATTTATGAACAAGCTAAAATATTTTGAATTTGAAAAGTATGACTCTTTTTATGATTACTGTTTCATTCCATGTCATGAATTGAATTTAAAATCAGTACAACTTAATATATTTTTCTCTAACCACACCAATTTTAAATGGAAAATTTTAATTAATTTAACATTAAAGCAATCTTAATATATTTATGTTTTGCATATTTAATAAAGAAAATTAGAGGGAAAATAACACTGTTATCTAAAGTTTACAGATTTCAATTAAATTTATTTTTAATATTCTTTTTTTTTTCAATTACTACTATTAGCTCACACTCTCTATGTATTTATTCATTTATCTTCGTGGAATTTTCAATCGTTAATAAAATACATTTTAAAGCGCTCAATTGAGCTGAAATTTTATATACATGATTATTTTCAATGACAATTCAGTGATTTACTTATAATTAATAAAAATTAATTGATTAAAACTAATTATTCAAAGAATTACAAATACAGCCACATTGGCATCGTTTTTGGCGACTTATGTCAAAACATAAAAAGGTTTCTTTTCTGACATTTTAAAGCGCTTGTTTGAGCTGCAATTTTCTATACACTATTGTTTTGGGTAATAATTCGATAATTTAATTATAATTAACTGACTGAAACTAATTATTGAAAGAATTACAGATACAGCTAAGTTGGTTTCATTTTTAGCGACTTGGGTCAAAACTTTAAAAGATTTTTTTTCTCACGTTTTAAAGCATTCAGAGTTGAACTGAAATTTTATATAAGTATCGTATTATTTTGGATGACAATACGTTGCTTATGATAATTAATAAAAATTAATTATCACTTAATGTTGTGATTCTGTCATATGTATATATATATATATATTTATATTAATTGTAACTATTTAATCAAAAGTAGCTAAAATAAAATTTTTCTTTGTTGATTTAAGTAGAAATTGACTTAAAATTTTTTTTTAACATGACTTGTTATCTGTATATGTAACATTACTAATGCACATAATTACCTGCATTAGAGATTCATGTAAATAAATTGATTTCTGATCGCTAAATATTTTGCAACTTTTAATTCAAATTACTAATAATGTGGCAATTATTCTCACTTTTATAGTTTTGAATCTTTGAACAACTTAATTGTTTTTATTATTATTTTTTAGGCTCTGAAGGACAATCAGACATACATTTCTTTTACACATCACCCGAGTAAGTAAATTATTCAGAACATATTTTTAATATATTCATAGAACTAGGAAACTTGTGTATGATTTTGTAATTAATATTTATTATGAGATGATTTTTTTTAGTATAGCTCAGTATTTTAAACATTAATTTAATTATTTCTGCACATTAAATTAGCTAATTTCTAATGTACGATCTATTCCCTGCTTTTAATTAGAAGATATACTAAAAAGAGTATTCTGTTAATAACACTCTCATGTTAATCAGAAATGCAGTCGGAAATAATTTCCCTGTCTTAGTTTTACAATGTAACTGTTGCCTTAAGGTATCTGACTACCCTAAAATTGTAAATTTTACCATACATTGACAATTTTTTATGGTTTTATTTTATGGACCATCTTATTAGCTTTATAAAAATACCAAATTTATTATTTTCTTTTCACTGAGACAAAAACTACAAGTGTTTTAGTAAAAGCAGATGCCACAACTTTAAACAAGATGTCATACTTTAAAATGCGTTTTACTCAAAATGTGAGTTTTTTTTTTTTTTTTTTGAAAATGCTCAAAAGGTTTTGAAAATAATTTACTGAAATTTTGTTGTGTATGTTCTACATAATAGTAAAAGTGTTTTAACCTTTAGATTTATCAATCACTGTTTTATTGCAAAATTTACAATCCCTTATACGAATATAATCACAGTTTTTTAAGCTATTTCATATAATAACTAAGATAAAGAGCTCTAGTTTTTGCAAAAATTCCGATATCTCTTATTCTGAATGTCATTTCAAAAATGAATAGCAAAACAACACGTCATCAAAATTGAAAAAATGAAAATTTGTGTGTAAATTAGTACAGAATGGAACCCTTTTGTGTAATTGTTTGTAAATTTTTACCAATTTTTTTTCCACATTTTAGTAATAATAATTTCTTTTGCTCTTTTTATAGTTAGCATATTTTTAAGTAAAATGTACTAAATAAATCTAAAGACCGCAACATATCCCCATGACACATTTTTTTGAAGTTATACTTCTTATTGCGCGTTTGGAAAAAAGGATGAGGTTTAAATTTTTACAATGCGTGCGCACACCGTTGTCTAATATTGTGACGAAGAAAGGAACAAGGCGATGTTACTCAAGACAAGGCTTATTTTGTCGTAGTATATTGCACGGGCAGCACCACAACTGAAGACTTATCAAGCTGCAGTACTTTTTTATATCCACACCTGGTGGAGAGTTCTAGAATGACCACCAGTGGAAGATTAGCATAAATTCAATTTACATAATTTGCAATTGTGCATAATAATAATACTTAACGAAAGTCATAATTAAAGTTAACAAACAAAAAACTCTGTGAGGCTCGAACTCGAGAATAATAAATAACGAAAGTCTTGATTAAAGTTAAACAAGTATCTGTGTGGCTCGAGCCCTAGCCGTTTGCATAATAGAGCAGTGCTCTAACCCAGTGCTCCTCAACCTTTTTATCGCTGCGGACCGGTCAACATTTGATAATTTTACCGCGGCCCGCTGAGGGTGGGACACGTTGATTGTTTATATTTTAGATTGTTTTCATTCAACAATTTTAATTTAGTTACATTTAAATATACCTTCAGAATAAAATATAGTTACACCAAAAATGAATAAAAGTGATTTAACGTGGTATATAAAGTGATTTCTGTGGAAAGTTGCTCAAATCTGAGAGAAATGCACCACTTTTAATAAAATGGCAACATTTTAATGATCTTTAGGCGGCCCGGCACCATTTGATCCACGAACCGGGGGTTGCCAAAACACTGCTGTAACCTTTCGGCCTCTCAGAGCTTATCAGTTTGTGACAATATTTTAGCATGCCACTTTTTTGGTGCTAGGAGACTGATATTTGGGGTATCGTAATAACTATTGTTATAAACCATATCTGTTGGAACGCATCCCCTCCCCAGTGCATTGCCCCCTCTACATCTTTTTGGCCAATATCTTGGCACCCGAGCCTGACAGTCCATTCGGACCTGGCTCATTCGATCCCTCTCTATCTGCTCTGCCAATTATTATAATTTCATGCTCATAGGGCTATTTCTTCTATAGTTTTTAATTTCTTAAAACTTTTTAAATTTGTTTAAATTCACAATATCTTGGCTCTTGTTCGAGTCTCGGACTTGAGATTTGAACCAACTGTTCCACTCGTCAAGACCCATCCAGTCATCTTCTTCATTCCCATTGTGCAGGTATGGGGAGGACTTAAGTACTAAAATATCATGCTCCCATTTTAATCCTATGGGGCCTGGAAAAATGCCCCCCCCCCCCCCTCTTAAGGAATTTAGCTTGGAACTTGATTTTCGGAGGTCCGCCATATTTTCGTAGTAGCGCGAGCTTGACGTGGAATTGATCCCCTCCGGTGCTCCCCACCCCTACAGGGCTTCTCCAGTGATAACTCGAATCCTATGCAACCTTGGTTGACTGCACCGGCTGGATTCGATTGTTCTCCCTATGAGCATCCTAGATATATTTTTTCAGGACCATAGCCTCAATTCTTCACCCATATTTAACATTTTAAAATTATTTTAGTTTTAATTTTTTTTTAAATCCCGCATATCTCCGAGGATTTTTGAGCTTCGTTAATGATATTTGGACCATAGATTCTCTTGATTGAGCTCTTTGATCTGTTAAAATTCGTGTGTAAATAGTGGGCCAAGGAAGGCGTTATCACTAAAATTAGAGAGAATCCCCATGTTATTCCTATGGGGTTCGATCTTTTGTTGACGTCACGATTTTACAGAGATAGAAGGATGAAACTTTGGGATCACCTACTACTCTGTGTATCGTTGGGATGTACATGATCATTTACGTTACAGTTGTTCCCCCCCAGGGGGAGTTAGTTTCGTTTTCCTTTCCCGAGCTAGTGCCGCCCCATTTGCACCTACAGACTCCGGTCCGGTTCGAATGGATTCCTCTTGTTTCCTCACAACCAGTCCGAGTTTCAAATTGCTGGGTGTCCTGCTTCTATATTTTATTTAATTGTTTTAAATGTTTTAATTATTTTAAAATGACCATAACTCGGGGGCTCTTCAGGCGGATATCTTAATTTTCTCAGGAACGATTCTTCCCGCGGAGACATTCAAGATGAGGTCTCAGGTGTCACATTCGGTTCACCTCATCTCTAGATACAGTCTGCCGAAGCCCCCCCCCCTGTTATTGGTCCTATTGTCCCTATGCGGGGGTGTTTAAATTTATTTAAATCGTGATTATCTCGGGTTAGGCTGATCCGATTGACTTAAGGTTAGTGTCATTCAACTCTGCTCGTGACCGCCTTTCGTCCTTGGATCAGATTGCCCTGCTCAAGATTTTTAAAAAAGATTTTATTCTTGTTACGCCAAAGAAGTATAACTTCTTGCCTGCGTACATAAGTATACACGCATACACTTTCTCTTAAAGTTGTTGCAGGTAGTCGGATACCAGGATGAGCATGGAAAAGGAATACAATGATAGAAATGATACTTTATGGAAACAAATAATACTCACTAGATATTTAACTGATTTTCTCACTTTGCAGGAAGACCCAAGCGTGCAGTGAAGGAAGAAGCACTACCATCACTCTGAGATGCGACAGCAACATGGAAGGCAGTGGGCTCATCTCCCCTCCTACCTCCTGCTCTGATGGCACCTGCGATGGTTGCAACTTTCATTTTCTGTGGAGGACCCGACTCGCCTGCCGAGTGTGCACAGAAAGTGATTACCAGGTAGGATATTTAATCTCTCAACAGTAGTATTTAACAAATATCTTTTTTCTTTTTTGAAGAATAATGATACATAACTGAAACTCGTGAAGTTTATAATTTGGATGAAACTATTTAAAAGGGATGATCAGAAAAAAGAAATGGCGCTACTTTTCATACAGCTGGTTTGTGGGTAGGTAGTGAAAGCTCCCAGATGGTTCAGAACGATTGAAGTTGTGACGGGCTCACGCGTTTTTTCATTAACATATCCTTTTGGGTTCTTTGGGGCCAGAATAAATGTGGCAGTTAATAATAAATAACAGAAAGTAAATAACAGAAGTTTAGAGTAAGTAGGGGGAATTTGGGGAGTGTTATGTTAGTTCGTGTGGCAAGTGTGAATAGAGTTGAGTTGAGTTTGGTGTTTTATGGCGCAAGAGCCAGTTTTGGTTAAACTGCGCCAAACATTCATAGGTCTGTGGTCTGGACGTTAAAAGAAGAAATTAGATGACAAGATGGAGTGTCGAAAATAGAGAAGGATCACTGGGGTACCCCGGGGTCGTGATACCCGTGCTTAACAAAGATAGTAAACCCCTTGAAAAAAGGAAAAGATCATTAGGGTACCTCGGGATTGTGACACCCGTACATACCTAAAGAAGGTGAGCCCCCTGAAGGGATGTGGCAAGTGTGAAGAGTATTTCAAGGAGTTAAGTTACCCGATACAGAGAGCCCTTAGTCAAAGTGCATACCATTGCACGCCAGTGAACCGCAACTTCAGTTAGGATCAGATAGATTGAGACTTCGTTGGACATTAAAGTAGGACTGACCATTTAAATATTCGGATCTGTGTTCTCATTGAAATTGAGCTTAGGCGAGTTAGTTATTGATAGTGGCCGGGTTACGATATTTCGGTATTATATATTGTGTGTTTAGTCACCGTAGATTCTCTCACATATCACATTATTATCTAATTTGTTATTGGTTTAAGTTAAGATCTTAATAAAGTCATATTAAGATTATGGCAGCTTCTAGTTCTTCATTTATTCCTACACCTCTAGCTCACGCTGATAATCTAGGAGAAGGGCACCCGAGGGGGGCGTCCTTACAAAGTGACAAGACACTTAGGAAATTGGTCTCGTTTGGAAGAGCAAGCCGTCATACGATTTTTATGGCAAACGAATGTGCCCGCATCTGCAATGAGCAGACAATATGTTGCGAAATTGTGTCACTTTTTTCAATTAGACAGACAGGATGTCAAAAGCCGCAATATGACAGGGAGCAACCGGCCAAGTTCTTCAACGACAGAAATCAACACGGCACGAATTGGAGAAATGATTCAAAATGATCGACGAGTAATTCTGCGCGAAATCTCGTCAGCTGGGACTGAGCTATGGTAGCGTGTAGCATATCGTTTTCTCATGTGCCGCGATATTCCAAGACAGTGCTGGGAAATCATCCTGCTTTCTGATAAATGCATAAATAGACATGGTGATTATGTCGAAATGTGATAGGCACGTATGCCTCTTAATTCCCTTTTGTATTTTCTGTCTATTGTAATTAAATATTTCCTTATTTGATTTGTAACCTTTTTTTCTGATCATCCCTTTTACTAATCAAGGTTTCCCTTCCCCTATCAGTCTAAAAATAGAACGGAGGCTAAAGAAACCTGTTTAACCCTTTATCTACCGCATTATGATTTACTGCAGTTTTTTTTATGCAATATTTTTTTTAATCATTACATTGAAAATTAAGGGATATACATAAACAAAATGCTCATATTTGGAAAATTTAATTAGTTAGAGCTAATTAATTAATTAAAGATATTCAACTGTAAAATTAATTATATACACTATTCACTTAAAATTAAGAGTCAAATAGTTTTCTAAGGTCTTAATTGACGCATAAAAAAATGGGACACATACCTTTTGACACTAACTATTTTTTCGGAACAAAAATGACAATCTTCGCAATGCGTTGAAAACGCCGTCAGTTGAAAACGCAATTTCTGCTATAAAACTATTCGCCTTCCCCGCTAAAATACTTATCATAGAACCTATGCTGCTATATATCTTGGAAAAGTGGATTTAAAAGAATATTCCTGCTAAGTATCGTCAGAGTATTCGTAAAAATATGGTTATTCTATGCAATTTTAAAGTGAGTGGTACTTATAAGTATCGTCGGTAGATAAAGAGTTAATGAGGTAAAGAAGTGGGCGATATTTTTAAAAGAAGTAAGCTTTAATGACATATGTATAGAAATCAATAGAAAATGTGCTGACGTCGAGAGGGAAATGGGAAATTTCCCTGGGAAAAAATAGGGAAAAGGCTGTTCACTCGAAACAGCCATTTCACCGCCGAACTACGTAGCGAAAGTTTTTTATATTTTTCTTTTCGTTGCGTCATCGAATTTAATTTTTTCTCCATTCCAGATCGTGAGGGGTGAATGTGTCCAGGGTAAGCAGACTCTCCATTACATATCTCCTCAAGGATGCATTTTGCCAGATGGGTCTTCGGAAGCAGCTTTCAGGCGAACCGTTCCATGCACCGTCATCCCCAAACAGCTACAACTCCTGATCGGTGCTGGGGTCGGAATAGGAGTCCTGCTCCTCGTCATGGTGGTCTACTTCTGGAAGAAGAACAGAAAGTAAGTTTAGTGGTCAAAGTTTTTATCCCATGGGTGTCTTTTGTGTCAACTGTATCTTGTTCAATTCCTTTTCCTGCTCAAAGAAACATTTATTTCCAACAATCCAATGTTGTTTTTTTTACCAAAAAAACAAGACTGGTCCAATAAATCATTGTACGTACAGAATCAGTTCTCCATGACATTATCACCTTCAAAATAGTACCCTTCAGCATTCACACACTTCTGCATTCGGTTTTGCCATTGCTGGTAAAAGTTCTGGAACAAGGTTTTTGGAAAGCCCTTCAGGAGATTCTCCGTTTTTGCCTGAACCTCTTCAACTGAGGTAAAACGGACTCCCTTTAAGTAAGATTTACCTGTAGGAAATAAAAAAAATGTCGCATAGAGCCAAATCAGGAGAATAAGGAGGATGATCCATCACAAATGGTGGTCAGAAACTGCTTGACAAATAGGGTCGGGTGAGCGGGTGCATTGCCTTGGTGCAACAGCCGTCCATCATTCCCCAATTCTGGCCTTATTTTTCCCTATTTTTTTTCATGAATTCTTTTTAGTACTTCTATGTCGTCGTGTTGATTTACAGTCTGACCACTGATGTGAGTGGGAACCCACTCGTATCACGAATTTTGGCAATGTTTTCGTCTGTAATCGCTTACCTTGGGCCCCCAGCACGTTCATCATTTTCTACTCAGTCCCTTCCCTTTGAAAACCGCTGTCATTCAAACACATGTGCAAGAAACAAAGTTTCATCTCCATAAGCTTCGATTAATATTTGAAATGTTTTTGTGGCTGATTTCTTAAGTCCTTAAGTTTTTTTCTTAAAATTCGACATTTTTCGGGCAGAATATGGTTGCACGTGTTCATTCAATGTAGATCTCCCAACTGGCGTGATTGCCTAAGGCTGACCTCATGGATAGAGGAGGTGCGTGGGATGACGTCACCAAAACAAGTTGTGGCCAAATCCACACTTTTTCAAGCTACATCCTTAGTCTCGTTTTTCAATTCCTACTATTAGCTCACACTCTCTATGTATTTATCTTGTGGAATTTTCAATCGTTAGTAAAATACATTTTAAAGTGCTCTATTGAGCTGAAATTTTATATACATGATTATTTTGGATGACAATACAGTAATTTAATAATAATTAATTAAAAATTAATTGATTAAAACTAAATATTTAAAGAATTACAAATAAAGCCACGTTGGCATCATTTTTGGCGACTTGTGTCAAAACTCGAAAAGGTTTTCTTCTCACATTTTAAAGCATTCAGTTGAACTAAAATTTTATATACACGATTGTTTTGGATGACAATACGATACTTTAATGATAATAAATAAAAATTAATGACCACTTAATGTTGTGATTCTATCTTATGTATATACATATTTATATTAATCGTAACTATTTAATAAAAAGTAGCTTAAATAAAAATTTTCTTTGTTGATCTAAGTAGGAATTGACTTAAATTTTTTTTTTTATATTACTTGTTTTTGTGTTCACCTTGTATGTATTGTATGCATATCATAAGATAAAAGCCCAAACAATTTTCAGATTCATAATTTCATATCACTTCTTTCCTACAGTAAATAATGAATCACAATAAACATTAAAAATATTGTCTTAATGAACCTCTAAATTCTGCTCCATTGTAGACTGGAATTCAAGTACATGAAGTTAGTGCAATCGAGTTCTTCTAAAGACTGTGAACTTCCAGCCGCCGAAAGTTGTGCCATCGACGAGGACGAGGAGGAGCATTTCGATAGTGTTGCTTTCAGTGATAAGAAAAAAGGCATCTTGGGCAAGTTCCGCACAATCAGAGTTGGAGGTAACAAGGTAATAAATAATACTTCACTGTGTGCTGGCTGAAATCCTGATATGTTTATTTGCCTTTTTACTTAATGTTTAGCTCCTTGCTTAAGGTATCTGACTACGTTCGGAACCGTGATTTTGCAAACGTGTGTAAATGGATAATATTTATGATATTTAATGTCACTTAGGTTAGAAAATGTATAAAAAATTGTTTGAAGAATAGTATTACAGTAAAAAATTATTTAAGTACA
>BMAV01014787.1:185931-201477 GCA_019973955.1 Trichonephila inaurata madagascariensis
AAAAATATTGTCTTAATGAACCTCTAAATTCTGCTCCATTGTAGACTGGAATTCAAGTACATGAAGTTAGTGCAATCGAGTTCTTCTAAAGACTGTGAACTTCCAGCCGCCGAAAGTTGTGCCATCGACGAGGACGAGGAGGAGCATTTCGATAGTGTTGCTTTCAGTGATAAGAAAAAAGGCATCTTGGGCAAGTTCCGCACAATCAGAGTTGGAGGTAACAAGGTAATAAATAATACTTCACTGTGTGCTGGCTGAGATCCTGATATTATGTTTATTTGCCTTTTTACTTAATGTTTAGCTCCTTGCTTAAGGTATCCGACTACGTTCGGAACCGTGATTTTGCAAACGCGTATAAATGGATAATATTTATGATATTTAATGTCACTTATAGGTTAGAAAATGTATATAAAATTGTTTGAAGAATAGTATTACAGTAAAAAATTATTTAAGTACAATATTTTGACAAAAAATGAACATAGAATAACCCATTTTCAAAATATTCTCCTTTCATGGAAGATGCTTCTATTATAACAATATTTTGCCTGTATATAGCTCAGACCTCTGTACAGAGGCTCAACTAGAATGTTTGAAATATATAACTTAGAAGTGGGTTTATCCATGTTTTATGACAACAGAGGGGAGAAATTTTAAGAAAGAAACGCTGATAATTATTTCAAATGGCTGTAACTCTGAAAATAATGTGAACTTTTCAAAAATCATAGTTGAGCCTCTGTACAGAGGTCTGAGCTATATACAGGCAAAGTATTATTATAATAGAAGTATTTTTCACAAAAAGGAGAACATTTTGAAAAAAGGTTATTCTAAGTTAATTTTTTACCGAAATATTGTATTTAAATAATTTTTTTGGTCAAAATGTCTTTAAAACAATTTTATACATATATTCAAATCTAAGTAACACTAAATATCATGAAAATTATCCATTTATGTGCCTTTTTTAAAATCACGGTTCTGAACTTAGTCGGATACATTTAAATTTTTTTATTTTATATTCCTTTTTGAACTACGTAGTAGTATTTAAAAGTTCCCGGACTGAGTGCATAACTTAAAAAATATTATCAATTAAACTGCTGAAGCACATCCTACTTTAAAATAAAACCCTTGAGAAACAAAACTCTCTTGCCATGGCTTGTAAAGAATCCATTGGAATCCATTTTTAGTCATGACTAATTCAGCCTGCGATGCAATTTTAACTTCATCTGCAGATTGGTTTTCGTTTCACATGCGGGGAACGATATGCTGATGTTAAGATCCTTGATCAGTATTCATTGACATGTGGTCGAGGATATCCCAAGTGATTCTGCTATTGCTTGAAGCCTTCTCTTATACGTGTCGACGCAGAAACCTTTTCGATGTTTTCAGCGGTGCGGGAAATCTGTGGAGCTCTTAGAACGTTTTTCATCTTCGACACTTACTTTGCCTTCTCTAAAAACGTCAATGCTCCCAAAAGATTACGTTCACGATAATGTATAACAGCCTTACACCTGCTTCAATATTTCGCAAGTCCCCGTAGGAGTTTTTTCCCAAACGAACACAAAAATTGTGGCTGGGTTGTGGCTAATGCCACCTGTCTGACATAGTCAGAACCAGGCCCACGAAATTCATCGTGGCAAGGGGCTAGAAGTACGCCTGTCGTTGGCCTAGGCCTTGAGCACCATACAGGTGACATTACGAATTTCGGCGAAATTCCCCGAAGGAAGATAGATGACGACACAACCTATCTCCACCTCCACAATTTTGCCATGGGACTGGAGGGGAGGGAAATATTCTCCAGTCCCCTGCACTCGTGAATCAGCCTACAAGACTTTCGAACCCACTGATTTAACGAGCACGTACTCCGTGTGTACTCGGAGGGTATTTGGTGGCATCGGGCATCGAACTCAGGCCTTCCGGTCTGGTCCACCAGGTATCCATTATCCACTCAACAAGTGCAACTTCTTTCAATCTCCGACGACTAAAAAATATGTTAACATGGCGACCGACCGATCACGCGATTTAGAATAAACTTTTTTTAAAAAAGGGAAAGAATGACACAGAAATGTTATTGCAATCGCTCTACAGCAAAAAGTTTCCACGCTATAGGCTCAGTCTGGCAACTTTAAATTCTACCAGTATAAGTATTACATAAAATTAATCCTACATTGAATCCTCCTAGTACTTTATTGATTTATTTTCGTAATGCAATGGATCGAGTAATTACTCCTCAATTAGTAAATATAATACAAAAATGTTCTTAAAGTTTAAAAGTGCATGTGTTATTGAGTTTCAGTTTTCCTTTCCTTTTTCGTTTTATTTTATATTTTTTATAATTTTTTATTTCTTTTAACAATGTTAAATTTAAGAAATATTTAGTGAGTCATGGTAAAATTGCAATTCCACTTAAATTTACCTATTGTACTTAAATTTATCTTGAAATATCTTAGGATTTATATCTCTCGATTTTACTTATAAAGAATAATGAAAAACTCATGTAACTTTATACTGTAAATAAGCATATAAGAATTTTTTAATATTGATCGTTACGGGAAAGTATCATATATTTAGGAAAGTACTTTTTGCGCAAACTATATATAACAATTTTTTTTTTAGCGAATGTTATAATTCACATTAACTGCATTTAACTCTAAGTTTTTTTTTTAAAAAAAAAAAGATAAGGAAGAATATAAACTTTAAGAAAACACACACACTTTTAAAAAAAATACTCATATAATTAAAAAAATCTTCTCTCTTTCTAGTTTCTCTTTTTACAAATAACAGTTTCTAGCTGTGTACTTAAAATTATTCTCTAACTATATATTAATTACTACACTTTTATTTTGAATTGGAATTCGGTAAATTAGAAAAGCCATCATTTTTCTCTCATTATCTCTGCCTCAGATGCATTCTGTTTTATAAATATTAAAAGACCTTCGCAAGTTGGTATTTAATTAATAGATAGAATTTTATCGTTTTTAAAATATTCATTGCCATCTTTTAACTATTTCTGAAACACAAAAACATGCATGCACATTTATATTCGAAAATACACCAGAAAAATATGGTTACACAGTGAAAATCGTTTAACACGAAACTGAGGGGGCCTGTGAAATATTTTTTCATGGTACAAGATATTGGGCAAAAAAAACAAACATATATTCCACAAAACTATGTTGATTTTACATAGACATGAAGGTTGGAAGGATTCGATCTGGGTACCTTCCGTTCCGTGCGCAAGTACTTTATCGACCACGCCAAAACAATCGTTTTCGCGTGCTGTTTGGTGCCAGTTTATATAGATATCCCACCACCACAGACATATTTATGCATGCATTTAATAAAAATTTTATTATTTCTAATGGGCTGCGAATTGATCATAAACCATTGCAGACCTAGTACATCCCCCGGAAGTTGGTATCACTTTTTAGTGCCGTGCCCTATAGGCGGATACCAATCACCGCAGGTAATTTTGACTCCTAGTTTCCACACTAGAGGGAGGCACCTGAGCTCAGACGGTGCGAACTTGTACCAGGATTTAATTTTGCCGAGAACATCCAAGCCAAACAGACACTCTAGGGATCTTTTACATGCCGTACAATCATACGAAATGGTCGCTGTCGATTTTCTGCATCATGAAAATCCACCGACTTGGGCCGGGGTCGAACGCACAACCTTGGGTACGGAAGGCCAGCGACAAACCAACTACGCCACCCAGCCGGCTATTTAAAAAAAAATCAATGAAACAAAAACTTTTAAATTTTTTTTTAAGTCCAGAGGGAAAGCAAACTGCTATTCCGCTTAAAATGAAGATGAAGTTTCATAAGGCTATTGATTAAAAACAAAAGACGAAAACGAAAATATGTAAAGATTCTTGTAAAATCTGGCGGTGTAAGTTGTTGTAAAAGTTCATGTTTCATTGATTTTTATTAAATAAAAACTTTTACAACAACTTAAGATCGCAAGATTTTACAACAACCAAAATCTTTACATATTTCTGTTTTCGTCTTTTGTTTTTGACCAATAGCCTTATGAAGCTTCATCTTCCTTTTAAAGTGGAATAGTAATTTGCTTTCCCTCTGGGCTTATTCTGCCATTGCGCTCTTGAAAAAAATTCTTCTAAAATAAAAAATAAGAAATTCGTGGGCGTAACCCACTGATTTCTACTCACACTGCGATGTACTCGCCACCGAATTCATAGCCGATGAGAGACGAAATGTTTTTACATGGCATTTTTAGGGTAAAAGTAACTAAGATAAACAAAATTGGCTCATGTCACAGGCTCTATTCCGGGGGTATTTTAATGTGAAGTTAGCTTCCTCTCTACAAAACATGGAAAAAAGACATCTTTCTTTCATTTCATACTCCTTTAAATCTCGCCTGCTCTGCTAGTGTGTTTCGTATTTTGTTCATTCTCAGAGGAAAATCTATTCGTGTTAAGCGATTTTCGTTTCGTGTCAACCGATATTTCGTCTTAAGCGTTTTCGCGTGAAACGTATTTCACTGTATTTAAATATATAATTTTTAAAATTTGCGCAATGTTTTCTTTTTGGTTAACATAATAAATATATTCATCTGCCAAACTTTTAAATATTTACTCAAATGATATAAAAATTTCACCCAAACTTGTACAACGTTTTATATCTGGTATTTGTATAAAGAGAATCATTACATATATTTGTTTATGATTGATTTTCCATCCATAATAAAATATTTTTCAAAAAGAAATAGCTTTTTAAATCAATTGCTTGCTCAGGTGTATTGGGAATCTGAAACCGAAGCTCTTCAAGGTTCGTGGACTCCTTCCAATTGATGATAGTTAAGTTCTACTTTAGAAATGCCGTCCAGTATATAAAAGGTATATTTGTTATGTATGCTTGCAAGCAAAGTTTAAGTGCACTTGCATTCTGCCATGCTCAACTTAAATCTTTCTCTGGAACTATACTTCACTCTGTTTCACAGAAATTGCCGATTTCTGATTTTATTCATTAAAAAAATTTATGAAATGATTTTGTATCTAAGAACATAAATGCACGCTTTTAGAGACTTTTTTCCCCATTTTCTTCTGTTTTCTGTTATAGTTCTCTTTTGTGTAACAGTTTCACTTCTGTGCAAAGTTAAATCTGTTTTTTTTTGTTTGTTTGTTCATAATGTAAGTGATTGTGGTCGAGCAATTAAAAGAGAGAACGTTTTATTAAGAGTATTTTTAATCCATAACATACATTCATTCACTGTATGATTAAGTGAAATTTTAAGGTTCTCGTAACTTTTGATTTGTCCAGGAACTTTGAAAGTTTCTTTACAGGAAAAATGATAATTGATAACCAAATAGAATATTTTAATGAATAGGTTAAAAAATCATTATTAAACTAAAAAATGCTCTTTTACAAATTCCATTAATTATTGATTAATTTCTACAATAGAATAAGAAAACACTTAAGACATAAAAATAATCTGTTCATTAAAAAAATTCTGTCATTTTTATGAAATATTATTAAATAAAAAGTCCCTTTTTTAAAATATATCAATAAAAATTGTTTTTGTACTATCATTTTTCTGAAAGATTTAAAAATGAAAGAATAAAAACTCAATAAATGCATTTATTATGAATAACTATTCGCTATCATTTCTAATGAATAAATCCCTTCCTTCTTCAGTGGCTCGACAGCCCATGGTGGGCTTTGGCCTTCTCAAGAAACCTTTTCTTGGCCAGCCTTCTTTCTGCTAGTGCTCTCTAATTTTTAGTTATCAAAACTAGAAATCTTTTTCTAGGCCATCAATCCATTAAGATTTGGCCTGCCTTTTATTCGTGTGCCAATTGGATGGGCATTGAAGATTTTTTTAGTGGTGCAGTCTTCGTTCATTCTGACAACGGGGCCTACCCATTTAATTCGTTGTATTTTGATTGTTAACGATATCAGAGATTCTTTGTATGAGTGATAGAGCTTGAAATTTGATCTTCTTCACCATATGCCATTTTCCTGAATTTCTCCAAAAATAAATCTTTAAGTCTTTCCTTCCTAGATACGTATCCTGTTCTCATCTGTTCGAGACATGGACCAAGTTTCTCATGAATAAATTAATATTGATCTTAAATGACTTTTATACAATAGAACCTTTGTTTTTCTTTAGATTAAATTTTATTTCATATATTTTTGTATTCTATTAAGACATCTATTAACCATAGTAATTCGCTTTTGGATTGTAGTAGTTACAATCGTTTCTATTGTTAATTTCAGAACTTAAATAAGTGAAACTGTCAACAACTTTAAAATTATAAATGATTAAATAAAGAATTGTTCAATGATAAAAGAAATAATTATGTTTAATAGTGAGATAATCATCGACAATTCTTTTTACAAAACATAACAATACGAATATGGTTAAATAAAAAACATATTAAGCATGTATCTTTCAATATATTAAGATAAATATGTTCAGATAACAACATTGATTGGGTTTTTAAAGTTATTTATTGATAAAATTAGGAATAAAAACAGATCATAAAACATATTTGATAAATAAAATCATTTTTTATTTCATTTTTTGACAAGGATAAAGTTATAAAACATATTCACAGTTCACAATTTTATGATGTTTTTTTTTTTTTTTTTAATTTTTTTAAATTTGATTTATTTAAACCACAATTTTTGCATTCCTTATTTTCTCTCTTGTAACTAAACAAACATGATCCTTGTTTTGAATCTTTATAAATTCTCTTTTAAAATGTAACTCTTCCCTTGCAGGAGAAACAATACAGAACAGTGTATCTGGAAGAGGACCAAACTGAGAACGAAACTTAAATTTATGAACCAATTCGGAAAGATTACGAAGTTTTATTTTTACAGAAACATAATTGATCCTTACATTATTCTTATGCATTCAAATTTTCTGAACTGTTAAAAGAATTAAATGATCAGTGGAAATGGATGTATATAATTGTTAATCTTTACTTCACCAAAATTGTCTATTTTATAAACGGAATGCCTGTCACACAAGCAATGGTTTCTTGAAATATTAATATCCTTAGGATTGATCCCTTAAATTTGCTATTATAACCTGTAGAGAGGCAATGGACACTTTCTAAAAGATCTGTATATCAATTAATCTTGTATTAGAAGTAGAAATTATTTTAGCTACATAGAAATTGTATTAATCACTATATTGATGTTTATCATTTTTCATTTTGTATGATATATATTTGTGATTTTGTTTTTGTCTTTGAGAAAGTTTATGATCTCTCGTTGTAGAGTTTTGATTTAAATTATTTCCATTCCGGGATTTTTCTCAAGGTTATATTGTGCATATTTTAAATTATGTGAATTGTTTGTAATTAAATGACATCGTAAAAATGGCTATATTGTTTGTATTTTAGTCGTTGCGAAGCATTACTATATGAATTTTTGTCGCTTACTACAAGAAAAATGGTATCTATAAACTATTGAATGACATTGATTCCATTTTTGAGTTCTAATTGCTGTTAATTTTGAATTAATAGATTTTTATAATTCGTGTAATATTTTCAGTTGATTCTCTTGATTTGAAAATGAAAAAAAAAATCAAATTATTAACGTAAGATTTTTAGTTGTTTGAATGCCTAATTTTTTAGTAATGCATTAGGAATTTCAAACTTTGCTCAAAATTTGTAATTAATAATAGCAAAAGGTGCCAAAATGGGGTGTTACATCTGGTTTTGATTATTTCTTACTTGTAAGTTAAGTTTACCATAATGAGAGAGAGATTATGCAAATTTTAATGGAGGGGGGTAATAATTAACAAATGATATAATTATCTTAAGGGTAATAGATCTTCTAAATTAGAAACAACAATTAAAACATAATATTTTGCTTCTATTTAAATTTTAAAATTTAAATTACCTCGTATTATATATATACTCTTCGAACCTTAAATTAAAATTTACTTACCCTTTTATTTTTTTACATTATCTTTAAAAAAAGTGTATATTGAAGAATTATATTAATCTTTCAACTGCATATTTTTTCAATTGCTCGTAATTCTTCCGATGCTAGGTTTGGAATCTAATATATATGGAAGAATACGTTGCTAAACATGACTAAATTGTCAATTTATCAATATTTTTTTAAAAAATGGCATTCTGTTTCCGATTCTATAATTCACGAACTAAGTGTTCATTTTGAAGAAAACAAAATTAAAAATTTACTCTCAACATTTATTGAACACAATGCAATTTTCATGTAAATGTATTTTTATGAAATGTACATTTCTATACATATGTTTTATATTTTTACATTAAGTGTATATTTTATTGATCATGATTTTATTTAGACAGAATGTTATGTAAATTTCCAGTTGATATCTTTTGTGTGTTTAAGGGAGTTCTAGGTTTACCATTCCAATATACATTTTCATTCACATTTTTTTTTCCATTATCAGTCAGTGTATCACTCAATTTGATTCATTATGTAATGAGATTGTAGAACTTATATTTAGTCGTTTCATCTTTTTCATACATTAGTTACTTTATCTAAATATTTTCATTAAGTGTTTTATTTAATTCGTTCATTTTTAAACCAAGTCTTTACAAAAAAGTAAATTGTAGTACTTTTTTTTTGCCCTATTGTGTATCGAATTGTGGTTAAATATCAAGTAATTCAATAAATTTTTAGAACACAATTAGGTAAAAAATTATACGTTTTATCGTTAAAAATATTGAAATAAGCTACAAGTTTTTTCGAGAAATATAAGGAAATATATTTACGACATTTTGGGAAAGGTATACTTTAACTATACAGAAAATATTACTTAATATGTTTTTTTAACAATAAAATAAAATTGTTCTTTCAGATAAAAAAAAAAGTACGAGAATGTTGATTGCGCTGTTAATTTTTAGAATGTAAAACTGCTTAAATAAAAATAACTGTTAGGATTTTTTAAAGAAAATCACATTTGTTAAAAAAAAATACTTGTACTTAAAAGTAATAGTTAATGGTATGAAAGTGAGAAATACATTAAGAAAAAAATATACTTCAAACGAACAAAAACATTTTATAAATTACAATCACTTATAAAATATATCACATTTTTATTTGGTGTGACATTTTGCGATTAAAGATATATTTTCGAATAAATATAATTTGGAGAATAATTTGCAGAATACGTAAATTGAAACCGCATTAGGAATAATAATTGATACATATGGCGCATTTAACACCATTGTATTAAAAATTACATAAATTAAAAACGTTTCACGTCTAATGTTCGATATGTACGGTAATACTATCGAAACATTACAATAATAAATATAGTACACTTTTCAACAACGAAATTTAAATATGAGGGTGAAGTTGTAATTTTTCCATACATTATTTTTAAACTTGTGATTAAACAATCATATTAATTTTAATAGAAATGAAAATTTAACAAATATTCTTTTTTGAGCATAAAATTAAATATATTCAAGGAAAACTCAATAAATATATTGAAAATAAATAAGTTACATTACAAATAATCAGTCACAATTTCGTTTTAACTGCTTATCACAAAGATAAAGTTGAAAAATGTCTATTAACTATAATTTTGAACTATAAATGTATAATAGAATACAATAGGCTTAATATCCATTGATCCCAAACTAGACAGACAATAAACGGGTATGTTTTAATCCAATATCATCATCTAACAGAATCTTCTCTTAGTATTATGTTACAAAATTTACTTATGTAATAGATTTAATGGCACGACCAAAATGTAAAAACTTTGCCATTAATTGTATATTTTCTCATACATTCTGTATTTTGCTAGTATATGTTTGTGTTGTAAAATTGTGTAAAAAGCACTGAAAGCTTTTCTAGGGTGAGTGGCTGTCTAGTCAATGAAAAGTATTCTTCTCCTGTTGTTCGATACAGAATTTTGATGAAAAAAAAATCAAAATTATATGCTTGCTGCATATGCACTAGGAGCAATAGTTATTATTATTTTTTTTTCGTTCCACTTTAGAATCGAAGTTTAAGAATCATATTTGCATCTATTTCTTTGTTTATTTTGCCTTGTATATTTAAAATGTGCATTCCATAATAAAATTTAAAAAATATGGTGATTGTGTTGAATTACGTTCGATTATAACACACCCGTTTTTTTCCTTTCAATTCCTACTATTAGCTCACTCTCTCTCTATATATATTTATCTTGTTCAAATTTTCAATCGTTAATAAAATACTTTCTATTCACATTCAATCAAGTTCAAATAAATTTTTCAAACTTGTAGTGGATGGCATTTGATGTTAATACAGTTTTTTTCAAAAATTAATTCATTAATTTAATGAAATTAAATTAATTACCGGTTTTCAACCAAACCGGGTACGCATTGTTAAATAATATATGTATATATATATCTTGTTCAAATTTTCAATTGTATAATAAAATACTTTCTATTCATTCATTCAAAGTAGGAATTGACTTAAAAAAAATTATATTACTTGTTTTCTTATATAGACACAACATACATATCCTAGATGAAGTTGTTTTGCGTCACATTATTTTAATTAATATATTAAAGGTAAAACCAATAACAAAATTTTGAAGCTAGAAAATTAAAGCTGTAGTTTACACAACATTGATATTTTACAAATGATATAATCTGAGAAAAGAATTTATGTTTTGCTGGTATTGTTAAAATAAACAACTGTGTGAGTGTGTGCGTGCATTTAAATTAAATAGTATTACAGATGAAAAATGATAAATGAACGAGTTATCGAAAGCGATGATTTTCAATAACTGATAAAGAAAACATGCAAACCATATTAACATACAGAGGTGAGGATCCCGTGGCCTCTGCGTGTTTCTTATGTGGCCTTTATAAAAGCTAGCATTTGTATTAATTAATATTTAATTAAAAAGATTGCACCAGGTTACAAATCAATAGAATTAAATAAAGAACGGCATGAATGTATGAATGTTTCAATGTGACTGCTCGTGGGAATATCCAATTGTACATTTCAAATGTTAGAACTCCACCTAGTGCAACATGACAAACTACCACACATGCTCTATAAGGCTCCATTAAGGATTCCCGTTATGAAGTTTGATCCAAATATATAATAAATTCTTAGATAAATAAAAATACCAACAGTGAAATGTAGAAAGTTGCAACGAAATCTATGAACTTAATAATTTTATAAAAAGAAATAATAATCAATGATGAAAGTTAAACAAGGTTTTAGGATTATTTGAATACAAAAATATTGCATGCTGTAACTTTTTATATCAAATAATAAATAAATAAGGATTTAATTTTTTTTAGTAATATTTCTATGCAATGTGCGCAAAATTGTTAAATCTATACAAAAACTATAATAATTTAATAAAAGTCGCGTTTATAGATACATCAACTTATGTGGTGTCCTTTATTACTATTTAATTAACATGCGACCTCTGATGGTAAAAAAGTTCTCTAACTCAGTCATATTACATACGTAATGATTATTTAATGAATCTACTTTTTTCATAGACATAAATCAAAATAAAAATATGTACCAGAACAAATAAACGTGTAAGTACTATAAAAGATAATTATGATGTGTAATTAAACGAATTAAAAGATATTATCTTCATGTGAAAATGGAAATATTTAATTTTTTAATTTCAGAATTTCATATATTATTATAGGTTTTAAAATCCATTGTCATTCATTCTTAGCTTTATCTCAATTTGTCTTTTAAATAAGTAAATTCATTGAATAAGTAATAATTTTAATAAGTAAGAAATTGGCAATTAATGATAGTTTTAATAACATGTCAATCAAGAATCATCTTGAAACTGTTGATAAATATTTAATAGATAAATAAACATTTTACTGCTAATTTATTATACAAATAAACATTGCATTAACAATTTCCTTCAGAATCTATTTCTTAAACAGGGAGAAAATTATAATTTAATTTTTAACATTATTATCCTAATCATGCTATATTACTTTTAGAGAAAAATCTTAATTTTTTTTTCAATTTTCATGCATATATGCATAAGAAATGTCTTCATAAATTATTTTATTAAACAATGAATAATTGATACAAATAAAAGGCAATGGCGAACGCTTTTGAAATATTTCGAGATAATTCATTTATCCAATTCAGAACAAATGACGAAATGTCTAATGTTTTTTCTTTAAGTACAAAATGTGCAAATCATATAAAAATTAATTGAAATGTATTATTTGTAAATTTTTTAATAAAATATTTGACTAAAAGTATATTTTTCTATATATAATTAAATAGATATAAATTTTATTGCAAATTAAATAAATACGCGAGATAAGTCATCTAAAATTGAAATTTTCATTTTTTTTTTTTTACCGATAGTTTTTACTTTACCTTTCCCCACTCAACAGCTATAAACAGCACACCTGACCAACAAAGATTAAGAAATAAAAGTAATGCTTTGGAAACCAATCATAAAAGAAAATGTTCAAATATTCACATTAGATATTTGATACTCCATAGGATTATAATTTGTTTCTAATTGAAAAGGTGAAGTTTCAATTTAATAAAAATATTTATCTTCAAGTTAAAAGGATTGTGTTCATTCATTATTATTAGAATATCTTTGCAAGGTAATGAAATTATAATTATTTAACAGGAAGATAATATTAATTTTTTAATAATGATTATCGATCAATGAAATAATAATTAAAAATATTTGAAATAATTATTAAATAAATGATATATTTACATGTTAGTAAAAAAATTAGAAAATGAAACAATTCTTTCTTAAAATGTTTATTTATGAATGGAAGTTTCAGAAATAATTATTGCTAGTAAAAGAAAGTAACTATGTATTAATTAAATAATTCTTAATTTTTCTTTCTTTCTTTATTTATTGTTTCATTTTAGCTGGATTTTTACATTTATTGTATCTGTACGTTTTTCCTGGTGTAATAGTTCAAAAAACGGAATTTCTTTTATTTATAACATCCTTACAACCTCGCTTGGGAGTCAGTTTCTAAAAAAAAAACCTCTATTCAACAAAGTTTTTAGTGAATCTCTATTCAACAAAAGAAACATATTTCAAATCTGTAGGTCTAATAGCTAAAAAGGCCTACCAGCCGGTGCCTCAAAATGTCTCAGTTCAAACATAATTTATAAGGTATAAAGCAGGGATGGTGAACCAATGGCACGCAACACAATATTTTGGGCACGCCACCGATAAAAATGGTTTGCATTTTAATTCAAAATAACAAAGTTCACTATGAAGTAATACGAACAAACGCGAGTGATCTGTCACGAGGAGCACACTCGTTTCTATTGTCGAGTCTTAGTTATATCGTGCCAATAATTGCAATATCGTGAACTATAATTGCCAATGATATAAAGTTTGTCTAAGCAAAGCACAGTCAATTTCAGTGTATTTAAAAGTTTATTTGTGTTATATTTACGATTTTTAACTGTTATTTAAGATGGCTGATCTGCAAAAAAAAAAAAAAAGGAAGAAGATAGTAAGTATAATAG
This sequence comes from Trichonephila inaurata madagascariensis, assembly GCA_019973955.1. Classification (NCBI taxonomy): domain Eukaryota; kingdom Metazoa; phylum Arthropoda; class Arachnida; order Araneae; family Nephilidae; genus Trichonephila; species Trichonephila inaurata. The sequence goes on from BMAV01014787.1 coordinate 199,410, forward strand.
ACAATTTCTATGTGTTTATTTGATAAACTGAACTTGCTCCAATTCGATTGGTTGGAAATTGAACAATTTAAAATGCAAGTGATTGATTTCCAGTCTAGTTCAATACCGACCCAAAAATTTATTGAAACAAGGGAAAAGGTCGAATTGATTGAAACAGGAAGAGATTAACAAGATAATAAATAAAAATGCCAGTAACGAAATTTTATTGAAACATAGAGTTCGATCCCAGATACATTTAACTGTGAAAAAGCTGGTTCATGCTATTTTAGTATATTTTCATCTACCTATGCCTGAAAGTAATTGGTTTTAGATATGAATAACATTAAGGAGATTTGGAAACCTCTCTCTCTATGTATACTGACAATGTTAAATTGGCTGTTTTCGATGAACCTTTTCTCAAAATCTGTTATATGTACATGCTCGATTTTTTTCATACAATCAAAGTACACCTTTCTCATTATACTGAAATGAGCTTTTAGCTAATCTTGAATTTTTTAATAATTTATGAAATTTTTTTATCAAACATTGCGAAATTTGACCGATTTTTCACATAAAAAATTTGTAAAATATAAATTTCTGAGTTTTTTTTTAAAAAATGCTCATTTTAGTACATATTGGTCATCAAGATAAATATATCATAAAAAATGTACATACCTGTGAACAGTAGTTTCTCAGAAAAGGTACATCGAACATCAAAATTACATTCTGAAACAAACTGATTTTAATGTATACAGTAAGACTTCTAATCGGCTAGGAAATAAAAAAATAAAAGTCTCAATTTACAATAAAAGATAAATGTTTTGGTTTATATCAAAAGTTCAACTTTTAACCAAAAACGAAGTACTTTGTTTACATTTTTCTCCATTCAAATGGGTGTGGCCTAGATTCAACGTTTATTTAAAAATAGGTTCTTAGGGCTTCTAATTACCCTAGAGGTTAAAGTAAGATATTTTTAGAAAGGTTAAAATCTATACAATTTGAAAATATGAAAATCTCAAATTGTGAAAAAAAATATGATTTTAGCTATAGTCCAAAAATGTGTTAGTTGTCATCTAATCTGCTGCAACAGAAATCACACTAAGGTTACTTCAATTTGAATTACAAGTATGACTAAAACATTTACAACTGTACAGTGCAAAAAATATTTTTTTCTAGTAAACAAAGAGTTTTGTGTTGTTAGTGTTTAGTTTCATATTTTCCCAATAATCCCGAGGCAAAAATAATTGACGGCACACGTCTATACCTCATTAAACATTTATTTAGAAAAAAATGGCACATTGATCCATAAAGGTTCGCCACACCCCTGGTCTAAAGCTATGACCCCCAACCTTCTTCTCACCTCAGACCGGTCAACGTTTATTAATTTTACCTGCGGTCTACTGGGGGATGAGGGGTGTTGACTGCTTACATTTTAGATTTCTTCGATTTAACCTCTCGCTGCGCATTCCGCGATTTCCGCGGACAAATGTAGACGTAACGCACGTAGCACTACGCAGCGAAAGGGTTAATAATTTTGGTTTGATTGTTTTTAAATACGCCTTAACCTTTTATCTACCGACGGTACTTATAAGTACCCCACTCACTTTAAAACTACATAGAATAAACATTTTTACGAATATTCTGACGATACTTAGCAGGAATATTCTTTGAAATCCACTTTTCCAAGATATGTGGCAGCACGGGTTCTATGATGAGTATTTTAGCGGGGAAGGTGAATAGTTTTATAGCAGAAATTACGTTTTCAGCGGATTGCGAAGATTATAATTTTTGTCCCGAAAAAATACTTAATGTCAAAATTTAAGTTTCTTTGTGTGTGTGTGTTAATGAAGACCTTAGAAAACGATTTGACTCTTTATTTTAAGTAAGCAGCGTATATAATTAATGTTACAGTCTGAAATAAAGTTACTTTTTTAAATTAGGCTGTTTTCAAAAGAAGAAAATTAGCTATTTTTATTACCTTTTTTATATATATATATATTCTGCAATTATGATTTTTTCCTCCTTAAAAGTATTTGTTCGAATTTTATTTTTATATTAATACATGACCCATAGATGGCAGCACGAATGA
>BMAV01014787.1:201487-216113 GCA_019973955.1 Trichonephila inaurata madagascariensis
TTTTATTTTTATATTAATACATGACCCATAGATGGCAGCACGAATGATTTTATAGGAGAAATTCGTGCATTTCTCTGCTTTGAAATATTTTGAAGTGTCGTGTGTAAAATTATTACACCCATGCCGGTTTATCCATTGGGCGTCCTGGGGCCCGGAGGGGCTCAAAAGGGTCCGGATAAGCTGGGGTTTACTAGATTTTTTGGCTATACCTTTCGATAGGGCCTGTAGATCTACTGTGCCCAGGGCCCGAAATGAGCTTAAGTCGGCACTGACAACACCCGATTTATTCCTAATTGATATTTTGTACGTTGATATACTGAAGGACACTCTAAAAACTAATAATTTTTTGAATTCCATTCTATTTGAAAAAATGTTTGAATCAGATTTTTTTCCCCCTATTGAATATACTGAAGAAATATATTTGAGAAACTTTACTTGAGGCTTTTCGTTTTATTGTGTGAATCAATTCTTCATTTATTACTTGACAGTTGTTAAATATTAAGTAAATATAACTTTCGAATAAAAAATATTTTTTCTAAATTTGTAATATTTAATTTATTTGAATGAAAAAAGGGAAAATATATGTAGATAAATTCTTCAGATTAAAAATGATATGCTGATATGGAATGATTGATTAAATCCCATAATTCATTCTGTTTCTTGATTTCTCTCAGTGAAAAGTATATAATTAAGATGACCAATTTTTTTGCAATGAAAAGGAGGACAAAAAATTAAAGAAAAAATTACAACGTAAATATCTACAACATTTTACTAACTCAAACAAAAATACACTAATACGCTTAGATCCCTTTTAATTATTTACTTAAACGAGTATTTTTCCATTCAATGAATTTTGTTTTCTTTGTCAATATATTATTTTCTAATAAATCGAAAATTTCGGAGCAAGGAATATCCTTTGTGACGGGCTCATCGCGTTTTCTACTAAAACTCCTCTTGGGTTCCTTGGGGCCGAAAAAGGCAAATTCTTTCCAACCAAATCCAGAAGCGAAGCGTGAATATGCAAATTAGAAACCTTTTAAATAGCAGAAGTTTAACGTAAGCATATGACCTATTTGGAAGTGATTATGCTAGTCTAAGTTTAAGCGCGTGAACTGAAGGAAGAGAAGAAAGCCGTCATTGAGTGTGAAGCTATCCGTGACAGAGCGATCAAGTCAAGGTGGATACTATTCCACGCGAGATAAACAAAGAATATTTAGGATCCAAGATGATTGTGGTTAAAAAAGAGATTAAGGTAGGATAATTCTGTTATCTATTAGGACTGTGTATAAGTTGAGATTAGGAATAGGCGGGAATATAGTGATTAAAGTCGCGCTTATTTGGTAATACGTATTGTGTTTTTTCTCACCTCAGATCCACTAAGTTATAATGTAAAAGTTATCATTGTTACTGTTTAAGTTAAGATCTTAATAAAGACATTTTAAGATCATGGCAACGCCTGGTTCTTCATTCACTCCCACACCTCTAGGTCACGAAGATAACATAGAAGTAAGGTATCACCCACGGGCGAATACCTTACACCTTCATATTGAATTTTACAATAAGAACTACAGCTGTATAAAGTATTAATATTCAAACTTGTTTTCTCACTTGTTCAAAAATCATTACCAATTGAAATAACTCTTTCAACTGCTGCAATATTTCCCGGTTAGCACTACGTAAATTCAACGAGAATAAATAAATTTTCATATAGAATGTGTTCATTTTTGAAATGGTTAAAAATTTCCACCCATCTTTTATCAATTTTAACATGTTGATGTTCCCATTGTTCTAATCTACCAGAATTTAAATATATATTCAGTGTTCTAATTTCTTCAAACAGACGCGTAACAATTCGAATCTCTGTTAGATATTAACAGATACAATTTAAAATACTGAAAAAAGGAGAACAAGAGGGACACTTTTAGAGGAAGGACAGAATCTATATAAAAGGACTGTCCTCCTGAAAGGAGGATGATTGGTCATCTTAATACAGGGTGTCCAGGCTTAAAGTATCCAAAAATTATGGCTTATTTTTACGGAACTACCCATCAGAATTTAATAAACTGTTCATCATTAAATTGGAAACCCTTCCAAGATTTTTTGGGTCTTGTTCGATCGGCAGCCCGTGCTCACATTATTCAGTAATCGCAGACTGTAAATTTGTTACACTGACTTCATAAGTAAAGATGTGGACGTCACAGCAAAAGGTGCAGTGAGTATTTTGGTTAAGGTATCCAACTACGTTCGGAACCATGATTTTAAAAAAGTGCATAAATGGATAATTTTCATGATATTTAGTGTCACTTAGATTAGAATACATGTATAAAATTGTTTTAAGGACATTATGACAAAAAAAATTATTTAAATACAATATTTCGGCAAAAAATTAACTTAGAATAACCTTTTTTCAAAATGTTCTTCTTTTGTGAAAAAGGCTTTTACTATAATAATATTTTGCCTGTACATAGCTCAGACCTCTGTATAAAAAGATCAACTATGATTTTTGAAAATTTCACATTTTCAGAGTTATCACCAATTGAAATATTTATCGGCGTTTTTTTCTTAAAATTTCTCCCCTCTGTTATCGTAAAACATGGATAAACCCACGTCTAAGTTATATATTTCAAAAATTCTAGTTGAGCCTCTGTACAGAGGTCTGAGCTACATACAGACAAAATATTATTATAATAGACGCATTTTTCACAAAAGGAGAACTTTTTGAAAATGGGTCATTCTATGTTCATTTTTTGTCAAAATATGGTACTTAAATAATTTTTTATTGTAATACTATTCTTAAAACAATTTTTTATACATTTTATAATCTAAGTGACACTAAATATCATAAATATTATCCATTTATACGCTTTTGAAAATCACGGTTCCGAACGTAGTCAGATACCTTAACGGAATTTAAATCAGTCACGCGTGTACAACGACGTGTTCTGACAGCATGAAATGTCGTTCCTCCGACATCAAAATCTATCCACCAATGGGAAAGATTTTTAAAGGAAACGGGAACTTTCATATCTCAAACTGCCAAGTATCTTTAAGTTTACGTGATGGAAGATACTGTTGATCGTGTGCGTGCGAAATTCATTTTGTGGGAGTCCTGGTAAGTCTACTTGGCAAGCCAGTGACGACGTTCCATTCTGTTCGAACACTCATTCTTGTTGAATTTACGTTATGCCGCCCAAGAACTTGTGGCTTTTAGAATCCGCGACCTTTGGAACTGAAGCCCAGTAACGTGACCACTAGACAAAAGTGATCCCCCCTGAATCCGGAGACTGTTACCGGATTATGTAGATACCGCTACAATACTTCCCATCAGTGAGTCGGTGGATAGGCGAACGAACGATATATTTGTTATGACGAGCGTATTGGTTATTGCTGTTAATATTTGGTGGAGTTGCGTCAAGTGAATCTAACGACTTTGGTTGCTGCGTCAAGTGGGTCTGGCGAATTTAATTGCTCTGCGGGTAAATGGCGCAACGACAGATCAGAAGGTTGCGTTTTTTCTCAATTTTTTCAAAGTCACCAATGAAAAAAATCGTTTGCCTATTCACCGAGTCAATGGTGGGGGAGTACTGTAGTGGTAACTTCTTAAGCCAGTAACAGCCTTCGGACAGAGGGGATCACTTTTGTCTAGTGGTCACTTTACTAGGTTTCGGATCCATAGGTCGCGGGCTCTGTTCTTCGTATAAGCGCCACTTCAAAATATTGCAGCAGTTAGAAAAGTTTTTTCGATTGGTAATGATTTTTCAACAAGTGAAAAATCAAGATTTAATGTTGATACTTTATAGCTGTAGCAATTACCGTAAAATTCAATATGAAGGATATTTCTTGCTCCCAAATTTCCGATATATTTGAAATTGATGTATTGACAAAAAAATTCATTCAATTGAAAATACTCGTTTAAGTAAATGATTAAAAGGGATCAAAGCGTAATTAGAGTATTTTTTGTTTGATTTAATAAAATGCTTCACATATTTAAGTTGATATTTTTTAAAAAAATTTTTCGACCTCCTCCTCATTGTAAAAAAACTGGTCACCTCATCATTGGTCTTCATACAAGAAATGCTTCGCTCAAACATGTATGTTGACCAAAATACAAATGTTTTTAATTGACCACAAAAAAAAAAAAAAAAGAATGAAAGAAAGAAAAAACTGTTTTTGTGCGAGCCCTATATGCTCCCTCCCCCCCTCCGTGTATTAAACTTATTCTGCAATTAAATATTTTATGTACCTTATAAAAAGGTATTCTTACCCTTATAAAAAGGTATTCATACCCATATATAAAAGGATTCTCTTCTGCTTATTTTTTTCCAACTAGTTCTAACTGTTGCAACTCAAGGTGGTTAAATTAGTATTTTGAACGTAAAAATTTGTTGACAATATCCATATAAAATATGCTCTCATATTCTAAATATACATACCTAAGCTGTCATTTTTAATTTACAACCAATTTAGTATATCACATGAACTACATTTTTTATTGTTCCAGACGCATTATGTATTGACTGATCCGCCATCAAGGTCAAGTTCCTTGCAAACAAGGCATTCATTATCATCCTGTCTGATATATTGCGTCACTGGACTGTTTATCAATATCGGAAATGCCTTGTTCACTTACTAATTTCAGTAAGAATGCTTATAAGTTACGATACTTTTTTTTTTAATTCTTGTTATTCTCATTTGCTCTCATTCTTGTTATTGTCATGTTCTGATGGTCAGAAATTCGTTAGTTTTTAACAAATATAGAAAAATAATAATAATAAAAACAAGATTATTGATTTGTTTTTCTTAAATTTAGATTGCTCTTAACTTGTGGAGATATTTGAAAAATTATGCTTTTCTTTAACCAATTTATAATTAAGATGCATTTAAGTTATAAAACATTGTTGTACGGAAGTGTATAAACGAACTTGGCTATATATTTCTTAGAAGTTAAAAATTTTTTCTAACTAAAAATCCCAGTTTTTTCAATTTCTACAATTAGTTTAGTATCTTCCTATATATATATCTTATTTAAATTTTCAATCGTTAAAAAATATATTTTAAAGATCTCAATTGAGCTGAAATTTTATATACATGATTATTTTGGAAGACAATACGGTTATTGAATGATAATTAATAAAAATTAATTGATTAACACTAATTATTCAAAAAAATTATAGGTAAAGCCCCGTTGGCATCAATTTTGGTGACTTGTGTCAAAACATTAAAATGTTTTTTTTTTTCTCACGTTTTAAAGTGCCCATTTAAGCTGAAATTTTCTATACACGATTGTTTGGGGAGACAATACTATAATTTAATTTTAATTAATTAAAATAAATTGACTGAAACTAATTATTTAAAGAATTACAGATACAGACTCACGTTGGCTTCATTTAGCGGCCTGGGTCAAAACTTAAAAAGATTTTTTTTTACTCACGTTTTAAAGTATTCAGTTAAACTGAAATTTTATATACACTATTGTTTTGGATGACAATACGATACTTTAATGATAATTAATAAAAAAAATAATTGCCACTTAATATTGTGATTCTGTCCTATGTATATACGTATTTTTATTAATTGTAATTATTTGATAAAAAGTAATTAAAATAAAATTATATTACTTGTTTAGTTGCACCTTGAACACCTTATAATTCAGATTCAACTCTCCATTATCGTAATGTTTTGTAGATCTATTGCCGAGGTTCCCAAACTTTTTTGTCTCATAGACCCCTTGGCATGTTTTTCCGTTTTGGGTAGACCCCTGCTTACCTAATATTGAATTTTTGTAAATTTAACTACCTTAATGTCTTATTGACAGCTAATTTAATTTTAAAAAATCAAATTTCTAACTGTAGTGAATAATAGTGTTTAAAACTTAATTTAATTAACATGCGCTCCTTAAAATTTATTTAATAAATAAAATAACTGAACAACAAACAAATGCTTTTAATGGGAAGGATGTATCTGATGCTTCAAGAATAATTTCCAACATTTAATATTAATCGTGTCAGGTTTAACGTTAAATCTCTGTTAGTAGTGTCCAGTTCCTTCTTACCCTCCTTTCTTTATTTTGTTTTGGCGATTGGCAACCGCGCTGAAACTCCTTTTCACTAGGAAAAGCAATTAAAAATTTTCTCACGATAATCCATCAGAAAAAAAAGAAGAAAAAAAGACAAAATTACTGACATATGTTTCTAAATTTTACTTTAAGATTTTCGTTAGTGCCAGTTCCGATCAGTTCCTATTGCAATATGACATTTTTTTTTATGTGACTATATAAATTCATTGCCTGTATAAAAACCGTAGTCAAAGCATTGTATTCTGAAAAGGAAATCTGAACAAAGGGAATTTAAATGTTGAACGTAGGTAAAAACGTCCTGACGTCTGTGACAAATTGAGAAAACGCGCGACCTTCAATATTATAGTATACTACTTTAGTTTAATTCTGGGAAGAAACGCTTAAATGGTCCTCGTTTTAAAAAAAATTATGCTGTCGTAACTGCAAATTAACCTCATTAAATTTATTAAATAAATTTTTTAAATAGCTATAAAATCTTGTTTCTACTTTAATAAATTTTCTTTTAAAATTAAAGTCACGATCTAGTTTTATGAGAGCTAGTATCACGTATAGAGCCCCATTTATACATCATGGATTCCCAAATTATTTTTTCGCTCACGTGGACACCTTACAGTTCGTAATAGACTCCTAAGGGTAGATATAGACCACTTTGGGATTCCCTGCTCGAAGTCTTCATTAATCTAGCTATATTTTTTCTGTGAAATTTTATACACCATTTTGAGAAAGAGACTAGATTGGTATTTATGTATTCAAGGATAATGTATCACACATCTGAAACTCACTGAAACTCACTTTCAATCCTTTTTCACATAAATTTGAAAAATATCTATTTAATTCTTTTGCTGGTGAAATTACCTGTCAACAAATGAACTACACACGCATTTATTATTATTATTTGTTATTATTATCATCTAAAAAAGAAGACATCATCTTTCAATAAACCTTCAAAACTAATTCACGTTTCAACGTGATTTCACCGATTAATTTCATCCTCGAATACTTCTTTTTTAAAAAATTTGTTTTTAACTGAAAATTTTTGTAGCATAAGTTGATGTGTTTCTTCAAAGTTTTATTTCTCGTAACGTAAACTTAATTAAATAGGTCCAAATTTAAGCAACAAATCAAAAGCAAATTGGGTCAATTTTTCACACATTTAGGTCACGACTATTTATTACGTTCGCTTTCTAAATATTTATAAAGATTCCACGGAAACAAATATTTAAAAAGTGAGTATTGATTAATCCCAAAGGTCCGAGGGACGATTTATTTTTCCCAAGCCCCTCAAGGTCAGTGGACATGGAAGTAGGTCAGGAGGGTGGTTCCGAGTGCTAGACGGAGTATTTATCACTCTCTCATCTGGCACAGGCTCAAGAAATCTCGTGAGCTGAAGATTCCTTTTTAAGAGCACGTGAAGTGATGTCGGAGGGATAGGCACGACTGTATTGATTCTTCTGACGATTCTCCGTGTCCTTCAATGAAAAGATAATGGAGGTTTTTTGTTTTTTTATTTCATGTAATGTCATATAGTGGATTTGCTTTCGTAAACTGTAAATTCCAAAAAAGGATTTTTTAGATTACTTTTTTTATATGTTTGATATTTTTTTATTCCCTTGAGGAAAATTTATATAAAAAAAAATATTTCATAGTTCCTCTGAATAATTATAGCTTATACGAGGGGTGATCCAAAAAAAGTTTACAAGACAGATGAAAAGTTATTTATTAACATATGTGGAATTAAGACGATATATGTGGCTGCAGTGGCGTAGCAGAAAATATTAGGACCCCCTGCAAACTCAGGCTTAGGACGCCAAGCCTAAATACGTACTCAGCGTCAGTCAAGCTTTGGGCCCTTTGGTGAGCCTGGGCTCCCAGCTATGTGGGGGTTGCGGGGGTGTATATTACGCCACTGTGTGGCTGTCACTTTTTTACTTAATCACCAAACCCGTTTAGGCATTTATCAGACCACAGGATCAATTTGCTTAACCTGTCATGGTAATAATCAGGTCCTAGGCCATTTAATCAGTTCTCGGCTGCTGTTTCAACATAGGGCGATCTCAAGCAGTTATTTGTCGATCCTCTTGGATAATTTCTTCAACACGTACCGTGTTGAGGTCGGACGTTACAGAGCTTGGACGTCCACTCGCTTCTATATAGCGGTTTTCCCCTTGCTCTTTTGCCCACTTCAAAAGAACGACACCATTTCACTACCTGTTATCTACCAATTGCTATGCCAATACACTTCCAGGATTTGTCGGTGAATGTAAAATGCGGACTTATTTTTGGTCCCTAAGAATCGTATTGCGGCTCGCAACTCTGAGCGAGATCACTTATCTAGACGTCTTATCATTACTATCGCTCTTACAGGTCTGAATACTAACACTATCTCTGCTCGCACAACCGATGTGAGACAACTAGCGTCGTCTGTCTTCACTCAATATAACAATATTTCCATCCACAATTATTATTTTCCAAATACTGCTACTTGTAAACTCTTTTTGGATCAACCCTCGTACTATTAGAGTCAAAAAGTTCCCGGAACGGTCTCCTACATTCTTCTGTTTACAACTTCTGTTTCAGGAGTTGTTAACACTAATAAGGAAACCTCATAAACCTTTTCCTCGTAACCTCCATTTCAGAAATTATGTAACTGTTCATACTTATTGCTCAAATTGTAAAACTGTAAATTACATGGGTTACGTGTAGGTGTGTCTATTTATTTGTTCTTTTTTTTTTCACAAAATTCGTTCTTGGCTCTCCTCTTCAGTTAAATTACTCAGAAAAGCTGCATTGTCCAACACTCCATTGATAAAGTCCTCAGATTTTTATAAACCCCCAGCTCTTGCAGATTCCTGGAAGTTAAGTATTTAGCTCCTTTGATTGTTAATAAGCCTTCGTACGCGACAACGCCTTTCTTCTCCCGCAATAATTCCAGTCCAGGAATCGTTGCGATATTTTTTTTTTTTTTTTGCGAGAGCTTCCAATAATGTGTTATCGCAACCCTACTGGCAACATTATACGAAACAAAGCACATCGTTGCCAATTCAGCGCTTACGACCCAAGCAAAATCGGGGTTGCCAACTTGGTGAGTTATCTCGAACGTACACATTGTTGCGATGGTACGTTATAAACTTATTACAGCATCACGAAGAGTTTTTTCATGTATAGAGATGTGAGGGATTAGACCCTCTCTCTTTCCCGTCTAGATATGTGAGATGAAGGGAAGAAACATTAGCCATAATCAACATTTATCTGTTTATTGATCTCACAAAAATAGCAATAATTTTCAACCTGAAGAAATATTCACAATATAAACAAAATGTGGATAAATAGCAAGATACACGAACTATTAGGAGACTATCAGTATCTACCCTCTTAATATAGGATCATATCTATTATCCTTCTTAACCCTCCAAGCGGTCTGCACGTAAAATCCCGTCATTCGACAGAGATGCTTTTTCTGCCTTCAAGCAAGATTCCCAAAAGCGGCCGAGCCGCATTCTTAAAAATACGGCTCAACCGCTTTTGAGAACCCCACCTGACGACAAAAAAATACGTGCGGTGCATTTTCGAAGCATCTCCAGAGTTGCAAGACTTTACGTGCAGACCGCTTAGAGGGGGTTAATCTAATATTAATTCAACTGTAATGATCAGTCGTCACTTTAAACTCTATCCTCTATTGAATATTTGAATTACTCAATGAAATATTATACCTGATCAGTAGCAATCATTTCCATCTTATCACGTTCTCTCTCCTTCTCCTCCTCGCTATCTAGAAAACCTAGATTATATATAGTAGACTTAATTTACATATCACGCGCGGTTTCTTCTTCAAAAGGGTTGGTTGTGAATAAACGCGAGTTGATAGTCCAAAGATTTCCGAAGAGGATTAGAGGAAGGTATGCGAAGAGATCTCACACAAAGAGATTTCACTGCGTTTACTTTATTTTAAATTATATGCCTAGAAACAACACAAAGTCACTAAATGGTTTATAATTAACCCTTTAGAGGGCAGTGGCTAATAGGTCCAGCCACATATTAAAAAAAAATTTCTCCAAGCGGGTGTTGGATATTTAATCTATCCATATGCGTTAATTAAAGCTAAAACGCATAAAAATCAATATGGATAGCAGCTCGATACCTTATTTTGCATTTCATGTCCTCTGATGGGTAGTTAAAAACAGTTTTTCTCGGTATAAATCTACAAATGGTTTTTTGATTACTATAAATAAAATTCCTGATCTTTGAAAAAATTGACATGTCTTAAGTATACTTTTCTCTCATCTGAATGAATTAAGCAATTGTATAATTAAAAATAAAGGTTTTATTTAGGTTTTTGGAAAGCTTTTATATGTGGATAGAAGCTCTATCCACTGCCCTCATAGAACAGAAAAATGACCTATTTCCTGTAATCGAGAGAGAGAGCCCTGAGCATCCCGAGAGCATGTTCCCCCCCCCCCCCGGAAATAAAAACAAACTTTGTTAACAATATGCGGTACAAGATTCTTGGGTTCGAAAATCTTTCATCACAGCTTTTCTGGTCGGAGAAAACGTTTGCGTATTATAAAGTTCCACAGTAAATAGCTCATCAAATTTGAAGCTATAACGCAGGGGCTATAACGTCTAGCCATTACCCAGGAATAAAACCCTTGATCAGATATTTTTTTTGTGACTAAATAATGTTTATAGAGAATGAGAACATTACATTTATCAAGTATTTATCACAGAAAAGTGTATTTTAGCTTTGTACCCGTTAAAGGGTTAACAAGTTCGCGATAGCAAGGTAAAGATTTTAAGCTGAGTAGATCATCATCGAGTGCGTGGCTGCCAATATTCGGAAGCGCCATGTTTCCACTAGTCCTTTATGAAGAGGGGTTGATGCACATTAAATATGTAGAAACAATAAATACTCCCGTGTTATGGATACGGAAAGTGAATCGCCATTTGAGATGTCGACCACGTCATGTGACCGAAATTCAAAATTACAAAGAGAAATGGTTTTGTTAGGTGGACCTTCTGTAAGGCATACCTTCCGTAAGAAATCCGAAAACGTTCAATAGAGACAAACGGCTGGGATTAGTTAGTTTTCATTAAAATAATAAAATGATTTTTTTTATTCAGCCTCAAGAAACCCTGAAATTATTTCATATACCACCTAAAAATCCGAGATTTTTTAAAGTTTTTCAATTCCTACTATTAGCTCACGATCTCTATATATTTATTTATTTATCTTGATGGAATTTCAATAGTCAATAAAATACGTTTAAAAGCGCTCAATTGAGCTGAAATTTTATAAACACGATTATTTTGGATGACAATACAGTAATTTAATTATAATTTATAAAAATTAATTGATTAAAACTAATTATTTAAAGAATTACAAATACACAGCCACGTTGACGACTTGTGCCCAAACTTGAAACGGTTTTTTTCTCACGTGTTAAAAGCATTCAGTTGAACTGAAATTTCATATACATAATTGTTTTGGATGACAATACGATAATTTAATAATAATTAATAAAAATTAATTACCAATTAATGTTGTGGTTCTATCATATGTATATACGTATTTATATTAATTGTAACTATTTAATAAAAAGTTGCTAAAATAAAATTTTTCTTTGTTGATCTAAGTAGGAATTGACTTAGGAAAAAATTTTTATATTACTTGTTCATTTTTTTTAAATGGAAAAAAAATACAGAAAAATGAGCACGATAATCATATACGTCTAACTGAATAGTATTCTCCTAATAATCATAATATTTTTATTTTCGACCTCATTTTAAGTCTTTTTTATGATGCTTCTTCATACAGACGATTTGACAGAAATTCTGAGAAATAAATATTCGGCGGAATGTATGCGACATTAAATTGGCCTGCGTATTTCAGATTCTTTGTGCCAAAAAAGTTCTGAATGGAATGATAAATTATCTAGTAATTAATATCACGACCACTTTGGACTTTTTTTTATCTGTTTAACACTATGAAAAAAAAATCATTTAAACAAAGTCCTACTCTTATATTCCGGGTAGATATTATTTTTAATGAACGATAGAGATTTAATATGCGCTTGAAACATTGCTAAACTGCCTTAATTTCTAAAAATTACGTAATATGTGGGTGATGATTTTTTTTCCTTTCGATGATATCCTCATTTCAAAACCACCAATAAAATATATTCATGCTCTAAATCCTTTTGAAAAATGTCAATTTTCAACAAAATTTAATAATACTAACAAATGCTGATATATATTTACAAATGCTGCACAATCAGAAACGCTCTGTATTTATGTGCTGAAAATTTCTTTATAAGGATTTTATATTAAAGAAGTAATACAAAAAAAAAAAAAAAAAAAAAAAAGAACTTGAAGTGAATTCCTACTTAGCTTAACAAAGAAATTTTTTTATTTTAGTTACTTTTAATTAAATAGTTACAATTAATATAAATATGTATATACATAAGAACGAATCACAGTATTAAGTAACAAAGTAGAAAGCGATTTTCTTTGCAATTTTCCTTTCTATATAGGGTGTTGGACTATTTTGTTTGTTTGTTACTATTTATTCATTCATTAAATTAAATTATTCTAATAAAATAGTATAATAAAAAAGAAATCACATTCTCAGAAGTTAGGCCCTCCCAGGTATGATTCTAACCCACGACCCTTGGGTTAGAAATCCATTGCGCTATTCATTACGCTACAGGAACAAAACGAACAATTTTCCTTTTTATATATGCTGTTGGACTATTATTTTTATTTGTTACTATTTATTCATTAATTAAATGGAATTAATGAATTAATATTTGAAAAAAACTGCATTAGCATCAAGTGTCATCCACTACAAGCTTAAAAAAAGTATTTGAACTTGAATGAATGAATAGAAAATATTTTATTAACGTTTGAAAATTTGAACAAGATATATATATGGAAAGAGTGAACTAATAGAAGAATCGAAAAATAACTTTTTAAAATCATTTATCATCTTAATTACATGCCATACTCGTAAGTTTTCATTGTATATGCCATGCCTTCTTGTTATACGTGTGCCAAATGTCTCCTTTCCCTTTTTCAATTTTTTGAACAAAGTATAAAGTATATTTTTTTCGATAAAAAGATTTTAAAAGTTTCATTTCCAGCCTCTTGATACAATGTTTTATATCTATTGTAGGACTTTTCAAAGTTAAAACTTAGTTTCTAACTGAATTTATATATGAATGTAACTATTATATTCCTTTAATTGCATAAAGTTTTAAACACTTTTGAAATTTATGGAATAACCAATAATATTCAACTTGTTAGCAATTAATTGAACTGTATTTACCCTTTTGAAAGCACTTAAGTTCAACTTTGGATCATTCTAATACTTCTATAAATCTTAAAATTCAAGTTATTAATGAAATAGACGTAAATCAAAGTCTTATTTTATAAACCGGCACATTTTGAAACACTAATTACAAAAGTGCTAATCCTATTCCTCAAGCATTCTTATAAGCCTTTATGCAAATTAAATCAACTATTTTATAATACATGCATTCATTAGAATTAAAACAGTTTACAAACAAATTTTGTAACTCGTAGATTAGAAATAAGATTGTAAAATATTTATATTTTTCTTTCGTTTCTTGGATTTTAATGACAATACATTAAAATGATAAAAAGTATCAAAATAAGAGTTAATTCATTAAATAAAAAAGCACAATACGTATGAAAATTCATTAATTTTACAACTAAATATTTTAAACACTACTTAAACGTAGAGGAAATATCAAAACCCTGATTTTACTCTTTCATTTTTTAAAAGAATGAATCTAAAATATTAGTATTACGTCTTAAAACTTTTATTTTGACATAAATCTTATCTCCTTGATTAAGAAAAAACATTTGGATTAAGTTCAGAATAAATTCTAAAAAAAAAATACTTTTACTAAAATACAGTGTGAGTCATTTTAAACACTCACAATAATATAAGTACATATACCGGCAAAAGCTCACTTTTAACATAAAAAATACGGTCGAAATTTACGGGTGCACGCTATACGGCGGGTTTAAAAATGAGAAATTCAAAATAAAAAATAAAAAAAAGGAAATGTGCATAAAAACCATTTAGACTTCCGCAAAGATCGGAATACTGTTTATTTAAAAGAAATGTCTTAGCTTATGAACTTGAAGGTTTGTAGTTCTAGAAATATACTACACTGCTGGACACCGTAAATACAACACCAAGAAAGACAAGAGATAGCACCACAAAATTTATTTTGTAGATAACATGTTGACCAAGTATCAAATGATTAAATTTATAGACTTCTTTGAAGTGTGGTTCCTGACAGAATCAGTAGCCAGAGTAGCCACCATTGTTGGAGATCACCGCTGCCACACGCCTCGGCATTGATTCAAAGAGACTTTGGATGTGTTCTTGGGGTACAGCAGACCAAGCAGCTTCCACACGTTGCCAAAGTTGATCTGGTGTGGCAGCTGGGGGTGTAATCTGGGTCAACAGTTGAGCAACCATAGACCACATGTTTTCTATCGGCGAAAGATCCGGAGAGCGAG
>BMAV01014787.1:216363-260086 GCA_019973955.1 Trichonephila inaurata madagascariensis
GGCGGTGCATAACGCAGCTGCTCAGCATCCTCTCTCCACGGTGTCTCCAGACTCGAATCCGATCATCGTGGTGTTGCAGACAGATGCGTGACTCGTCAGTAAAGACAACTTCATTCCATTCTGCCGCTCACATCCTTCTTTCATCGCATCAGTGACGGAGGAGATGTCTGTGGTTCTGCGTCAAGGGTAGACCAAGCAATGGACGTCTTGCGGACAAACCACTCTGCTGTAAACGGCGTCAAATGGTAAGCGCAGACACTGAATGATGCGTTACAGACTCAATGTACTGTGCTCTGGTTCGTAGTGTGACTGAGCGATCCATCACTGCCATGCGCACAATTTGCCTGTCCTCACGTGAAGTGGTGCACTGAGATGGATGCGATCGACCACGTCGGTCCGTCGTACCCTCGTGCATCCAACGGTCACATATCCGAATTACAGTTGTTCGGTTTCGTCCAACACGACTACCGATTTATCTGAAAGATAATCCACAATCTCGGTAGGCCACTGTCCTTCCTTTGTCGAACCCGGATACTTGATCAAAAGCTGATTGCTGTTTTCTACGAGACATAACTGATCGTTTTTTGAAAAAACCACAAGAAAAACATAATTGCCGAACTTGAAATCATCGAAATCTCCAAGCCTTAAATAGCGTTTGATGTGGCGCCATAGGCGCGCGTGATGTGTGTCTGCGCTGAAATTCTAATCATTTGCATATCTCACCTCTGCTAATGCATGTTGTAAATTTCATGTTATTTGCATGCTTCCTTCAGGGTGTTGCATTTACGGTGGCCAGCAGTATATTTATTCAAAATCCTGGCATAATACTTTAAATAAATGGCTTTAAAACATAATAGCATTGTTGACGTATGTTACAAGCTAATTCATAAAAAAGTCGGTGAGCGTTATTAATTAAAAATGCACCTTAAATTACTTTAAATTTAAAAAATGCAGCTTGAAAGTATAGGTGCGCGTAATACGCCGGATTTTACGGTATATATTGTATATCGCAGTTTTTTTCGTAAAAATAATTGTTATCTAGACTTAAATGAGTAAAAAAGGTAAATTAAACATGGCAGAAATATTTAAATTCTAAAAGGAAGAATAGAGAAATTTTTTATATAATTTTTTTTCTTTCTGAGACTTATTATAAATCCTAAACTCCAAGTATTCAAAACATAAAATTTAAATTCATAAATATAATTCTCTTAATCCGGAGTCCTACAGCTTATTCTGAAACTTTGAAACAAGAGCATTATAGTCTGAAAAAAAGAAAAAGAAAGAAAGTATATTTCATTAATGTTTTTTCCAACATTGGAAAAACCAGTACGTAAAGTGAATACCGGTAGCAGTAAAAAAGATGTCTGGGTTTTAAAATATATGTAAATGTGATTATTTCTCTCTGATTTTTTACTTTTTAAATTGTTTCATCTCTTTCGCTTGACAATTTATGACACTGAAAACGTGATATTTATTTTAAGGTCAAGTGACCGAGTTATACACGTGTTTTTATACATAATTTTTGTAATTCAACCAGAATTTTTCTTGTGATTCAGTGTTAATTTCCTTTTTTTATTGTTTTCCATACAAATACTTTTATTGATACAAGCTTTTTAAGAAATAATTTTTTTAAAAGTAATTGAAATTTTTACCCATTTATATCTAGATATTTCTGAGATTCCTTGTTTCCGTTTTATTTTCAAATAATGAGAAAATGAAAATAAATTATAACTTTTCAACTATAATATTTTGTATGATTAAAAAGCAAGTTTAATTCAATTCCGATCATTTCAGAGTTAAGGAAGTAATAAAATTTAGTGTAAAAAATTCCTTTTATAAATTCTACAACTCCTAAGTTTTTCTGAATAGTTAAATAAATGTGTGTGTGTCATATTAAAATTAACATCTGGAAAAGAGTAACATAAATATTATAAATTATTAAAATTTCTTTTAATTGTTTAAAAATTAATATAAAATTGGGTAAGGATCTAAAAATGCGATACATTACAAGTACTTTATAAGGGGATTTTTCTTTTAAAATTATATCTGGATAATTAAGTTCTAACTTAACACATTTCTTAACTCTCTTTAAAAAAAAATTAGGCATACCCATAAATAAAAATTATTCAAAAAATATTTACAATACTACAGTTATCTCTTCCTGCCCTCCAAAAGATAAATTTTTTTTGAGTTAATTGATTGAAAAATAAAGTTAATTGATTTGAAAAGTTTAATTGAAAACACAGATTCGTAACAAAACCTTACTTTGAAACAGACTTGGAATTTTTTTAACAGATTTTTTTTCAACACATTTATAAAAATATACTACAAACTTACAACACATTTAAATTATTTTGCACAAAGAGCTTTTCTATCATTCCTTCTATATTGCATCAGTTATTATAATATTATTTAAAGTCAACACACTTATAATTAAAATATTAAAATAGCCAGACTTCAAAGCTCTGGATGTGCGTGTGTGCGCATATATAGTTATATGTATATAAATGAACAGTGCATTGTCAATTCTTTCATTTGTAATACTCAAGTTATTCATGTGAAAAAATTTCTGCGTGATTATAGTCGTATAAATGGAAATAAACAAATTTTGAACAAGGAATGCTAGTAGGAGTTATAGACATATGGAGAACTCTATTTCGAAGATAGTTCAGGAAATCAACTTTCTTCTTTCACAATATCAAGCGTGTTCCGAGAGTAATATATCATTTCACGCATTTCCTCCCACCATTTACAACGCAAGGGTCGTCACTGCCTTCATAGTCACTAAGACCATCGACGTCTGCGTAGAGTAGCCAGTGTTACTACACAAGCATAATTAATCAAGACGAGTTTGTAAAGACAATGAAGTGAACTTTGGGTTGATGGAATAGGACAGCAGAAGATCGCCTGGAATTCCTTTACAAGCAACTCACCGTCGGTTGCAGAGCTTCTGATGGTCTCGTGAAATATCGGTCGGGCCTAGATGACTAAAAAAAGTTGCTTATTCAAACAAATCATGATCCCAGTTGGTAAGAGCTGATGGCTCGAACCCCATTAAATGGGTTCAGACTTCATCAAGTCTTGAGACAAGTTTTCAACAAGTCATTGAGCCTTCCAGAAGTGGCTCAATAATAAGGTGAACTGTTTTTACACGACATGGACTGAGTTATCTGATTAAACTGAACCATTCATGGCAGGAAATGGTTATTTAGCTACTTGGAGACTATTTGTAGTCATTCACTGACTTTTTGTACCTAAACTATAACGGAATAACTAAAGATCACAGTGAGCTCTTCTACCATGCCCCAATCATTCGTGATCGGTTGAAGGATATTTTGGATAATTCCAGTGAATGATTTATACAGCCACTCAGATCACCAAACATGAGCATGTTCAGTTTCATGAAAAGTCACAAAAGATCAGTTAGTGTTCAAAACCATGCTTAGACAACAATTTCGCAGTTATAAACATAGAGACAGCATGGTTGAAAATTTCTTCAAAGGAAAAAAAAAGGAAAAGCTACGCCGACTTCTGCTTTAACTGAAACAAAGGGGATATCCCATAAATTTAGAACTTCAATGTATGCTTCACGACATGTAAATTTATCTAATTTTTAGTGAACTTTTACTGCATATTTGATTATTTGAATTTACCCTAAATACATATCCAAAATTAAACTATATATACAATATTCGAAATACACACATATTCTCTATGAGAATATACTAGTATTAAAAAAATATACTTTCTCTCTCTCTTCTTTTACTATATATAGCATACATAATGTTACTATATAAATACTAGTATTATATTTAAAAGTTAAGAAACGAATTGAAAAATCGCTTTAATTCAACTACAAGTACTGTGAAACTCATGAAATTTGAATATTACAAATAAAATACAAGCATTGTGCTTAAAAATACAAAATAATGACACTGCTATCGTTTTGTGCAAATACGATACTGCAGGAGTCAAAGTCGTGGCCTTCAATGAACATTTTTGCGGCTCGCAAGTATATCGGCACACAATAATATAAAATAAAATATCAAATTTTCTCCCGAAATAGGAAATTTAGTAGCAGAGAAGAGATGTCAAGAGAGAGAGAGAGAGAGTCTGGACGTCAACATTAAATAGTTCTTTTACTCTTTTATGTACGTTTATTATAATGTATTATATTCAAAATAAACCTACATTTCTAGAAAAATTAATTTTTTTGCTGCCCAACTAAAGTTAGACTTTGTTTGGCCTAAGTTTGAGTTTGACACTCTTGTGCTACAGCTTAAAATCAGTTGTTAAGGAGGGAATCGCGCTATTAAGTGAACTGTAATACGACAATGTGTAAAAATGAGTTCGAAGCGACATTTATCAACTGAAATGAGTTATGCAGACGTAAGCCAACTAGACGCAAGTCAAAAACAGTTCTGACATCGTTTCAAGATGGCTAAATGTGGGTAGATTCGTGGCGAGTCGGTTGTGAAACCAGTCTCTAAATACAGGATTAGCTTTTCGCAGACCTGCCGAAGGTTGACAAGAGTTACCACTTTGTCGGATGATCAGTATTTGCAATTAGTGCACATCTCAAAAGGACCACACAACTCCACCTCCCTTAGATCAACACTTATTTCTTCTAAAATCTGGACAGTATTAGTTACTATAATATTCTTAGGAATGGATGTAATGAGACATAGTCATCCTGTGATAACTATGTCTTGGGTGATTCGCGTAAGCTAGAGGTGTGGGATTATCTAAATGATGAGACATTTTGTAATTCTTAACACAACTTTTATTAAGAATAACTTAAATTACTTAATTCTAAATAACAACTTTCTTTAAGTGAGAATAAGCCACCAATTAAACTGAATATTCAAGTCAGATCGCACAACTAGATCACTTATCTTAATTATATTTATTTAACTGTCTAATCTAACTTCCTATACAAAATATTACCTTTTATAGAGTCACCTTCCTTCCTAGGTTGAAGATATTCCTATTATGTTATTTGTTGGAGAGAATACTCAGGCTTTCTTAACCCTTCTTATTATTAATCTTATTAATGACGATGAGCGTATCCTTCTTCCAGAGCTGTAGGACGTCTAACATTTATTCCGAACAATTCCGTACTAAGTTATCTCTAGGCTTGCCGTTCAATCTCACCAAACCCTCTATCCTTTTAAAGTATATCTCATTTGCATATTCGTTCTGTTTCTCTTCTTGGTATTGGGTTGGAAAAGTTTTGCCATTAATCGTGGCCGTCAAAGAACTTAGGAGTTATGTTAGAAGAAGAACGCGAGAGACGTCACAGTAAGAGGTCTATATTCTAGATTACTGGTATTATGCGTTTCACTTACCTCTCGCCACAGAAGGGAGCATTTAAACTGGACACGAAAGCTAGTGCGGTGGTATTCACCAAAGACCCATTTCCCGTCGGGAACGAGTGACATTTCAATGGTCATGTAGTTTCTCGTGGGAAAGATCCCAGAGTGGACACCCCGGCGCTGATGTCCTCTGACCTCCCTTGATCTAGCCGACAGTAAGATGCCGACGCAGTTCCCACGACAGCCGCCGGTTTCAAAGTACACCGCGCGAAAGGGACTTATACCAATAGAAGAATGGTTCCACCAAATACGTCCAAACAGAAGTGACTACTCATCACGTGTCACTTTCGTGGGCGGGACGTATTTTACCACAAAAGAGACCCTGGAATCGCGAGAACAGCCAGAGAGCGACACCAACGCAGAGAGATGATATAACTCCGACAGTCTCTCCAATTCAAATAGCTTCACCCGCATCTGCACCCCGGGACTTCCAATAGCCTTACCAGCATCTGTTCCACCAGCGCTTTTCCAGCTCATTTCAATGCCGCCTTCAACATTCGTTTTATTATTGCCTGTACCAGAACATTACCGTCCCGGCAATACCACAGTGGCAATAATTTGAAAATCAATAGATGCTGACTCTGTATGTTCACTGTTAAGTTCCGTTTTGTCTCACAGAGTGACTTTATACGAAAGTACGTTTGAAAATAAGTAGCTAACATTCCATATAACAGGAGGGACAAAGCACCCTTTTTCTATCATACAGGAAAGGGAGTCCCGTGCAAGTGCTAATGCTCTTTTACGGGGAGGAGTATCTTTAGGTAGGTGTACAGATCTGCATATGTTACCAAATAGAGTTTTCGATGCTCACAGATACATGGATGCCATACTAGATTTTATTCGTCCGTATACTACCGCAATTGACAATATCTTTATTTTGAAAGTAGACGATGCCCGTACTTATACTTCTCCTCTCGTGTACTAATTTATTGAAGAAAAAACTATAGCCCAAACTGAAGAGCCATCAGGCTCTCCCGATTTTAATCCGATTGAGCATATATGGTATGCTCTTAAGAAAACTTCACACTCCCCTTCCTCAAATTCCACATGAATTTAGAACTTCTTTGCGTGATTAATGGCATCAGTATCTCTGCAACTCAGCGTTTCTCAAACTGTGGGGAGCGCTCCCTTTGGGGGGAGTGTCAACTCTATGAGGGGGACGCGAGCATATTGAAAAGTCAAGAGCAAAATATTATTTAAAAAAATTATTAATTTAGTGAAAGTAAACAAACAAAATACATTCTGACATAAGAAATAAAAATACACATTTACACTGAGTATTACATTTATAAATATATCAGTGCTACACAATGTATTTTATAATTAATTTACCAATACTAAGTTAAGTACAAGTTTAATAATTACCAGTGACCCATGGTATTGTCATAAATAAAATTATATACGAAAATTAACACTCATCTTGATAATTGGAACGGTTTATGATAAATCCCTTAACTACCAATGAAAAGTTACGGGTAGAAAAGGAATAAATAAAAGCAGTTTTTTTATTGCTTTTATTTATACCTTTTCTGAACCTCTGAAATGAGTAAATTCAACGCAAACACTGTCAAGGTACTTTTGCTCAATTCCAAAGCTTTCGGAATAATTTTATCGACAGCGGTGCACAGAAAAAAATCGTACTTCGAAAAGACGTATATATACGTCCGGTGCAATAAGCGCACTTGAGTGAGACGTATATATACGCTGGTGGCACTTAAGGGATTAATGTCGTATCCTAGTTTTAGCATCAAAATTTTGTATTATTGAATTCAATTCCTTGTTATTGTATGGAGGGGGGTTCGATGAGAATAATGATTAAATATTGGGTCGCGAATATTAAAAATTTGAGAAGCACTGCTGCAATTTATTGACAAGACTATAAACAGCATGAGGCACACTATCAGATTTGTACTACTGTATATTCGGGGCCATCATATTAATTATTAATATTTTCTTGTACTTCAACTGGATGTCAGAATTTAAAACATTAATAACAACTTTTCCTGTACATATCACACCATGTAAATACTGCATACGACATTTTCTTCCGGTTTTAAATTACACGTGCTTTATAAATATTGCCATCAAGTTTTATGCAATGTACATACACATACTGTTTAAATTATCCATTTTCGGCCAGTTGCTACCTTGCTGAAACCAGTATGTATTCAAGGTATAGATCGCCTCATATATGTGTGCGTTAGCGCGTGTGTGCGTACGTATATGCGTGTGCAATAGTTTTTTAAAATATTCAGTATAAAATTCACTGTAAATGTATATATTTCTTACAACCCTCTATAAATATATTTAGATTGTAGCTTGCTGCAAATGTACATAATAATAAAGCATAAACTAAAATGAAGGAAAAAGCAAGTCATATAAAAGAGAATTTTTTAAATGAATTCCTACTTAGGTCAACAAAGAAAATTTTTATTTTATAGTTACTTTTTACTAAATAGTTACAATTAATATAAATACGTATATACATATGACACAATCACAACATTAAGTGACAAAATAGAAAGTGATTTTCCTTGCAATTTTCCATTTTCCTTTCAATATATGGTGTTGGAATATTTTTGTTTTTGTTTTTTGCTACTATTATTCATTAATTAAATTTCGTTACTCTAATAAAATAGTATAGTAAAAAGAAATCACATTCTTAGAAATTAGGCCACCCCAGGTTGTGTTCGAACCCATGAGCTTTGGATGAGAAGTCCAATGCGCTATCCATTGAGCTACAGGGTCACAACGGACAAATTTCCTATTCTATATAAGCTGTTGGATTATTATTTTTGTTTATTACTATTTATTCATTTATTAAATAGAACTAATGAACTAATATTTGAATAAAACTCTATTAACATCAAGTGTCATCCACTACAAGTTTTAAAAAATGTATTTCAACTTGAGTAGATGAATAAAAATTATTTTATTAACAATTCAAAATTTGAACCACAATATATATACATACATATAGATAGATAGATATAAGGATAGTGTGAACTAATAGTAGGAATTGAATAATTTGTTGTAACAAAACTTACCAGAAAAGTAAGTTTCATTAGGAACTTTTCGACGAATGAAATTACTTTCAAAAGTATATCATGACTAAAAAAGATGACGTTTGCTTTTAAAAAATAAAGAAAACAAAAAAAAAAAAAAGTACCACTTTTTAAAATTTTGAATCATTTCCAATCACAATACATCCTAAAAATCTTATATAAAATTGCTTGTAAAATAACATACACACACATATGTATATTATATTTACTGCTTAAAAAGTTTTGCTCCTGGGATCTGAGAATTTTCATAAAGTTCTCTTCTCCTTAAAACGTTTTAATCTATTGGGAATGATCATTTGTCTCATTTCTCATAATAAGCAGTCTCATTTCTTTGTTCCAAGTAAAATAGTGCTAATTACCGAATGCAATGGCTATCAGCTCTTAATTGGCCAATTTATTTCTCCACTGAAGATAGTTACATCGTTAAAAGTTCTAATTAAGGAAGAAGTTCGTTCGATTAATAAATTCATACGGGAGTTTTCCTTTCCAAAAAAATTCTACTTACTTGCCGTAATACATCACGGAAGTTTTTTTTCTTCCTAATTTGAGAATTTTGTATCAATTCTGCTTATTGATTATATTTAATTCTGAAGTAATTTAATTTAGTTCGTCGTGTGGATCACGGTAAAAACGTTGTTAGCTCTTATTTTTCAAGTCCTACTATTAGTTCACTCTCTCCCTATATATATATATATATATATATATCTTGTTCAAATTTTCAATCGTTAATAAAATAATTTTTATTCATCCATTCAAGTTTAAATACGTTTTTTTAAAACTTGTAGTGGATGGCACTTGATGTTAATACAGTGTATTCAAATATTTATTCATTAATTCTTTTTAGTTAATGAATAAATAGTAACAAATGAAAAGAATAGTTCAACACCGTATATAATATAGAAAGGAAAATGTTTGGGCGTGTCCCTGTAGTGCAATGGATAGTGCGCTGGACTACTGATCCAAAGGTCGTGGGTTCAAAAACCACATGGGATAGCCTAAATTCTGAGAATGTGATTTCTTTTTTTATTACACTATTTTATTAGAATAACTAAATTTAATTAATGAATAAGTAGTAGAGTAAAAACAAAAAAAAAAATAGTCCAACACTCTATATAGAAAGGAAAATGGGAAATAGCGAGGAAAATCGTTTTCTATTTTGTCACTTAATGCTGTGATTCTGTCAAATGCATATACATATTTTTATTAATTATAACTATTTTATAAAAACTGACTAAAATAAAATTTTTCTTTGTTGACCTAAGTAAGAATTGACTTACATTTTTTTTTGTTATATTACTTGTTACTATGCGTTTTAATCTGATATTATGCATTTTGTTCTGGCTATCAATTTAACTTCTTTTAGTTAACTCTTTCATGCGCTGAATTTTTGACAAAAATAATGCACTAGAGGGAAATAAAATTACAATTATTTTAGATAAACCTCACAAAACTATAGTTATTGCACAAAAGCTGGTACATATTAATAATATTAAATACTTTTTCAAATAAAGGGTGTCCAATGTTTTAAAAAATAGGTGGTACATATTTTGTACCACCATGCTTCAAGCAGCATGAGAGTTCTGGAAACTTTATTTTTATTTCTTCCTTCGGCACAATGGAACTATGCAGATACAACGCATTTTAATTAATTATAATTGGAAAATAAATAAATACACACACACACTCTCTCTCTCTCCTTCATCTTATACTATAATGCATCTATGTATTAAAACATTTTAAGTTTTTCTCAATCAAATGTAGTAAGCTTAATTTTAGTTTAGTCCTAATTTACCTAATGTTAGTTTCAATTTTAAATACTCTATTTTATACATTATTTTATTTTACCAAGTTTTCATTTAGTAAAATAAGAGTATTGGTTATATTTATTTTTTTCCAGAACACGTGCTATATAGCTGATTCAGAGCATTTGTATAATTTTATGTGTATGTACTATTATTTAAAAATATTATTATTATTAAAAAAAATGTTGTGATACCGCCCCCCTTGGGTGATCGTATCTTTGATTGTCAGCGTGAGCTAGAGGTGTAAGGTTTGCAAAAGGAATAGACATTTTTAATTCTTAATATGACTTAAAATGTAAATTAAATATCTAACAACTTAGATAATATTATTCAAGCGAGAATCTACAATGAACAAACACACAGTAATAGGTAAACCGAATCGCGTAACTTAGACCACTATAATTATTTAATCCGCCTACTCTCATTTCTAATAATATTACAAGTCCTAATATCAAATAATCAATCCTACCTTAATCCAAATTTAGATTCAATCTTTTGAAGAAACGTCTGGGCGCGCGTGCAATGGTATGCACCTTGACTTAATGGCTTATCTTCCAGGTAACTTCACAATTGGCTGTCAATTCACACTTGTATCTCTTTCCTACATAACATTCCCCAAATTGCCATTTCACTTACTGAAACTTCTGTTATTTAAAAGCTATCTTATTTGCATTTCTTTTTCACATTTCGCTTCTTGGGTTTTTGTTGGAAAAGAGTTGCCATTAATCTTGGCCCTCAAAGAACCCAGAGGTTATGTTAAAGAAAAGACGCGTGAGCCTGTCACAATGTAACTTACAACAACTCTATCTGGCACAATAAACATGTCCATTTTGTGAAAAAATAAGAAGCGTGGTGGTACATTTTTTGAACTCTCTTATTTTCATACTAGTAATGTACATGTAAGGTACAAATTATTGTAATATTCCCATATTTAGATACATAATATATGTACTTGCCTGATTTGTATCAAATATCACAAGAATCACTTTCATTTACACTTAAAAATGCACAACACATTCACTTCCAAAAAAATACAACTTAACAGACACACAGCTGATCAAAAAATGAACTACTGCATAACCCCATTGCACACAATTAGCTTCTGACATCTGTTGAAAACTTGAGTAACTGCTAGGAGTTGACCTTTGTGGTGATTCAGAGAATGTACCATCTAGTATCAATTCCTGAGGTATTTAAGCAAGTAGTACGTTTGATGTACCATCACACAATAAACACATAAGCATGGCAGAGTTAACCCACATTCATTTCTAAAAATGTATCATGTAAACAAATTGTGAAACAAAGTGAACTGGAAATTTTATCTTTTGTTTATACGAAGTATTCTTCTCTGAAGTATTTGGAAATAAGGATAAAAGAGGATTCAAATCAGTTGATCCATATGATTGAAGGAGCTATTATATTGAACTTCATTTTATAACAAGTAATATAAAAAAAGAATTTAAGTCAATTCATACTTTGAATAGAGGAATAGAAAGTATTTTAAATACGATTGAAAATTTGAACAAGATACATATGCACATATAAATATATATATATATATATATATATATATATATATATAGGGAGGGAGTGATCTATAATATAGTAGGAATTGAAAAAAGAGAATGATATGTCTGCATTGTTGTGACGATGCACACCTGGTTTGAGTAATGTGACTTAAAAACAGGTTTTCGATGCCAACTTTTGTCATTGTTTTAACAGTTATATTGTTGCAAGAATGGATACGAATCTAAGTTGGTGTCGAAGACCGGTACTTAATTTAATTTAATTAATGAATTAGTATTTGAAAAAACTGTATTAACATCAAGTATCATCCACTACAATTTTAAAAAAATGTGTTTGAACCTGAATGGATAAATAGAAAGTATTTTATTAACGATTGAAAATTTGAACAAGATAAATAAACAAATAAATCTATAGAGGGAGAGAGTGAGCTAATATTAGGAATTGAAAAAGTAGCTGTGTGACGTTAATTGAGATACACCTAATCTAGATTTAGATGGATGTACAGTACAGTCCGAAAACTCGGCCTAATGGGGACCGAAGGATGGCCATCAAAATACCATGTTATCGATAACGGGATTGAAAAAGAATAGGTACGAGTGTTTTTCTCAGAAAAAATATTACACAGCACTTATTTGCATTGTTTTTTGAGAATACAGCAGAATATAAACAACTCAAATACCCTTAAACAAAGGAAAAGTGCATACTTTGTGAAGGCATAGAGCATTTACTACATGAAGATGAAAATTAAGGAATACTTAGTATACAGTAATTTAACTGATCAGAGACGAAATGCTTTATAAAGACATGAAGCTGTCTCAAACTCCAACTCAGTGGCGCAACAGCCTATGAGAGCCAAGGCCTCCTGTGCCCATCCCAGTATACGTGACCATTGGGCACTGAGGTGCATGAGCAGATGTTCCAATCAGGTGGTCAGTCTGAAGCAAGATTCCCAGTGTTTGTTCCCAAGCAAGCTTGGTACTCATTTTATCGACCTACTGCAGTAGAGATGTAAGGTTGAGTCGACCTTGCCCAGTACGGGAATAGAAACCGGACCTGTGTTGTAGAAGCGTAATACAATACCACTCGACCACTGGGCCCTATAAAGCTATCTATAGTGAAAATTAAGTAGCAAACTGTGCAAAAACTGACTAATTTTTAAAAAGAAATGCGTAATGTCCTCCTGTCCCTACTTACTGCACTTTGCATTTTGCTCCTTCATCAGGTATACGACGAAGGAACAGTAAGTCCATTACCGACTCACATTGTGGTTCAAAATACTGAACGAACGAACAACGATTTCTACAACTTTTAGTTCCTCACTGTGTGATATTTCAGGAGTTAGTGTACGGTGGGCTCACCTTTGACGTTTCCAGCATTTCTTCATTAATTGTGACCTCTGCAATAATTCCTGTATCGGGCATAATGTTTTGCTCAGTTTTCGACTTGCAAGAGTATGACCGAGTTATCCGGACTGCCGAGTTATCAAGTGCTGAGTTTTCGAGACTCTATTGTCAATAGTTAAATTTTAGTTTCCGTTTATATCTTAAATTCTTTTCCGTTAATATTAGACTGTCTCCTTTTTTTTATCTCTCTTCTTATATCTTGCCAAGTTGAAAATTTGCATTTGTTTTAATAAGAAGAACTATTTATTGTTGTTAAGATCCGGCTATCTGATCCCTGGACATTTGAAAATTTACGGAAGCAAATGCAATGAATATTAACGTCAGGTGTCATCCTTGTCGTTTGACCATGGCTCAAAATTACGAGGTCTGTTGCCAAAAGCCCTCAAATAGCTGAAAAGTGTGGCGTTTATATTCACTCACTCATTCTAAAAGAAAGAAAATCTTATAAAGTCAGGGTCTGATTCCGAGTTTCCAAATAGTTGGAACAATTCACATTTACTCATTGGAATGTCTGAATGTGTGTGAGCCTCCTGCAGGTAATTTTTCATTAACGATCGACGATCACATGCAGTATAATAATTTCTCTTCGCGCTCATTTTACGAACAAAAGAGTGGTACAAAAGGTATTACCAGTGCAGATAACGTACATGATAACAAAGGAATAAGAAAAGTGTTAGCTTCAAATAAGATTACCAGACAAAAAACTATCGTTGTAAGCGTCTGAAATGTTGCTTTACTGTAGTTTGATTTAAAAACATTCCAAAAGGTTTGACAACATTTTCACTCTTGTAGCGGCATGTTTGAAAATTATTGGATTATTTTTTTCAGCTCAGCTTATAAATAAATTTTGAATTTTAGGTAATTTTTGTAAAAAAAAAAAAATCCTCTCTCTATTTATACACGGAGTGCATATATTTGGAAATACAAGATATTTAAAATGTGTGTGGGGGGGAGGTTACTAAAACCTCTTAAAAATTCTTCAAGATATTGTTACAAAACGAATAAATTAATTTTGGAAAGAAAAGAAACCTTCTCATTGTTTGAAGAAATAGAAGCTGTAGAATAAGCCGTTTGTAGAAATAAAAGCGTGTTGATTTTTTTTTTAAATAAATGTCAGAGTTATATCAATTGTTCATACAAAGATGTTCTTATTTTCTTCTTTTCTAATGCGGATTGGTTCTTACCAATGCAGACTTAATACATGCCCTGGTACTTTTCATCGTTATCACTTTTTAGTGTGGCACCATATAGGTGAATACTAATTGCCACAATGAAATTTTGACACCCAACGCCGATGACGATACGAAACTTTGCCTAGAGTACCCAATTCAAACAAGCACTATATGGATCTTTAACATGCCGCATAACCATACAACATGGCTGCTGTCGATTTTTTGCATCATGAAAATCCACCGACTTGGTCCGCGGTCGAATCCGAAAACTTAGGCGTTCAAGGCCAGAGCCAAACCATAAGTACACCACCCAACCGTCTTCCTACAAATATCTAATACTAAACTAAGTGCATCGACCCANATGCCGCATAACCATACAACATGGCTGCTGTCGATTTTTTGCATCATGAAAATCCACCGACTTGGTCCGCGGTCGAATCCGAAAACTTAGGCGTTCAAGGCCAGGGCCAAACCATAAGTACACCACCCAACCGTCTTCCTACAAATATCTAACACTAAACTAAGTGCATCGACCCAGAAATTTTTCAAGGGGGAGGGGAGGGGGAAGGGTCGAAAACCACCGTTCTTGTATCATTCTCCATAAGCCGCCCAACATATTCTTTTGATTCTGTCGATTTTCGGGAACAAAAAGCAGTAAGAAATTAATTATTGAATAAATAATTACAATTAATTAATTTAATTAAAAAAAATAGCAGATACTTAATTAAATTTTACGTACTATATACGTAGGATTACAATCAATTGAAAAAAAAATCAAGGGTTATGGAGGGGCCGGCCCCCCCCCCCCCTCTTGTGTGAGCCACTGGCATCGACTGATAACATTTTTAAAGATCTTAAATCTTACCAAACACCACAGAATGAACAAGTTTTTATACCGAAATGTTTTCCTTGAAAATTTAAATTTTTTGTTTTAATATTTTTTCCATAAACTGGAAGTCATATAGGAAAAATATATTTAGATAAAGAACTCAGAGTAATGAAAAATAAAAATATAAGCAACCAAAGAAAACGAATTTTTTTATCTTTTTTTCACGGGAAAAATTCAAGACTATGTAATGAAATATTTCAACAAAATCTGGTTTTAAAGGAAAAGAAATCATCTATCTGCACAGACTCTATACTATATACAAGGAAATAATCGTAAAAGCCAAAAAATTGCCTTTAAACTAACACACGCACAGACTGGCAAATAATATATTTACGCAAATAGCTTACATTTTGCATCGCCTTTGTAGTATCTTAAGAGATCAGCAGCAGACTACTTATTCACTGAGTTTACTCACCACAAATAAGCAATTCTTTGTTACGTTCTCAGTCTTACATAATGTAAACATTCTCCAAATGCTTTTCTGGAAGAATTCTTGTTTGTACTTTTCAGTGTTTGAAAGAGATTTGTTGAAAGTTTGTTTCCAAGATTTGGATAGAAAAAAAATGAAAAAAACGTACATCACACACACACACAACATGTGTCTCCGAATAGTTGGGTTTTGAAATTCGTAGATTATTTTTCTGATAAGGGATTGTTGAAACGGAAAAAAAAAAGATAAGGTATTTCCTCAAAATAATCATTTGGGGTACTCCACGAGATGTTTTTTTTTCGCACGTGGCGTTAGTAAAAAAGTAGCTTAATTTTTTTTAAAACCTTTATACTAAGACCAAAAATTTAGAAAGAGCATTTTTATCCCGTATACAAAGAATTAAACTGTTCCATTTAAGTTTTAATACATTGAGGCAGGGGTACTACTCAACCTCACGCGGGCCGCAACATGAAGATAGTGAAAAAGAAACACGCTATGACCAAAGCAACATTGTACAGAGCAAAATTGAACAAAATACTAAAACTCACTGTTTTTGATTCTTATTTTAATACTATGTTAACCTTTCTATTTAAACACACAAAAAATATTTACTTTTATGCATTTTTACTGAGTTTTGGAGTAAGTTTCGATATTTCCTCTCATCTATCACCAAACCTCCCGCTTACATTCTATTATCAAAAAAAGGCAAATTGATAGCAAAAGTGGTAGATTTGATTGCTTGGTCGATATATATTCCTGCTAAATTTTTAGTAAATTGTTTTCCAGTAACTGAATTTTTTAGTGAAATGGGACATGACTGGACCACTCAGAAAAGGTCTGCGGGCCTCAAGTTGAATATTACTGCATTAAGGTACCCGACTACGCGCGCGCTAGGAATCGTGGTTTTGCAAAGCGAACAAACGAATACTTTTTATAATATTTTGTGTCAGATTAGAATGCATGTATAAAGCTGTTTTAAGAATATTATTACAATAAAAAATTACTTAAATGCGATATTTTGGGGAAAATGAACAAAGAAAGACCTATTTTTAAAACATACTCCTTTCTTGAAAAATGCTTCTATAATAATAATATTTTGCCTGAAAATAACTCAGACCTCTGTAAAGAGCCTGAACTGGTATTTTTGAAATATATAACTTAGAAGTGGATTTATCCTTATTTCAAAACAAAATACGGATTGAAAAATTTTTAGGAAATAAACAACGATTATTATTTTAATTGGTGTAACCTTGAAAATATTGTGAATTTTTCAAAAATCTCAGTTTAGGCTCTCTGGAGGAGTCTTAGCTAATATAGACAAAATATTACTGTTATAGAAGAATTTTTTATAAAAGGAGAAAGTTTTGTAAATATGTAATTTTATGTTCATTTTTTTTCGTCGAAATATTGCACTTAAATCATTTTTTACTCTAATAATATTCTGAAAACGATTTCATACGCGTAATTTAATCTAAGTGACACTAAACTTTTAAAAAAAAATATTCGTTTGTACGCTTTTGCCAAATCACAGTTTTGATCGTAGTCTGATACTTTAAAAAGAAAAAAAATTTGTTGACTCAAACATTAATTTAAAATGCAACTTCAGAAATATAATTATATTGAAAGTTAAGTTATAATAATAAATTACCAATGGCGGATTGATTAACAGAATGATTGATTCTTAATTTTGCCCTTTTAAGGTCTTATCTCACGAAAACGTATTTGGAGCAATTTTCCTTGAAAGCAACCATTCTAAGCAATTTCTACCTAGTTGCCATAGCAACGGCTCCAAACAAATTTTTTCCAATGAGCTGAAAAAATATCTTTAAATTCTAGCCAATAGGATTCTTTGGCTCCATATGTCATAAACAAAATGGCACTATAGATGGCAGCCTAGGCTTCGTCGAACGCATTAGAAATGGTGTATAATAGGTTAATGGTGGATAACTTTATGACGTATAATATTTTAAACAGAATAATGCTCCTTTTCTGTTTACTACGGTTAATAAAAGCGTGAGTGGGATAAAAGAAATTATATTGAATGTTCGTTTTCAGAAGCAGAAAATTCGGCGAGTAATTTTTCATTGTGAACATCAGGCAGGGCTGACGTCAGAGCGTATCGTTTTGTTTACAGCAACCCTTCACCGTCACAGCTTCTTGAAAAATTTCCCAAAACGATTGTTCCAAATATGAGCGTGGGATAAGGCCCTTAGAAGTAACATGGCAGCGGTAGCCTAGTTGTCAGTGTCGCGGACTCGTTGCCAACGTGTCATGAGTTCGAGCTAGTGTTACTGAACTGCCGTGTAAAGAAACTGATGCACGTTAAATCTGTCGAGGTTCAAAGTCTTCCCTTTGGAATGGCGTGGAAGCTCAGTGAAAAGGGTGCTAGCTCGGTGTCGTAGTCGTCAATTAACCGCGGCTCAAAATTACGAGGTCCGTTTCCAGTAGTTCTCTTGTTGCCTTATATTGTGGCATTAATAAACACTCACTTAGAAATAACACACCATTTCAACCTGCGGATTTTGATCATCGTCAGATTTAACATGCATTAGATTCTACGCGATTTTTACCAGTGACAAGAACTAGTCAATGAAAAAAATTTCAATATACTTCATAATACCTAATTTTTAGTGACAAAGGAAAATAAAAAAATGTCACATTAAAATAATCTTTTTATCCTCAGAAATTACAGTTTTAGTTTAAAAAGCATACAATGCAGCTTTTATATATAAAAAAAATTATTTTTAAAAGGAGCATAATAAATATAGGCTAGAAGCGCTTTAAATAAAATCTGTATTTTATTACTGAAAGGAAGTTTTTAGAAAATACCTAAAGGCTTAGAAATAGATATTGGTGAAAACTGGATACTTAGCAAAGCGGAAACTAATTAAAAAGGAAACAAAGGTGAGTGAATATTTTCTTTCAATTAGCTCAACATAATTTCTTTTGTTTCGAATGGATTAAATTCTTTGTTCACGTACCCAAAAATGAAGCTATTTAAGTTGACTTTGTTAAAAAAAGAATTCCTTCAAAAAAAAAAAAAAAAGTGACAGTCGATATTATGTTAACGTACTTTAATTATTTGATAAACTAATCAAAATTGAGAGCTCTTTCAAAGCCAAAAAAATATTTGTGTGTGTGTTTTATTGTTTTATAAAATAGCTGCAAGAGATTTTCAAGCAAGAAACATAAATAAAAAAAAATAAATAAAAAAAGACTCTGCATAAACTTAGGAAAATTTTATTGATTTTAGAGTAAAGAAATCTCTTTTACTCACTTATATCAATGTTATAAAAAAAGTGTTTCTTTTATATCTCTTGTTTCTCCTAAAAATTTATTTAAGATCATTTTTCAAGGGAATGCTGAAATAAATTATTACTAAAAATAATGTAATTTTGTTAAAAAAAATTAAGAGCAGATTTTTTTTAAAAAAAATCGCACTGTAAATACTAAAAAAAAAAACTGCTAGAGAGGTACTTCAGAACAAAGGATGCTTTTTAAGGCAGTATAAATTTCTCTTAAGACTTCTGTAACACATAATAAATGTGTGTATGTATATATATTTCTTATCTTATGATTATTACCTTTTAGTATTTATGAAATCTTATTCATGCATTTCTTTTTCTTCCTCGTTGCTCAAATAATTAACAATTATAGGGGATGGTTAATTGATTGCCCTTAAAACTATGTTTAATCCTACAATTTCAGTTTCTGAGTCCTTAGTTGCTATTATACAGAGTGTCCGGGCTTAAAATATCCAAAAGTTATGGCTTATTCTTACGGAACTACCCATCAGAATGTAATAAGCTAATTATCAATGAGTTGGGAAAACTCTCCAAAAATTTTTGGGTCTAGTCCGATCAGCCTCACGTACGTGCATTATTCGGCAATCGCAGACGATAAACTTTTTACACTGATTCCATTAGTAAAGATGTGGACCCCACAGCAAAAGATTCAGTGCGTACTTTGGTAAGCGGAATTTAAATCAGTCATGCCTGTTGTCACGGGCTCACGCGTCTTTTCTTTAACTTGTCCTTTGGGTACTTTTGGGGCCAAGATTAATGACAACTCTTTTCCAGTCAAAACCGAAGAAGTGAAACGTGAAGCTAAAATGCAAATTAGATAGATTTTAAATAACAGAAGTTTCAGTAAGTGGAATGGCAATTTGGGTAATGTTATGTGAGATATTGATTCAATTGTGAAAGGACGGCTAGCAGAGGTTATTCCGAAGATAAAGCCATTAGGTCAACGTGCATACCATTGCACTCGCGTAAGGACGCCACTTCCTAGTATCGGAGCTACGATTGGATTAAGGTAGGATTCACTATTTAATATTAGGACGCGTTATTATTGGAATTGAGATTAGACGGGTTAGATATTGATAGTGGTCCAAGTTACTTCTTTCGGTATTACTTGTATTGTGTGTTTGTTCATCGTAGATTCTCACATATATAATTATTATCTAAGTTTAAATAATAATAAATATAATTATTATCTAAGAGTTTATCTAAGTTTAAGTTTAAATTCTTAATAAAGACATTTTAAGAATATAGACATGGCTGTTCCTTTTGAAAATCCTACACCTCTAGCTCACGCGGATAATCAAAAAGAAGGGCACCCTAGGAGGGCACTTTCACACTGTATAGCGACGTGTTCGAACAGAATGGAAAGTCATTACAGGCTTCCCTAATAGATTTATCAGAACTCCTACAAAATGAGCCAAGCACACGATCAACAGTGTCTTCTGCTTCAAAAGGATACTTGTCAGTTTGAGATATGCCAAAGTTCCCGTCTCCTTTAAAGTTTTTCCCATTGGTGGATAGATTTTGATGTCGGAGGATCGACATTCCATTCTGTTCAAACATGTCGCTGTACACGCGTGAATGATTTAAATTCCGTTAACCAAGGGTAGTCGGTACCCCCTATACCGACAATGTTAAATTGAGCCAATTTAGGAACCTGTTTCTCAGAAACACAGTTAAATATAAAAACTTCAAATTTTGTCTATATATTAATTAGGCATTTTTATTTAAATAATGGTAAACTATTTAAAATATACTGTTTACTTTTTTCAAAAAAATTCATCGTAAAAGTATCACTTTGAAACTTTTGAAAATTGGCATTTTTTTTACGATAACTGCTTTCAGCAAAATAATTTGGGAAAATCACCAAAAAGTAGCTCCATTATATATAGTTACATATTACTTATTGCAGTAAAAATTGCAAGTACATTCATTCAGTAGTTTCTGTGAAAAAGGTACACGCGGTTTGAAAACAATCATTTTGAGAAAATTGCATTTTTAGTGTAAAAAGGCACTTTATCACAAAAATAATGAATTACAACCTGTATATTTGCCCTATTTTATTAAACATTAGTATCTTCTTAATTTTTTAAGCATAAAATAGGAAACAAAAAATTCTTAAAATGTTCAGAAAATACATATATGGTATTTTTCAGTTTTTGTTCAACGAGATTTTTTTTAGCATTTTGCATCAATTTTCATAAATTATGTAACAATTTGTGAAGAATTTTAAACTTCGATGCATTACAAATATCAAATTTGACCTTATAACTTTATAAATATAATGTAAACATGTATTAATATGTAAAAGTAACGATTTGGAAATATGTGATTTTACGACATTGCGGAAGGTTTCATTATGGATTTGTATGTTCACATGCAAACACAATTTCTAAAAGTTTCAAAATTCAAAATTTTCTCTAAACTGTACAAGAGATTTTTAAAAAGTCAAAAATAAAACTGTTTTTATGTTTTTAAACATGAAATTTGTGTATTTTTATGCATGTAACAAGCTTCTCGCAACGACAAAAAGCATTACACATCTGAGTTATAATTAGTTACCATTTATTGTATTACCTTTGAATATTAAAGCTTTAAAACTTGTCTGAACAATAAATAAACATTAATATTTGAATTGAAATATTTAAAATATATTATTTAGTTTTCTCAAAAACATGTAACAAAAATATCACTATGAATTTTTAAAAAATTGACATTTTGTCACGATATATGGATTTCAGTCAAATATTTTGGGAAAATCCAAAAAAAATCACATGAATATATGTAGTTACATATCAGTAACATGAGGGAAAAAATTTCATGTGCAAACATGCATTATTTTCTGAGAAAAAGATGCATGAAGTTTTAAAAACATCGTTTTTGAGAAAATTGAATTTTTACTATAAAGTGTGACTTCATAAGACAAGTAATGAATTACAACATGTATTTGTGTCCCATTTTATTGAGCATTAGCATCTTTGCAATTTATTTGGCATAAAATAGTAAACAAAAAAAATCTTAAATTGCCCAGAATAGCATTATTCAGTTTTTTTAACGAGATAATTTTTCTAGTATTACATTAATTTTCTCAATTCGGTATCAATTTTTGAAGAATTAGTAGCTTTCATGCTTTACAGATATCAAATTTGAACATAAAAAATGTATCAATATGTTTTTGGTATGAATTTGAGATGGTATTTAAAAATATCTGATTATACGACATTTTTTGAAAGTTTTCGCTGGGTTTTTGTAAGGTATCGTTAGATTTTGTTGTTGCAGACAGTTTTTAAGTTTTAAACTTCAAAAACTACTCTAAATTGGACAAATGATTTCTGAAACAGCCAAAATAAAACTGCTTTTATGTTTTTAAGCATGACATTTATGTATTTTTATGTATGTAACAAGCTTCTCGCAAAGACAACAAACATCACGTTTGATGTGTCATCTCATACCTTTTTCTCAGAAAATATTAAACATAAATACTTAAATTTTTATTATATATCAATTAGACATTTATATTTATGCTGAAGTGAAATTTTTTTAAATATATTAATTAGTTTTTTCAAAGACAAGCTGTTAGTTCACCAAGCATTAATATTATAAATTTATTGAAAATTGTTATTTTTTTGTTATATCTGCTTTCTATTCGGATGTTTTAAGAATATTTCAAAAATGTCACTTCAGTATACACAATTCATTCAAGAAATATAGATTACATGCATACAGGAAATTTACACATTTTTAAAAATATAAATTTTAGAAAGCAGAAATTTTTATAAAAAAAATCTTATTAAAAAAAAATGTAGCCTATAATTTATTTTGCACGATAATGAAGGGTAAGATTCTTGTTTCCCCTTCAATTTCCATTGATTTAATGGATGGTATGAAATGTTTTTTACTATTGTTTAGATGAAAAGCAGGTGTTTTACATATGCAATATTTTAACAACTATTACCTGTCCAGTATCAAAATTGGTTGCAATAAGTGTACTCTCATTTCTGCCATATCTCTCATTTTTAAGCTATTGAAATAATTTTATAACTATCATTTTTTTCAAAAAGCACGTTTTCACAAAGCACATCCTCACAAACAAGTTATTAAGTATTTAAAAGTATACAAATTTCGAAAGGAGAAATAATACACAACAAAAAAAATTTCACCCAGGTACTAAATTTCAAATTAAAAGCAAATATTTGCATCATATTTACAAACTTGGCTCCAAAAGTATATAAGCAAACTAACAGCTAAACTTGCAATTAAGTATCATTTAATCTACAGTTAATAGTGTATGATTAAATGAAATTTTGTAGAGGTTTTGTATATAAGTTCTCAGATTTAAAAAGTCAATATTTACACTTAATCTGTCAAAGTGGGAGTGTCCTGTGGCAGCTGATTACTTTTTAAAAGTTATTTTAAAATGCTTCTAATTCATATAATGGCTTGTGTGTTATATCATTGGAAAGGTAATGATTCGGAGATTTTAGAAATATCAAAAACTCAAAATCTATTTTCAAAAAGTTTTTACCGTAATGACTGCTCTTAACTAAAGTACGCTCTGCAACTTTTGCTGTGGCATCCACATCTTTACTAATGAAATCAGTGTAACAAATTTATCGTCTGTGATTGCCGAATAATGCGCGCCCGTGCAGCCAATCGGACTACACCCAACAAATCTCGGAGAGGTTTCCAATCCTTTGATGAACAGTTTATTACATTCTGATGGGTAGTTTCGTAATTATAAGCCACAACTTTTGGATACTTTAAGAATTAAAACCCTGTACTACTTATTGTTGCTACCTTATTTTTGTCCTAAAGAGTTTTGTTATATGTTTGATTTATTAGATTTATTGTAATTTAGTATATGATTATTGATTATACATATATGTCTGTCTGCCTGCGCACGCGTGTGTGTGCGTGTGTGTATATGTTGTAACTTCACGGATTTACATCAATATGTACACCGTGATGAATAAATATCACGTCGATGAATGTTACATCCTCAAAGTCATCTTGTGGAAATGATTCAAAGATAGACTATGGGTAACGGTTCTGCTTCTTGAACATTGACAAATATCAAGAAGCTAATAGCTCTAGTGTTTCTTTTAGAACGACACCACTTAAATAAAACAAAAAAAATCAATCAAAGAATCATTTGTTTGCATCTCGACTCGTTTTATATTGTCCATTAGCTCAGCGTGAAATTCTTGTGAAATGGTATTTTTAGTGATATTTTTTTTCCCTTTCTTGGCTCTTTCTTTCTCTCTCTCACATACATTGCAAAATTACACTCATTGCCATAAAAATCTGCTGGCCAAGAAGTGGAAAGGAGATTGTTACGAATCTTGGCATGAAGGTGAGTGTCAGGCAGATATGTAAATGATTAGAAATGCCGCATGATATCTCATTGCTTATTACCTCCAGAGAGCATTGA
The DNA here is from genome assembly GCA_019973955.1 of Trichonephila inaurata madagascariensis. Lineage (NCBI taxonomy): Eukaryota > Metazoa > Arthropoda > Arachnida > Araneae > Nephilidae > Trichonephila > Trichonephila inaurata. The sequence goes on from BMAV01014787.1 coordinate 240,760, forward strand.
ACTTCGTTTGCCTTGGATTATAAAACATATCAGAGCTGTTTTTGCATGTTTTAATCTGTTGGAAAGGGGTACTTTATAGCTAAAGATGTCATTACAACACCATCGGAGACAATATGCGGATGAGCAGATGTCAGAATTCGAGAGGAGAGAATCACAGCAATGATGGAAGCCGGTTGGTGAGCTTCTCGAGTAACTCGCCACCTGGTGGTTCTGACTTCACTATAAGGAGGTGTTAGAATCAGTGGACAAGAGAGAGGTCTGCTACACGTCAATTAGGTTCAGGATGCTCTCAATAGACCAATAGTAGAGAAGACCGTCACATCATACGACACACACGCATAGCGCAAACTGTCTCATTGGCCGCGATCCATCCACAAGCAGGATTTTTACGACGGACTTCTGTAGCATTCCATACATCACAAGGCGCTTGGTTGAAAGACAGTTGTTATCGCAGCGTCCTTTACTTGTATTGCCATTGACACATACTCACCGTTGCCTCCGTTTGGAGTGGTGTCACTTTCGAAATGATCGGACTGAGATCGAATAGAATCAGGTAGTCTTCAGCGACGAATCTAGATTCAATTTGGGCAGTGATCGTGAATGTATGTGGAGGTCCCATGATGATCATTTCAATCCTGCCTTCGCTATACAGACCACTCCTACAACTGGTGTGGTGGTATGGGTTATTATCGCATACGACAAAAGGCCACGCCTAATGTTGATCATCGGAACCATGAGAGACAAGAGGTACGTTCATGACATTCTTCATGTCATGACATTCTTCAGCCTCATGGCAGGGCTCCCGGGAGCCATTTTTCTGCAGGACAATGCTCGCTCACACACAGTAAGGGTTTCACAGGACTGCCTCCACCACATTCCACCCTTCCCTTGCCTGTTCGATCACAAGATTTGTCACCGATCGAGCATATATGGGATCATTTTGAACGGCAGGTTGGACAGCCTACGATTTTGGTTGAATTAGAGGAACGTTTACTACAATTGTGGAACGAGATGTCGCAGGACATCATATGGGACTTATAGTATGCCTCACTGCCTTATTGTACCACATCATACAATCATAATAGAGGTGGCCCAATAAGGTACTAATGGATCATCATTTTGATTTCCTTTTTTAATTACTTATTTAATCAACACTGCTTTAATCGGCATTAATCAAAGTTTTTAATCAGCATTAATCAAAGCTTTTAATCAGCTTTAATCAACGATGTACATACGTATGTAAAATTTCGTTTTATTCTGACAACTGTTTCTTGGTGAGTACATTTTTTATGATAATGAATGTACAGTAAGACCCCGCTTAACGCTGTTTCGTTTAGCACTGTTTCGGTTTAACGCTCTTTTATTTGAATTGTGGGATTCTCCGAAATAGCACGGAGTGTTAGGCTTCCCGATATCCGAAGTAGTTTATCTGTGTTTCTTCTTTCCGGCGGTATTATACGCAAGTATTTTTATCGTTTCAAACGTTTGTTGACGTTATTGTAAGTATAAATTTATATAATATAACGATTGCTATAGTGAAAAATATTACGATTTTTAATTTTTATCATGGGGATAGTAAAAAACACGAAAATAAAGCATAAAAGAAGCATTTCACTAGAAACTAAAATGCAAGTGATTAGAAGATTAGATACTGGTGAACGTGAATCTCAAATGGGTGCTGCATTGAATTTGGCAACTTCAACAATAAGGACCATTCTTAAAAATAAAGAAAAAAATACTGCCATCGGTAACTACAACTACGACAAGCTTTGCAACTAGAATTACCCGTTCTAGAAATAATAAAATAGAGGAAATGGAAAAACGACTCTCTATACGGATTGACGACAAAATTGAACACAACATGCCATTAAGCCAATATCCCTTCTTGATAAAATGGCAGAAAATTGAAAATACAGAAGAGACTGAATGATCTGAAATGTAAACATAAAGACTTAGAATTTTATTTTTATATGCATATTCGTTTATTATGTTTCTATATTTGTTAAGAAATACATTTTTGTTTTATTGTTATAAAAAACATAATTAATAAATTTAATGGTAAAATACCTGACAAATTTTCTACCCATCTTTTCCTATCCCCATTATTTACGTGATGAGATAACCTCGTTTAACGCTGTTTCATATTACGCTCTACTTTGATGGAACGTATACCTCGCGTTAAGCGGGGTCTTATTGTATATGTATATAAACATTTTTTTTCATTTATATTTTAAGTTAAATAGCTATATTTTAACATCTTCAAACAAGTTTGAACAATTATCCCAAATTATTTCTATCATTTTTATACAAACTTGTTGTTCTATAATCTAAACTAGACTGTTCCACTATAAACATTCATAGTACAAAAAATCACCTTTAAAATCACCTCTGCCACATCCAAATCAATCATCACAAGTTCCAACAACCAATCAGTTACGCCAAGTTCACTAATATTGATCATAACTTTCATTCCAATCTTTGAAACTGTATCAAAGACGAGTGCCCTAACCATTACGGCTCCCAAAAACTTCCATTCCAGACCTGTCTACGACTCTAATTGAAGTCAAAGCCTTTCATTCCGAAGTTCAAAATGAGTGATTAAACGTTAATATTTAAAAAGAATCCATTACACTGCCATCAGGGCGAAAGTTTGTGACCTACTTGGAACGAAAAGTATTTTTACATTTGGTGGAATCAAAAGGTTTTAAGTGATTTCCTCCATGTCACGCGCTTACAGGGTGAACGTGGACTGAAAAGAGAATCGCAATCCTACAATAAAACTTGTAAGCTTCGAAAGAAAAGGAAAAAAGTTGGGATAGGGAAGTTGTAAAAAGAAAAATCCCTCGTTTGAATTCTAGACAAGAGAGAAAAAAGATTTTCATGGGCAGGGAATAAAGGCGCCGAATGATAAGAGATGTGGTTGGGTTTGATGTTGTATTAATGGGTAAGTTTTCTCAGGGCATTGAGCCGTTTGATGTTTCTGTTATAGTATTAAAAAAAATCAATTATGTTACTTTTTTAGTAAAAAAAAAAAAAGGATTTTTTTTTCCGCAAAAAAAAATTGATGAAATGAAGTATAAAAATAAAATAAAGATGATTTTGAAAAGGGGATAATAACTTTAATAGTTCCTTTAATAATCCTCCATTTCTATAGAGTTGGCAATATATCTAAAATAAAGAAAGATTTTTTCAAAGAGATTTTTTGTTACTATTGTACTCTTTGAAAGAGCTACAGCAACACTCTAATGAAGTATTGATAATAACGTATCTAAAAATGGAATTCGTTAAGAGTCCGATTCACGGAGGATAAATTAACAAATAAATGTGACAAAAACGTATTCTCTATTTTTACATTTATATAGATCTTGGGATTGGAAAGTTTTAAATAAATTATTCGCTTTTTCCTATATTTCTCAATATAAGCTGTTAATGCAATTTTTCTTCACAAATTTACCCCAAAATCGAAATTTGTAAATAAGTCGAACTAAAAAAAATATTCTTGCAATTTTCAAACATCTCGCTATAAAGGTGAAAATATTGTCAAACGGGTGGCATAGTTTTCAATAAAATTGCTGCAAAGTATAACGCCAGGTGCCAACGTGATTGTTTTATCTCTGGTATCGAGTACCTGATATACAGGACGGTCCTGAATTAATGGTACAAACTATAAGGGTAGATACATGAAATATTGTGTAATAATCATTTATTGAATAGGAATGTATAAGCGCAAGTGACGCGAAAACAGGGGAAATAAAAGAAAAGAGAAATGGAATTATCTGTAATGATTTCACACAGCTCTTGGATAACTATTTATTTCAGTATGAAAATCATCAAAAAAATAAAATGGTATATTCTTTTACAATTCAATAGCAAAATGGTCCGTAATGATTTCGAGTCTCTTTCACATAAAATAAGGGCGTAACTTCGCCCGCTAGAGAAAAGTCCTATTCAAAATCGTGAGTAAAAAGGGTTCACTCTTGGTAATTCCACACCGACTCTGAGTGAGTTCGCTGGCTCCAACTTCGCCGTACTCTTTCGCACTCTCTCCCGTTCCCTGATTTTCCAAGCTAGGAGACCGCTGTACTTCGCGGGCTCGTTATTGCTTTTTTCTATCGCTCAAGGGACGATCAAACGGCTCCCTTCAAAATCCAGTCTCTCGTCTGGATTCTCTCGCCCCCTTTATATCCTCTCTATCTCTCCTAATCATCCTTCTCTGATCTCTTTGTCGGACTCAACCCCTCTTGTTCTTTTGCCGCCTTCCAATCTCGGCTCCCTTGATCTCTTACCCTTCTGCAGCGCCAAATCGGTCTCGTTTCCTGTTCTCTCGTCCAAGAGGCCCCGAGACTGGGTGCACATTTGTACGTTTTCAGACGCGCCGTCGTCACCGAATTGCGGGAAAAGGAAAACACAATGTTAAGGCGCCTCTTTTTGACAGTCCGGTCAGCCGGGGAAAAAGGTTCCGAAACTTGACTCCCCAGTTACGAAATTCCTTCCCAGCAATTAGGGGAATGCCTGGAATTTTCGCAACATCTGTCGGCAAGGGATCTGTTAGCAAATAGGAGGAAGAGATCGGCGTCGTTACATATCAGTTAGTTGCGCTGCCGGTAGTGGGCAGTAGATGTCTAACCGCCGTTCAGCATGATGAATCTCAGTAGGGGAAAGTGCTATTCGCAATTGTACTGTCGTCTACGATGGGAGATTTTATACGTATGCCGAAAATGCAGACAAGCATCACATGTACAGCTATGCAAATGGTAATGGTAGAGCTGCGTTACGAATGTATCATGCGCAGTTTCCTGATCGACGAAGGCCGGATCAAAGAAGTTTTCAGCGTTTACATCGTCAACTTCGTAAAACACGTTCGTTCCACGTCACATGAGGCTGATCAACGAAGTCTAGAAGAAAGAAAGCATCTTGAACGTTGTGGCTGATAGACCCGAGACAAGTACAAGTGTGAGTCACCAGACCATTTGTAGAGTGTTAAACGAAAATCGCTTACACACATATTCAGCAAGTATAAGCTTTGAACCTGGCAGACTATTTTTTCCGGTTGCCAATAGGTGGTACAACAATGTGCGCTGCAGCTGGACTTCATAACTCATTTGCTGAACAGTTATTGTAAACATCACATTTGTCAATGACACTTTCAATAAACACTTTGTCTTTCCTTTCGTCTCTTATTTTTTGTGTTTGCGCCCATGGATTCTTGTACAATAAATGATTGTTATAATGTCATGTACAAACCCTTAACCTTTGCACCATGAATTCTGGGCCACCATGTACTTTTTCGGATAGATTTTTTCGTTCATTTAGTACCTTATGCACTATTTGAGCTAATTATATTTTTTTTCGAAAATAAACGGGAAGAGAAATTCGTCTACGATATGTGTTCGAAAACTTTAAGAGAAAGAAAACTTTAATCCAAAACGAACAAAGGTTTATTTTGATCAACATAGGTAAATAGTAATAACAATGAATCTACAAATTTTAGAATCAAATTAAAATTAGACAAAGAGGCACTTAATATGATAATAGAACATTTTCTTACGTCTGGATGACTGGGATGGTACGTCCGCTCGGTATGAGTAAAGTCATGAAAGTAATAAGTTGTTGGGGGCGCTACAATAGCGGAAGTGTACAAGGTACCAACAGTTGTTAAGCGGATATTGGAATGGAAGAGGGTTCTTGAGAAGGTCTTATCTCCCTCCCCGGTACTTTTGTGTCAATAGAAGAAGAAAAAGGGAGATAAAAAATCCAATTAAAACACCCAGAGAGGTAAAAGATTAAAATCGGTTTCACGTTCCAATTGAAAAACGGTATAAGCCGAATCCCTTACTTGAACTTCAAAAGTTCCAGAAATTTTTGACTTGAAACTTTTGAAAATATTTGGTATCCTTGTAAAAACAAAATCACACAAATCTATATTCATAACTTCTTGAGAAACTTACTTTTGATATTTAGTTTTTCACATTTATTTCTTGTCTTAAGAAACAAGCCTTTTTGATTTAGTCTCACTCTTTAAGCATTTAAACAACAATTTGCTCAGTAAAACTTGTTTCGTTTATAAACTTCCCTCGCATATACTTCCCTTAAAACATTCCGGAAGGAAATTAGGCATATTTGAAAAGAATCATCCGCCTGCCAAGTAAACAAAGTGTTCCCATTACAAATCTAACTTACACAGTAAACTTAAACTTGAAACAAAAGAATTAGTACTGAGTTAACGACTGTCAGTTCATTTCCTTGATAAAAAAGGAAGAACACTTGCTTACCAGTTTTAAACGAAATACTTGTAAAAGGCTCTATTATTTCAAACTTCTTTTGAGGTCATTGTTTGAGAAATGTAAACAAGGGAGAGGAGAAAGAGTCATTTTGTTTTGTGTTCTCAAGATAAAATGCATTTAGATATGAAATTTATCTTTAAAGTACTTTCTTTAGTTGTTTGAGAGTATTAAAATGGAATTACATCATAATTGATTTTCAGATTTTTATAATTTGACTGCGTATTTTAGTTTAAAAAATTACTGGCTTATTATTTCTTTAATTTTTTTTAAAAAAAACTGGTATCAATAAATATCTGAAAAAAAATAATACAAGGACAATTCATTTACAAACGGTAAGATGCTAATTTTAAAAGAAATTCTGCAGAAATTTTTGCTTAAATTAAATATATACCTGAATTGAATATAATCTGGAATGTTCTATTCAACAAAATTTATGTGAATAAATTGCTTTGTAAGAAAAAAAAATTAGATACTTAGAGAAAAACCGTGAATAATATTCAGTTATTGAAATCGGATAAAATTCAATAAAGTAATATATAGGGTAAGTCAAAATGAATATAGCGATTACAAACGGCTATAACTATTTAAGGGAAAACAATTTATCGATAAGATTTACACGGAATGTAGACTTACCTTCTGTCTTCTTAGCCTTGTACGCCCAAGTTTGCGGGTTCGACCCCTGCCCAAGTCAGTGGATTTTCCTGATACTAGAAATCGACAGCGTCCATGTCGTATGATTGTGTGGAAAGTTATAGAACTCTTGAGTGCCTGTTCGGCTTGGGTGCTCTAATCAAAATTAAGAATTTCGCAACGTCAGAGCTCAGGAGCCTCCTATTGAAGAGGAATTTGGAAGTCAAAATTACATAGTTACAATTAGTATCCACCTATATGGCAACGCACTAAAAAGTGACACCAGCTCCCGGAGAATATATTAGGTCTTCAATGGTAATTACCAATCCTCAGCCCTATTCGAAAGGTAAAAAAGAACTTTTTTTTAAAAAAAAATATTATCAATTTTTAATTCCAAATCCAAAAAAATCTGCGTTACTTTCGTCAAGATTACTTTGTATTGTATCTACATAATATCTGGATAAAAATTAAAATTAAAGGATGTCATTTTGTAACGGGGCTTTCATCGCGATTTCTATTAATGTCCTCTTGGGGTTTCTTTGGGGCCGAAATGGCAATTCTTTCCAACCAACTCAAGAAGAAGAACTTGGTTATGTAAATTAGGAATCATATATATATTGGAAGTTAGCAGTAGAGCGGAGTCTATGTCCGGGTCTATGTCTATGCGCGGAAGTTATTGTTAAGTGGGAAGTGAAGTCGCTAAGTGGAGAGTTAGCTGTAAAGTGATTTGAGATAAAGTTAGAAGAAGCTTAACTCCGTGAAATAGCCTAGCCGTGCCGGTACAGCCGAACCAAAGGTGGGTTCGAGGCCATAAGGAATACTGTCGGATTAAAGCCACATCTAAACAGATACAAAACGTAGCTGATTATCTAAGATATAGCGGTAAGCAGTTTTATACAAGCTATAAGGAAAGGCGTATATTAGTGATAGAGAAATTTATCTATAAAGTTATATTCAGTGGTCAAATACGTGACTATTTGGTAATACGTGTTGCATCTTCTCTTTCTAGATCAATTTACTTAATTATTATTGTTGCATATTGTGTTTAAGCTAAGACTTTAATAAACAGGTTTTAGAAATGAATGATTTGAATGGTCCTTCGTTCTTCCCCACAGAAACAGGTCGCGTAGATAATGTTGAAATGAGGTCCCCACGGGAGGGGGCTTCACAATCTAAGTCAGCACTAAAAAAATTCAAGTCATCAATGCATATAAAATATGACATAAATTAACGACTATATTATCATTTTCATTTTTATGTGTTTGTGTATTCGTACACACATGTATGAACAAAAAGTAGATAGCATTTTCTTTGCTTCTTTGTTTACATTACTAGTAGCTGAGTTCCACAACGAAAGGGAAAAACTACCAAAAACAATCTAAAGAATAACCGATTTTTCCATACATTTCATGTAAATGTTATAAAGAACATTTCCTCGAATATCATTCTGTTTGAGTCACAGATGTAACTGAATAAAACATGAAGATATGATTTTATCATTACTGTCATTTTTACACTATCCGATAAGTTTCACCTGCAGGGAAAAACTCCATAGCTAAACGTATATTTAGCTCAATGCATATATACTTCAAAGCTAAATGTTTTGCCTTTCATTTTTACTCTTCTTAAAGAATTTAAATAATGTTATAACCTTTTAGAGTGATTAAGAGGGAAAAAAGTATGTATAATTCCTAACAATAGGAGCAAATTCTTACAAATAGAGTATAAAGACGTTTTATTGTAAAATCATAAAAATATTTTTTCCCCTGCTATTGGAAAAACATGTGGTGTTCATAGGCATATTTCGAAGACAGTTATCCTAAAATTTAAGAGGAGGGAAGATAGAAATCGATAATACAGCAAGTATATTTCGAGGATAAATTGTTTATTGAATAAAAAAACATTTTCAATTAAATCAGTTAGTAAGTAACATAGTAAAACAAACATTAACAGGAGGGGTATGTTTGTTTGTTGAATATTTCCAATTATGCCTATCTTTGTCCTGCTTAAGTGTCCGCTTAATATAACCAACATGCTTCGTATTATGAAATGTATAATGGCAAAGTCGACACCTAATTCAGCACCCTATTTAAGTACTGCCAAACTTTAAAGCATTTTTTAATTCCTGCTATTAGTTTATTCTCTCACTATATATATAATTTTCGATCTCCACTAATTATTTTACACGTAAGTGTTTTTTTTTAATTTTATTATTATTATTCCTCTCTTTGAGACATTCATTATTGTTCTCTTTTCTTAGCTTCATTTTAATATATTAGCAGTTTTACTTCCACGTGTTGTATTAGGCTTAACTTTTCAACTTGGTTTTTTTTCCCTATTATGTCAAAAGTTTCTGCTGTACGGGGAAGGTGGATCCATAAAGCATTGCTAACCCTAATTCACTGGCCTAATTCAGCGACAGCTTTAGAAATCATAATAGGTCTCCAGTTTAGTCCAAAGACTTTTTTTGTATCTATATTTGTTGTGTCTGGTGAATTCCAATTTCTTCCTGCTTTAGCACTGTAGGTTCTAGTACTTCTTCACTTTTATTTTAAATTACTATATATATATATATATATCTTGTTCAAATTTTCAATCATTAATTAAATACTTTCTATTCGCAATTTCAAAAATTAATTCATTAATTAAATTAAAAAATTAATACATAGTAATAAAAAAAAATAATTTTCCAACAGTATATATAGATAGAAAAATCGTTCGTTGTGTCCCTGTAGCGCAATGGACAGAGTGTTGGACTTCTAATCCAAAGGTCATGGGTTCGAATCCCGATTGGGATGATATCGTTTCTGAGAATGTGATTTCTTTTGTGTTACTGTACTATTTTATTAATTTTAATTAATTAACGAACAAATTGTAACAAACAAACAAAAACTGTCCATATACAGAAAGGAAAATTTCGCGGAAAATCGCTTTCTATTTTGTCACTTGATATTGTGATTCTGTCCTATGTACATACATATTTATATTAATTATAACTATTTAATAAAAAGTAACTAAAATAAAATTTTCCGAGTTGACCTAAGTAGGAATTGACTATACATTCTGACTAATACATTCTGACACAATGAAAAATAAAATATACACATTTACACTGATATGATACACTTATAAGTATATCAATACTGCACAATGAATTTTATAATTAATTTAACAATACTAAGTTAAGCACTTAAGTTTAATAATTGCCAGTGGCTCCATGGCCTTGTCATATATTAATATACACACACACACACATATATATATATATATACACAAAAATTAACCTTTATCATGATAATTTGTACGGTTTATAATTAATCTCTTAACTGCTGATTAATAGTTATGCTATTCGCTCCCCAGTGCCATCGTTTTTCACGTAGGTACGCGTATACAATGTATGGGGGCGGAAGAAAAGGCATAAATAAGCAAATCCTCTGAAATAAGTAGATCCTTCTCAAATACTGTTAAGGTCCTTTTGTTTTTACAAAGCCTACGGAATAATTTTATGAATAGCAGGGCACAGATAAGATCGTACTTCGGAAAGACATATATATATATGTCCGGAGCAATTAACGCTTTGGTTGAGTGAGACGCTTATATACGCTGTCAGCACTTAATAGATTAAATTCGAATTTTAGCTTTAGCGCCAAAGTATAATATTATTGAATCCAATACATTGTTATTGCATGGAGGGAGGCATGATGAAAATTATGATTGAATATTGGGTCACCAATATTGATAGTTTGAAATGCACTGTACTAGTCCCACGTGTCAATTCATAGCGGCATTCCATTGGCAACCACATGTATCTGCTATCGTGATTTGTACTCCAATTACCTCGGGCACGCCTTTCTGTTGTTTCTCTCTCTTCTACTGTGCTCTGCGCATGCGTCATTCTTCCGAAAATGATGCCTCTTCCATCATTTAACCCGCATTGAATGCAGTTTTTTATGAGGATTGCTTCACCTGTAGTACTATATTATTATTTTTTTAAAAAAAAAAGATGACGAAACTTACTTTTGGAACGTCCCTCGTAGAAATAAATTGATAGATTCAGTGGATCTTTATAAAATCAGAAAGTAGGATGTGCATCAAGAGAATAATGAAGGGATTAAAATTTGAAGTGTTATTTATTGAATGAGTCGTGTTTGGTTATGCTTACATCGTTAAGAAAGGGCAGTTTTTAACACCTTAACTGGTTTGCCTGTACACTATACGGGCTACCGAAAACTGGCCACAAGGGGTTTACCCGTACGCTGTAAGGGCACTGATGTTTTCTTCTTTCTATCTTTGTGATTTGTACTTACTAAGTCTTATAGTGAGAGAGAGAGAGATTATTAGTGCTAGTGTTTTTAGAGATGCAATTTGTCCGTGGTATTGTGTGATATTTCTCATCCAAGATTTTCTTTGTTGTGAAGGCGTGAACTTTGCATGGAAGGCAGGAATTTAGATTGGATTAAGTACTCGATAAAGAACACACAGAGATTGGTAAGGCCATGTGCAATTTGTTACTTGAGAAGAAATGGAAATGGAAAGATAATCGAAAAAGGATGATACTATCAGTGTCGATTTAAGCTCATTTCGGGTCCTAGGATCAGAAGATCTACAGGTCCCCTTGGCACTGTCGGATTGAGATTTATTAACAGAGAATCTGGTTAATCTCAGCTTATCCTAGCCCCAAGTTCGCAATGGATACACCGGCACTGGATATTATCTCAGTACCCATTGCAGTGTAAGACTTAGTATTACTCCATGCTTCAAAATTTCTGTGTATAAATGTATGCCCAAACAGAAATTCTTAACCGTTTGAAAAAGAGGTATGAACAGGAAATTTTGCATGAGAGAAATTGTCTTAAGATATATGACATATTCTTCATAGCATAAGGACTTAAGGTATCCGACTACGTACGGAACCATGATTTTGCAAAAGCGTATAAATGGATAATATTTATGATATTTAGTGTCACTTAGATTAGAAAATGTATAAAAAATTGTTTTAAGAATAGTATTACAATAAAAAATTATTTAAGTACCATATTTTAACAAAAAATGAACATAGAATGATCTATTTTCAAAATGTTCTCCTGTTGTGAAAAATGCGTCTATTATAATAATATTTTGCCTGTATATAGCTCAGACCTCTGTACAGAGGCTCAACTAGAATTTTTGAAATATATAACTTAGAAGTGGGTTTATCAATGTTTTACAACAAAAAAGGGCAAGACAATTAAAAAAGAGTTCAGACGTGTGTACTTCAAATGGGGATAAACCCACATCTAAGTTATATATTTCAAAACTCATAGTTGAGCCTCTGTACAGAGGTCTGAGCTATGGCAAAATGTTATTATAATAGAAGCATTTTTCACGAAAGGAGAACATTTCGAAAAAAGGTTATTCTAAGTTTACTTTTTGCCGAAATATTGTATTTAAATAATTTTTTTTGTCATAATGTCCTTAAAACAATTTTATACATGTATTCTAATCTAAGTGACACTAAATATCATGAAAATTATCCATTTATGCGCTTTTTTAAAATCACTTTTCCGAACGTAGTCGGATACCTTAAGCAAAAAAAATAAAACCATTCATTTTTATAAAAAGTCTATACTGAATGGCTTAGTCTTATAATTAAAAAAAAAAAAAAAAATTCTCAATTCAAGATACAAATAATAACCATTTTTAATTTTGAAATTTTTATGTACATGTTACACAATGTTGACTGAAAGAGATGCTTTAAAATAAAAGATGGCGTTATAGATTTTCGCTGTTTCAGTTATTGCAATTCAGTCCAATAGCAGGTTATCGATATTTTTCTGTGTATTCATATCGCTTCCTTTCTTTCTATTTATTTTCTTCCTATCTACATGAAAAGAAGAAAGACGAGAGTTCCTCTTAAATTAAATTCTGTACATGTGTAACAAAATCCGGATCTGGAAAAAGTTTCATTCTCCTGGGAAAACCCCTTCATTATCATACAGAAAAGAATTTGTTTTTATCTGAAAGTACATCATGGTCCTGGAACTTCTTTATTGGGTACTGTACGGGAATCGTATTTTTTTATATGGGGATCATGCGTTGTTGGGAATGTATTTTCGCTGTAACACCGCGTTATATTGCATTGCTATTGGTATTTGCGTGAGGGATTTTACGAATTGGTTTCTCAAATAATGTGTTGACAGAAAAAGATTCTTTTAAAAAAATAAATTACAGTTTAAAAAAACTAAAAAAACACACGCTTTTATAGTTAATCGAAATGAAAAGTAAAAAATAATTTTTAATATAAGAATAAAATGAATAACGAGAAAATGAATGTCATCGTGGTAAAAGATGGGGTGCTTTGTACTACACTTTTACACTAACTCAGCATTTCGGAATAGAACTAGTTAGAAATTATAACAAAATTGGAAAATCAAGGACCCCACGTTTTTACGACAATGGTATTCATTTTCTCGTTAGTGATTTTATTCTTATATTAAGAATTATTTTTTACTTTTCATTTCGATTACCTGTAAAAGTGTGTTTTTTTTTAGTTTTTTTAAACTATAATTTACACACTCTTTTGATTTTTTAGTTCAATCTACAATAAAAGCTTGTTTTTTTTAAAAAAAAAGTTTTGTAGACACTTATTTTATTTGTTGAATTTGTATTAACCTCGAGCGTTTTCTTTTTAGGATTGTAACTTAATTTTTTACTCGCCAATTCTGGAAATGGGATTTGGAATTAATTGCCAAATCTGAAAATGAGAAATCGTTAATCCTGATTATCCTGACGAGGACACTGGAACAAAATTATTAAATTATTGTATTGTCATCGGTCTTTGATAAGTGTGCAAAATTTCAAAAATTAATCTGACTTTTTAAAGTGGGTTCAAAGATTCCGTTACATACAGGTGAAGCTAATAAAAGCGTGCTAAAAATAGAAATCTTTGTAATCATCAAACTTTTAATTGGAAAATATTGTATAATATATATAGAGCTAGTTCGATGCATAATATGATACTCAAGAGTCAATTTTTAATACATATTTCAATATTTATTAAAAAATTTTAAATTCAATTTTTATATTTCAATTTTTATTATTACATTTATTGAATCCCAATATAGTTTCTTTTCGACTTTTCATCCAGCTTATTTTTTATGGATTAATCTAAAAACTCTGAAATGAATCATAGAGATAATATCCGGAATTCGAGAGTAGTAATCAAAGTTAACAAGTTACCTAAATGTATAATCGAAAAACTGCTTTAAATTATGAGGAGAAATATATTTTTTTATTGTATATGTTTTAAAAAGTAACCATCACAACAATCATGCATATTTTATAACCATTAAGATGCAAAATTTAAAAATAATATTTATAAAAGTGACTTTTGATTATTTATTGGTCGTTTATTAAGATGGAACTTTGAAACTTCTTCTTCTCTAATGCGGCTGTGTATTGGTATTTTTACCTTTGCAGACCTAGTATCCCCAGGAGTCAGTATCACTTTTTAGTGCGGCACCATATAGTCGATACCAATTGCCGCGAGTAATTTTGACGCTGAGTTTTCTAACCAGAGGGAGGCATCTGAGCTCTGACGAGGCGAAATTGTACTTAAAAATTTTTAATTTTGCTGAGAGCACCCAAGCCAAACGGAGACTCAAGTGATTTTTTACATACCGCATAATCATACGACATGGACGCTGTAGATTTTCTGCATCATGAAAATCCACCGACATGGATCGGGGTCGAACCCTCAATTTTGGGTGTAGAAGGCCAGCGACACACCAACTACACCACCCAGCCGAAACTACCGAGCACTTTGAAACTACCGAGATCTAGTGGCTACAAACCTCGTAATTTTGAATTCGGTCGAATAATAAGGGATCAGTAGCGCACACAGGAAATTTTTAAGGGGGGGGGGCCCGGGTTCGAAAATTCTCCATTTTTGTATTATGCTCCTTTTGATTTTGTCGATTTTCGGGCACAAAACACAGTAAAAAACTAATTATTGAATAAATAATTAGCATTAATTAATAAAATTAATCATTAATAGCAAATACTTAATTAAATTTTATTTACTATATACTTAGAATTTTAATCAATCAGAAAAAAAATTCAAGGGCTTTGGTGGGGGGGTCTGGACCCCCAGGACGTCCCCTTGTGTGCGCCACTGTAAGGGATACACCTGAGCTGTTGCCACACTTCCTAAATTTCCACACCATGCCAACGTCAAGATTTTGAGTCTCAAAAGATTTAACATCAGTTCTATTTACTGTGGAGTCTGAGCCCAATTCCCCATCCACAAAAAACCACGAAGGAATGGATCAACTACTTATTTGTCAACAAGTGAGGTGAACCTATCGTATTTGTGCAAGAAGATCAACTGCTGGAGATTGTAAATGACGGCGGGCGTAAAACTACGTTCCAGACAACAACACTGCCGGTGTTCTGGATTAAAGTCGTGGCGGAATACTCTGAGATTGTCATCCCAACATTTAAATCCCTATTGCCATTTGCGACAGCCTATCTGTGTGAAACGAGGTTTTGCGCACTGACAGCAGCCAAAATAAAACTGCGGAATAAATTGAACATAAGCAACACACTTCGGGTGTCATTGTCTCCTATTACACCAGGTTGATTAATTGATTGATTGAATATTAACGTCGCACTGTTCAGCTATACGAGGGATTTTTGGCGACGGACCAGGTAATTTTGAACCATGGTCAAGTGACGTGGACGACACCTGAGCTGGCACCCCCTCTCCTAACTACCACACCACACCAACGGGAGGACGTTTCAGCTCTCGACAGATTTAACGTGCATCGCTGCCCTACAGTGGTACTGGACTCGAACTCGTGACAAGGTAAGCCACGGTCCGATACCTATACCACTCGGCTACCGCGGCCACCCTATTACACCAGAATAGATCCTTCTCGTTGCAAAGAAAAGGGAACTGAAGGTTCTCATTGATTTAGTGTTCTAGTACAGTGTTTCTCAAACTGTGGGGTGCGCCCCCCTAAGGGGGCGTGATATCTCTACAAGGGGGCGCGGGCATATTGAAAGATTAAAAACAAAAGATTATTTTTTTTAAAAAAAAATATTAATTTACTGAAAGTAAACAAACAAAATACATTCTGACATAATAAAAAATAAAATTAACACTTATAAATGTATCAGTACCAGTGGCGCACACAAGGGAGGGGTCCTGGGGTCCGGACCCTCCCCAAAGAACTTGAAATTTTTTCCGATTGATTATAATTCTAAGTATATAGTACATAAAATTTAATTAAGTATTTGTTATTAATGATTAATTTTATTAATTAATGCTAATTATTTATTCAATAATTAGTTTTTTACTGTGTTTTGTTCCCCAAAATCGACAAAATCAAAAGGAGCATGATACAAGAATGGTGACCTTTCGGCCCCGGGCCCCCCCCTCCTTGAAAAATTCCTGTGTGGGCTACTGATCAGTACTGTACAATGTATTTTATAATTAGTTTAGAAATACTAAGAACAAGTTTAATAATAACCATTGACCCCATGGGTTTGTCATACATAAAATTACATGAAAAAATTAACACTTATCTTGATAATTTGTATAGTTTATAATTAATCCCTTAACTACCGATTAAATATTACGTAATGCGCTCCTTAATGCCACTATTTTCCACGAAGGAGAGCGTATGTGATGTATTGGGGGAAAGGGGAAAAAAGGAATAAATAAGGATATCTCTGAAATAGGTCAATCCTTCGCTAACACTGTCAAAGTCCTTTTATTGCATTCTAAAGCCTTTGGAATAATTTTATGGATAGCAGTGCACAGAAAATATCTTACTTCGGAAAGACGTATATATACGTCCGGGGCAATTAATATTTTGGGTGAGAGAGACGTTTATATACGCCGATAACTCAGAAAAAGTCGTTGTGTAGCACTGTAGTTTTAGTGTCAAAGTTATTGAATTCAATATATTGTTATTTGTCTAAAGGGGGGCGTGATGAAAATTATGGTTAATTGTTGGGTCGTAAGTATTGAAAGTTTGAGAAGCATTGTTCTAATCAGTTAAAACAATAAATCATTTTATAATTATCTTTTTGTGTAACAGTATTTCATTTTGAAGGGATGCTTAAATAATTAAAATTATTAAATCACAAAACAATGTAAAATATGAACAATCAACGTCTCCTCCCCTCAGAGGGCTGTGGTAAAATTATCAAAGTTTGATCGGTTCACGGTGATAAAAAGTTTGAGCAATGCTGCTATAGGCTACCACTATCTTTTATAAAAAAACATTCTTAAAGTTCATATATATAGAAGTATTTCATTGCATACTAAACTAAAAACGCGGGATTCACTTCAACGTTTAACATAATTACGCAAAACAACTATTATATTTAGATGAAAATGTCTTCGTTAGAAAAATCAAAATCAATTGAACAGAATTAAATTTATAAAATAAAGAACTAAAAATAATTAAGGGATAACACATATTTTCGGAATATTTTGAATGCTAAAAAATTTATTATGCTATACATTGCGCAAATAGGAGATAGCTTTTGATTTTTAATCGATTAACTGTATATCATGATTCAAGTAAAACATAAATTTAATCGAAGATATTTCCAATAACCGAAAATATCGTCTTTCAACACAGAAGTAATTCACTATCGCTTTTGATTCTTCCATTTCTATACAAAGCCATTGAAAACAGCTGACAACACCGTCTAGAGAGAGAGAGCGCGCATCCGAAATAAAGGCAAATAGCGTAGCTTTATTTGCTCCAGTTATTGAAATTCGGTTCAGCAGCTGGTTATCGAGACTTTTCGGTATTCTTTTCGATGCCACCTCTCGTCATTCTTTTCCCCCATCCACAGGGAAAGCGGAAGAAATAAGGGAAGTTGGTCCTAAATTAAATTCTTCTCGTGTGTAACGAAATCCGGATCTGGAAAAAGTTTCACTCCCGGGAAAACCCCTTCATTATCATACCGCACTGAAACTTCTCTTTCTTCTGCGGTGCCGAGTTTGGGAATGACATTGTGTGAGAGGATCACACTCGGAGAATGTGTTTTTGGTAGTGGGATGATTCGGGATTGTTACTGGAATTTGCATGGGGGGTTTTAGGGATTGGTTTTGGTGGATTTCCGAATAAACCTGCTGGGGCTTTGAAAAATTCTCTGCCCTCCCCCTTGATTCTCGGGAAAATCTTATTTCTGTCGGTTAATAAAGTACGGTAGTGCTTCTCAAAATTTCAATATGGGCGACTCAATTTTCAGTCACTTTTCTTCGCCCCGCCCCCCCTTATACAATGACAATGTATTGCATGCAATGATAATTTACGTACTTTGACGCTAAATATACAAAGTGACCTTAATTATAAATCGTATAAATTACCAAGATAAATAATAAATTTCGTATATGTTACTTTGTGACGGGGCTTTATCGTGTTTTCAAATTAATCCTCTTGGGAATCTTTGGGGCCAGTATTGAGTTATTTCACAGCCAATTCCCTCAAGAAGAAACCATGATATTCAGATTAGTTAGTATATATACAGTGAAGGTTTTGTAATCACAAGAGAAGATGAGAAAGGAAGCTGAGTTGCTGAGCACCGTAAGCTGATGGTAAGGAATTAAACTTAGAAGCGTAATTATAGAACGGGCTTTAGTGAGTTAAGGAAATTAAGGAAGATTAAGATTCACAGGATAACTTTGCTTAAAGATAAGTGGTTAGGATTCCAGGTGCTTATTTTCATAAAATTTGGGGATACTATATATCACTCCTGATTGCCTTCCTATTGTAAGACTTGCTTTGTTCAATATATTTGGATAATAATAAATTGGATTTATTATTGCCAACTTCGGTGATCAATTCTTAACTCCCACAAATCTAGGCCGCGTAGGTGAAGAGATGGTACCCCCAGGGAGGGGGTATCCCAACTTTTAGGTACCGTAAAATCCGGCGCACCAAAAATAAGATCGAAATTTACGGGTGCGCGTTATACTCGGGTATAAAAATGAAAGCCTTAAAAAGAAAAAAATTGAGTGTAAAAAAAGATTAGACTTCTGTAGTGGTGTACACAAGGAAGGAGGGGGAGGGGGAGATCCTCGGATCTTGACTCCCCATCCCCCTTGATTTTTTTCCGATTGATTATAATCCCATACAATTTAATTCAGTATTTGCTATTAATAATTCATTTTATTAATTAATGTTAATAAGTTATTCAATAAATTATTTATTACTGTTTTTCGTTCCCGACAATCGACAAAATCAAAAGAATATATTTAACGTCGTATTAGGGTATGATATGAGAATGGTAGACTTTGAAACATGCATTCCCTTCACCCCACCCCCCTTTCAAACACTCCTGAGTGCGCGACTGGACTTTTACATACTGTTTATTTAAAAGTAATACTGTTAAAATTGACTTCAAAATAC
>BMAV01014787.1:262777-287079 GCA_019973955.1 Trichonephila inaurata madagascariensis
TTCATTTTTTTGTCAAAATATTGTACTTAAATAATTTTTTATTGTAATACTATTCTTAACCCAATTTTTTATACATTGTCTAATCTAAGTTATGCTAAATATCATAAATATTATCCATTTACACGCTTTTGCAAAATCATGGTTCCGAACGTAGTCGGATACCTTAAGCGAAATAAATTATGCAACGTTCGAACAATGTAACAATTCTTGGGTCATTCTCAAAACAAGCGCCTGTTATATTACGAGTGGTACAATAATCCGCAAATCACTCACTTGAGCAGAATCAAAGATCTTATGATTTACTGTTAGAAAAATTGTATAATACTTAAACCATTATAACAAAAAAATTTATTCATTCCTAAGCATTTAAATTATATTATATGTAGGGCCTATGTTATGATGATGAAATAAAAACAATTCGAATCCTATTGGAAACAAGGTAAAGGATAAAAATGCAATTTGAGTTATTGCATTCTTATTCGTCCTAATTTGTAACGGCCGAAGCGTGATTCTCAAGGAAATGTTATAAAAAGAAAAAAAAATATTATTGATTGGTAATTTGAAAATCCGTTATCAAAAGTTATTTTAAAATTGGAATTGGATTTACAACCAATCACACACACATATTTTGACCTTAAATATAAATACGAATTTGAAATTTTTATATGTGTAACTATTACACAACAATATTCCTGGTATTGAAATAATAGGAATATGTAAGAATAATAATATGAAAAAAATAAAGATTGTGAAACATTCATGCTAAAAATTCTATTAACAGTAGTAGAAAATAATATTAATAGAGAACAGTGAAATGGAATAAAAATAATAATATTAACGTAGAAATAGCAATATTAAGTGATATTAATATAGAAGTAACATTATTAAGTAATAGTAATTTCGCTTTGCTTACAATGCCCTAATATACTATAATCAGTATTATACTACTAGTATATAACATAGCATTACTTAATATGAATTTTTATGAAGTAGGAGAAGTTTTTAATTTTAATATTTCTATATATGAACGATTATAGTATTATATAGCAGAATCTATAGTGGCTTTTTATAGCTATGAAGAGTAACGATAACGAAATAAAAGTAAAATATATATAATGCCAAAAATAGCAATATAACAACGCTTAGCTGTAATACAGAAATGTTGTGGTATTAAAGCCATGTATATATCAGTAATAGAAGCCCAGTGGCTGAGTGGTAATATATCACCCTTCCCCGCCACAGGTCCGGGGTTCAAATCCTGGGCTGGGCAAGTTCGACTCAACCTTTCATTCCTTTAGTGGGTCGATAAATGAGCACCGAGCTTGCTTGGGAACTGAACACTGAGGATTTCACTTTAGACTACCCACTTGGCCGAAACATATGCGCATGCTCTCCAGCGCCTAAGATCACGTAAACTGAGATAGGCACAATAGGCCTTGATCATCATGGGCTGTTGAGCCCCTGAGTTCAACTCAGTATATATTACTAATAAGTATGGCAATATATTAAATGAAACTATAGAAATATTGGAATAATATATAGCAGAACAGCAAAGTATAGTAATGGTATATCAATATATTAGCTGTGTGGAGGTCATACATTCTAGTTATATCGCAGTATAGTAGCACAGTATCAGTATGCAACATGGTCGACCTTCGACGACCATATAGTGGGGTTTCAGCGTAAGTTAGAGGTGTGGGATTCTCGAAATGATGAGACATTTTAGAATTCTTAATATGACTATTATTAAGAATTTAACTTAAATTACTTAGATATCGAACAAACTTATATTAAGTGAGAATAAACCAAAACGCGTAGTCTTAATTAGCACAGATCGCGCAATTAGATCACTTATCAATATAATTATATTATATCCGCCTAATCTCACAATCTCAATAATATATTCGTGTTCAGAATATAATCTTCCTACCTTGGTTGAACACTCAACGTCCAATCTACTTCAATATTTCTCCAAATGGTCGTACAATGGTATGTACCTTGGTTAAAATGGCGGGCTTTACGGGATTCTAGATAAGCCGTCGATCAACACTTCTATCTTCTCTACGCTGAACTTTCTCTAAATTGCCATCGCGCTCACTAAAACTTCTATCCTTTTAAAGGTTATCTTATTTGCATCTATGCTTCGTTTCACTTCTTGGATTTGGGTTGGAAAAGATTTGCCATTAATCGTGGCCGTCAAAGAACACAGAGGTTATGTTAGAGGAAGGACGCGTGAGATGTCTCAAGTACAAGAACGTATTTCAGTTGTACAGATATATAACATAGTAATTAGTACGAAAAGTATACATGAGAATCATATCTATAGCAGTAAAAACTTCGATATGAACTATTTCTTCCGAAAACAAAAACATATTAAAGGCAATTTACTAAACGCTGCATTTTTTATTGCTTTCATGTTTACGAAGCAAAGGAAAAAGAAAGAAAAAGAACTGTCGGTAAAATGAGCATCGCTACGCATGGAGACACTTCTGAATCAAATACGCGAATCGTATTATGCTAACATCAGGATTCCGAAATTGGATTCAATGTAACTTTTCATTCAGAATATTGTTCCCTCTTCCTCGAGTAACGATTGACTGACTACACACACGCACACAGAAGTTCTATTCCATAGAAAAAGTAAAAAAAATAATAAGATCACTACATGATTGATGTAGATCGAAACAGAAAACTAAAGATGTACGGAAGAAAAACGCCTACAGTGTGAGGTCCTACAAAGAAGAAAGAAAAATGAAGGCACAAAAAAAAAGTTTTTTTTTCTTATTTTTCCTGCTGCATTTTCTGTGACAGTCAAGCTGGCAAAAAAGGAGAAGGAGAAGAAAAGAATAATAATAAAAAGGAAGAAAAAAATTCGAATGTTTTGTAAAAGCCGACGTTTCTGATGTGATTGATGGATTGAAGCTTCTGAAAGCTGTCACACGCCCGCTTTCTGGTGAAAGAAAGACGACGACGTACTGTGGAAGACATAGGAATAAAAATGGCGGGAAAACTTTGGAAAGTTGTTCTTTGTTTTGATTTTTTGTGTGTCGCCTCCTTAATCACACACACACACACGCTCGTGTCGAATTTCACGTTTATTTGTTTGTTTTATTGAGATAGTTCTGTATAGAGTTTCATCTTATAAATTTATTCAGTGGCAACTAGGTCAATAATTACGTTCTTAGTTTGAATGCTGTTGGTTTAAATAGCTTTAACGATTGGTACATCAAACACAGTAGGCAATAGTTTTAAGCGTTTATTATTGATATTATTTAATCTTTGTGAACAAGTACCGTAGCATGAGAATTCGTGAAAAATAAATCTTAGTAAAAGATATAAAAAGGTGGCAGGAAGCTTTCAGAAGATACTCTAATATTTGTTTCTTAATTATATTTAACATTCTTTAACTAATAATACATTTTATTTATTTGTTTCATCGGTAAAAAAATGAATAAATTTCATTTCTTCTGTTCTGAAATTAATAAAAGGATTTATGAGCATCTATTAATTATAACTAGTTTTAGTAATTAAATAGAGGGGTTTTTTTTGAAAATTTATCCAGTTTTTCCTTTTAATCCCCCAAAATATTCTTTTTCCTTTGTGCAAATTACAAAACAAGAATTCCCATTTCTTATAACTAAATGATAAATAAGTAATCAGAAATATTAAACAAACATCAAAACCTCAAGAACGAATTAAAGAAAAAGCTTTGAAAGGGTTTTCTTCATTGAATGCCACCGAAAATTGTTTTGCTTCTAAATTATGATCAAATTTATTTTGTGTGTCATATAGAATATTTATATTATACAAGATAATGATAACACACTTGATGTTTTTGCACTAAATGTTACAATATTTAACAGCTTAGATTCCCAAAGAAAAAGTGCCATTCATTGATAGACATTTTGATACATGCAGCGGTGGTATCTACATAAGCCAATAAGAGCCTCCTGGGGTGATCACTTTTGTCTAATGGTATGTTACGTGCTTACAAATACGTAGGTCACGGGTTCTGTTCTCCGGAAATGTGCCACTTCATTGGAGACCTTGACTGAATTAAGAAAAGTGCAACCATGTCGTGGTGCAATCTACCCGCAAAAAGAGCAATCAAAAGTCGTCAGACCCATTTGACGCAGCAACAATAGTCTAGGCTTTGATGCAATGCCTCCAACTAACAACAGCGCTACACGCGCTCGCTATAACAAATATATATCGTTCATTTGCCTATCCACCGACTCACTGGTGGAGGAATATTGTAGTGGTGGTATATATATCTACATTAGTCAATAATAGCCTCCGGACAGAGGTGATCACTTTTGTCTAGAGATATGTTACGTGCTTACGAATCCGTAAGTCACAGGTTCTTTTCTTCGAAAATGCGCCACTTCATACATTTTGAAAACGTGTTCTCTTAACCAGAGATCTGTGGAAGAATTTCAGGAAGTATGTATTTATGAGAACAACATGAAAGAGACTTGAGTTCCTTATTTTATACAATTACATATGCATTTCCTTCTTTTCTGATTAGTATATAATATATTTAATTGCAAATATAATCAAAAAGATATATATATATGTATATACAAACTTGTTATCATTTTATTATATATAAATAACAACAATCCTTACCCTAACTTTATTTTGCTTTCAAATGTTTTTTTTCCTGTCTGAAATTTTTATGCATTAAATATATTCTATGTATTGCTATTTGTGGTAGCATTATTTTAATTTAATGTGTCAAGAAACAAGATTATACATTACTAATTCATACTTTTACTCTAAAAGTTTTCCAACGTTACCTATTTACTTCTAACATTATTATATGATTATGTATGCATGTATGTGCATGTGTGCGTGTGCTTATGCATGTACTTGCGTGTGTTTGTGTTTGGAAATTAAGGACGGGATTCATGAGAGAGAAAGAATCCATCCAATAATGGTGCGATGATCTTCACTGTTTTGCAAAAGAAATCACGAATAAAAGCGGGTTAAAAACTTCACCCCTAAAGAAGAATGATAAAAAAAGGAAAATTTATTCTCGAACGTTGTGTGGAGAAAATCATTAAATTGTAATTCAAATTTGAAATTTTGAAAACGCTCTTTTTCATTAATCCTAACAAAAATAATTGAACACACCTTTAATTATTCAATTATCATAAAAAGTTACCATTAATTAAAGAGTATAAAATATTTAATTCTATTTAAACAAACATAGTGTGTATCTGTATTCGAGTATATGAATCATTTTATTCGACGTTTGTAAACAAGCAATGCATAAATTAATATTTAGTAATATTAATCAATATTCGTAGTATCTAAATAAAAAAGTGTCAACTATATTCAGGATGATTATAATCGATGCTCGAAAATTATATTTTCAATACACAATTCTATCAAGTTATCTCAGATAATATTATCAGTTATCTCAAAATAATATTTTTATCGTGCTTGTGTTATCTTCTTTTTGAATAATTTTGTTTGTCTTAGTTTGAAAATATAGTCTACTTAACAAATTTTACGATACTAGTATTATAACAAGCAAGTTTTGTTCTGAAAGATTAATGGATACAAATTTTCAAACTGCACGCGAGGCAAAATTTTTTCTATTTTTAAGTTACCAGAAAAGGATCACGCGCTGAAACGCTATTTATTCATTGATCTGAATGAATAGTTTGTGTACTGAGACTAAAGAAAATTTTTTTAAATATTAATTTGCTTGCACATATTTGAATAATGTTTAAAATCTAACAATGTTTACATATTTTACACGTTTAAAGACAATAAGGGCAGCACTGTCCTTTCCTTTAAACAGTTTTTTTTTCATAATAATAAAACCTTTAGGCAAATAAATTTAAAAACTGTAATCGAAAAAAACTGAGAGAATGAACAAAAAAAAAATTAAGTTTGTAAAACTCAGAGATAAATTTCAAATTATTTAATAATGATAAGTTTAATGGGCGTTTAAAAGGGCCGTTTTAAAAATTAGTCCACTAAACTCGACAAGAAATTTAGTATCACTTATAAAGAACGAGTGCAAACGGTCTAAATCTCACCACTGAATTATTAATTGTCAGTTTTATTTTTTGTTCCTATTCATTAATGCAAAACTCTTTCAACTATCATTACATAACTCTCTAAACAAATCTAAAAGTCAAAGGCATTTCACAAAGCATTTAAATAGTACGTGAACTGTAATCAAAAGAGAGTTTTGAATTTGAGGATGTGAAAAAAACCAAAGAATGGTTTTAATTACTTAAAACAATTATCTAAATGCAAGAAAAAACGGAAATAAGAATCTTATGCTTAGCTGAAGACATCTGGCACCGCAGCGAGGTCACCAATGGTTGACTTCCTGTGACCTCTGCAACCAAAGTATACTGACTCATTGTATTAAAACAGTAAAATTGTGATTCCAATAAAGGATTTAAATATGTCTTCATCTTGCATCAAAGAGCTGGAATCAGACATCTACGGGCAGAAAAACGCAAACCTGTATATAAATGCTTGATATTTAAATAAAATCATTCATTTGTGATTTTGTCTCTTTAAAATTGAGAAATATTCCACACGTTAGCAGTTTTCCTCCTTAAACATATGATGTTAAAAACCCTTTTTTTAGGGTTACAGTATAGAAGGTTAAATATGAAACGTATTTTGAACCACAAAAAAAATTATTCATACAAAAATACAAGAGGTATACTTCCTTATCTCTATAAAATAGCGAATTTAAAATATATAAATATTAGGTCATTTCTTTTAAACTGAAAAGGAGCTTTGAATTTGGATTTTCATAACAGTATACAGACAGCTTTAATCAGGGCTAACACTGGTGAATTATGTATGAGTTATTAAATCTATGCTTTTTAAGTTACACTGATTTTATTTAGTAATAATAATAGTATACTAAAGCTGTAACAAATATAAATATATTAAAAAGTGGAGAAAGGGGATTTATACTTACGCAGCCGAAATGAATGATTCCTTTTGTTAAATAATAATATAATGTATATTTTTTTCTCTATGCTAAAAAACATTTACATAATGTTAGATGATTATGTTTGAGAATATATAATTCCCATTTTTCACGTATAATGTTCTTGTTTTAGACAGATGTGAAGATACTTATCTAAACTATTGAGATAAAAAATTATAACTAAACTAAATAAAACTTGAATTTAGCCTGATTTGTTTCTATAGTGATGTACCCCAAAACTAAGAGAACTTGTGCATTTAGTTAAATATTTTAAATAGTTTTGAAGTAACTATGCCTCTAAGCAAAGATGCAAATTTTTAGTATAGATTACGTAAGCATTATGAACGTATGATTTGTAAATTTTGAGGAAACTGCTTTGTAAGCACTCAAGCCGATTACGACGCTTCTTTCTTTCATACATCATGGTGACTTCAGCAATGAGTTTCTGAAGCATTTGATGAAATTCAAAAATAAATATGCAAACACTAAAATAATTATTGAATAAGGAGCTAAATTTTCTTGAGACATGAGGTAAGGCAGCCTCAAATGCAAATTGTGTTTGTCGGTTTATTCATTGTGCTCTTGGGGTGAGCCATTGTGCCCTGGGCTCGGAGAGGCCCAGAATGCCTCGGATAAGCTGGACTTAACCACATTTTCTGGTTATAAATTTCGATCTTCCAGATCCAAAAGGGCCTGTAGATTTTCTGCGCCCAGGGCCCGAAATGAGCTTAAGCTACAAAGTATAACAGGAGCGCAACAGGTTCTCGGCGCTTTGTAGAACTTCATGTGATCTCACGAATTTAAAGAATACTGTGTCCAGAAAACTATAAGAGGGATCTATTTGCACAAAGATCTATTGCTTTACTAACTTCTGTGCACACAAAAACCTTTTAGTATACTACAGGAAACATTGGCATAATTGAATAAAGATCAATAGGGAACTCTTTCCATATTCATTGCTAAGTTCAAATTCACAGTCTATTTAGAAATGATTCATCTGGAAAAAACTTTATTTTATTTTATCGTATGCTTAGACATATCTACTATCAGTCTGTGACAAGCAGCCGAATACAATTCAGAGATACATTAAAATCTACAACGACTTTGACAATAATAGCTGCTGCTTCACCTCCGAGTCCGAAACAAGAAACCAAATCTTCTGCGCATATGCCTGCAGTACTGCATAAAGGGGAAAGTGGAGAATTTGCTAAACCTCCACAGGTGATAGGGAAGGAATTAGAATCCACAACATGTCTTCGAACATTTGAGAAAGAGACGTACATAGCACAGTGCTAAAGTTTGATGCTCTAGATAGACTTCACGTTGGACAGGCTGTGACGTCTCTCGCGTACTTCTTCTAACATAACTCCTAAGTTCTTTGACGGCCACGATTAATGGCAAAACCTTTCCAACCCAATACCAAGAAGACAAACGGATAGAATATGTAAATGAGATATACTTTAAAAGGATAGAAGCTTTAATGAGAAGGAGCGGCAAGTTTAGAGATAACTTAGTGTGGAATCATTCGGATCAAGAGTTAGATGTCCTATAGCTCTAGAAGAAGGATACGTTCATATAAATTAAATTATAAAGAAGTCTAAATCTTTGCATCTAAAATTAAGTTATAGGTATTGCCTCAATTGATGAAGGAAGGAGACTCTGCAAAAAGGTAATATTTTGTATAGGAAGTTAGATGAATCAGTTAATTTATTATAATTAAGATAAATGATCTAGTTGCGCGATCTGACTTGAATATAAGGTTTAATTGGGTGTTAACTCTCACTTAAAGAAGTTGTCAATTAGAATTAAGTAATATAAGTTATTCTGAATAAAAGTTGTATTAAGAATCCAATATGTCTCATCATTTAGATAATCCCACACCTCTAGCTTACGCGGATCCTAATAGACATAGTCATCACAGGATGGCTATGTCGCAAGGCTCATAAATCTCCTAATCTTTGACAAAATCTATAACTGCTGTAAAGGTAAAGAGAGAAAATCTTGGAGCCCCACATTCGCGTTTCCAGGGATACGTTGTATTTTTGTTGATGACAACATTCTATGTAGGCCAGTGCTTCTCAAACTGTCAATATTTGCGACCCAATATTCAATCAGCATTTTCATCGCACCCCCCTCATGCAATAACAATGTATTGAAAGCAATAATAATGTGCTTTGAAGCTAAAGGTTGTGACGGGGCTTTACCGTGTTTTTCCTACCAATCCTCTTGGGGAATCTTTGGGGCCAGCATTGAGTTATTTCCCAGCCAATCCTCTCAAGAAGAAACCTTGATATTCAGATTAGTTAGTAGATATATAGTGGAGGTTTAGTAATCACAAAGAGGAGAAGGAGAAAGGAAGCTGAGATGCTGAACGTCGTGAGCTGATGGTAAGGATTTAAACTTTGACACGTAATTATAGAACGGGCTTTAGCTATTCAAATAAAGTAAGGAAGATTGAGAATCATAGTATAACTTTTTATTTTGAGTTAAGCAGTTAGAATTTAAGGCACTTAATCACACAAGGTTTAGGGTTATGCTATATCACTCCTGATTTCTTTCCTATAGGGAGACTGTCTTTGATCAATATAATTGGATAATAATAAATTGGGTTTTTTTTTATTATGGCTAGCTTGGGTCATCAATCATTACTTCCCACAAATCTGGGTCCAGTAAATGAAGAGATGGTTCCCCCAGCTAGGGGGGTATCAAAAGCTACAAAACTATCTTAATTATAAACCGTAAAAATTATCAAGATAACTATTAAATCCTGTACATGTTACTCTTTTAAGTAATAGATATTTTAAGTAAGTTATTTCTAAGTAATAAGATAAGTATTATGTAACTTTTCCATTCTAATTTTTAAATTGGATTAGATCAGTGTTTCTCAAACTGTGGGGCGATCCCCCCTAGGAAGGCGTGATAACTCTACAAGGGGGGCACGAGGATATTAAAAAGTCGAAAACAAAATATTATTTTAAAAAAATTATTAATCTGCTGAAAGTAAACAAACAAAATACATTCTGGCATAATAAAAAATAAAATACGCATTTATACTAATATAATACAATTATAAATACATCAGTACTTCAGAATGTATTTTATAAGTAGTTGAACAAGAGAGCAAGTTTAATAATTACCTGTGACTCCATGGGCTTCTCCTATATACAAAAATTAACACTTATCTTGATAATTTGTACGGTTTATAATTAATCCCTTAACTGCCGAAATTAAAAGTTATATGGTCCACTCCCCAATGCCACAGTTTTTTCATGTAGGCGCGCGTATGAAATATATTGGACGGGGGGGGGGGGGAAAAGAGGAATAAAGAAGCAAATCCTCTGAAATACGTAAATCCTTCGCAAACACTGTCAAGTTAATTTTATTGCATTACAAAGCTTTCAGAATCATTCTATGGATAGAAGTTCACAGAAAAGATCATACTTCGGAAAGACGTATATATACGTCCGGACCAATTAATACATTGGCTGACCAAGACGTTTATATACGTCGTTGGGACTTAAGAGGTTAAAGTCGTATTGAAGCTTTAGCATCAAAGCATAGCATTATTGAATTCATTACATTGTTATTGTATGGAGAAAGGGGGGCGCGATGGAAATTATATATGACTGAAAATTGGGTCGCAAGAATCGAAAGTTCGAGAAGCACTGGATTAGATTATAAAATATTCTTAATTCAGGAAGGTACCAAGGTTACCACGTACCCAGGTACCTTGATACAGAAGGGCTCTCGACTGCCGAAGAAGAAATCTTCATAGATTCCACATCAAGTGGTGAAATCAAAAGGCAATTAAGTAATAAATCAATCTTTAAATTTTACGCAGGGGTAGGTGATAAATTTACCGCACTGAAAACGAAAAACTAATATCGCGTATACTATTTTAATTTCAAACATTAGTAATTATTAAATGTGCTCTTATTTTAGTATTGATAAATTAATTATCAAATACATTGTTCAGTTCTGATATATTTATAAGTATATTATGCCAATGTAAATGGGCATTACATTCTTTATTATGTCAGAATGTATTTTGTTTTGCATCCTTTCAGTGAATTAATAATTTTTTTTAAATAATTTTTTTCTTTTGACTTTACAATAAGTTCGCCCCCCCCCCCACGTAGAACTATCACGCTCCCCTAGAGAGGCGCGCCCCACAGTCTAAGAACCACTGATATAGGCTAAATTCAACCGATTAATTTCTGGAAAATGTGGATATTCTTTGGATGAATGTCAGGTAAATTTCTAGAACATATTTGAGTTGTTTTGAAGGAAGGGAAATTGCAAATTGCTTTCCCATTTATTACAATGATCTAGGACCCGAAAATAGTTACTGGAAAGGTGGAATCCACTGCAACAGAGATTCATAAACTGTTTCCAACAAGAATTTATTTTGTGAATGCCTTCTATTCGTAAAAGGAAATTATTTCCTTTATTTTCTTTATTTTAACAAATTTTCTTGTTTTGTGTTAAATTTAATAAGGTATACGTTTGTGATGAGCCGTATACAAGATTATGCTTGCGTACCATGACTATTGCACATGTTACGGTTTTTCTTGTATTCTATTAATCCATATAAGCCAGTGCTTCTCAAACTTTCAATATTTGTGACCCAATATTCAATCATAACTTTCATCACGCCCCCCCTTCCGTACAATAACAATGTATTGGATTCGATTATTATACGAGGGTAAGTCAGTGCTTCTCAAACTTTCGATTCTTGCGACCCAATTTTCAGTCATAATTTCCATCGCGTATTGTGAATTCAGTAATACTATACTTTGACTCTAAACCTACAATACGACTTTAACCTCTTAAGTGCCGCTGTCGTATATAAACGTCTCACTCAGCCAGTGCGTTAATTGCCCTGGACGTATATGTACGTCTTTCCGAAGAACGATCTTTTCTGTGCAGTGCTATCCATAAAATTATTCCGAAGGCTTTGGAATGCAATAAAATCACCTTGACAGTGCTTGCGAAGGATTTATTTATTTCAAAGGATTTGCTTATTTATTCCTTTTCTACGTCACCACCGATACACCACATACGCTCGCCTACGTGTTAAACGGTGGTATTGAGGAGTGAATCACGTAATTTTTAATCTGCATTGGAAGAATTAATTATAAACCGTACAAATTATCAAGATAAGTGTTAATTTTTGTATATAATTTTATATTTGAAAAGTTCATGACACTGGTAATTATTAAATGTGTTCTTAACTCAGTAATGTTAAATTAATTGTAAAATACATTGCGCAGTATTGATATATTTATAAGTGTATTATATCAGTGTAAATGTTTATTTTATCTTTTATTATGTCAGAATGTATTTTATTTGTTTCCTTTCAGTAAATTAATAATTTTTTAAATAATCTTTTCTTTTCGACTTTTCAATAGACTCGCCCCCCCCCTTGTAGGGTTATCCCCCCAAGGGGGTGCGTTCCACCGTTTGAAAAACACGAATGTAAGCATCTATTTTTCCTTAAAATCTGTCCAGTAACCTAGGAGATAATCCACAGTGAATAATCTAGAATAGAAAGGTTCATCACCTCTTTTTCATGAAACCATCGAATGGCATGAAATAATTTTAATTATTTTTATGTTTTACTACGGATAAATTTTAAACTATATTACAAAATTTCGGAACAGAGTGATATTTAAAGAATTGCTGTATAAAAAAAATCAATTTTAAGAAAACAATAGAAATGAAAATAGAACTTTTCGTAAGGAAATAAATATGATGGCCATTTTTAAATAGTTTGTGACGGCTCTATCCGCTATCTTCTTACTAACTGTTCTCTTGAGGAATTTTTGGTCCTTGAAAATTATTTTATTAGAAAGCTTCCTCCGAAAAAGAAAACATGATCATGCAAATTAAGACATCTATATAAAGTCTAGCCTTTCAGTTTAGAGGGAGATATATAGGGTAGACTGCTAGCGGAGCAGTGATTAATAAAACTTAAAGTGTGACGCAGGTATTTAGTAATTGATGATTGTAGTAATGAAGGGGACGATCTGTCACTTAAGCTTTAATCTAGATTAGATAGCTAGGAAATCAGAGTAATTGAATTGACTTAAGTGTTCTAAGTGATTAAAGTCTCCTCATATCTCGCGCACTCTGTTAATTGTCTTTATATTGATTAATTATGTGCATCTCTTAGCTTTGATTGATCGAACTTGTGTTGTGGTTTGTGCTGTAAATAAATTAAGTGATTTTGTGAATAGGGCTAGTCTTCCTTCCCTTTCTCCCACATCTCTAGACGCGGTGGCAAGATCTTTACAAGTTAAATAATGACAGTTTTAACCTGGAGTAATCTTAAGAGTATCCCATCTCTGCCTCTCAAAGAACATCCTGAAGCGGTAGATAAGCTAAAAATATTTCTGGATATAATTATACTGAATAAAAGACATTAATGAGCATCTTAATAACTAGCTTAAAATATGTTTAGATTTAAAACATGTCAAAAGATAAATTAAAAATGGCGTATAACGAGCACCCATACTTTCAAGCTGCAATTTTTAATTTCTAGGTAAGTTCGCCGTATAACGTGCACCCCCTTTTTTACGAAGGAACCTTAAACGAGCATATGCAATGTTTTTTTTTGTTTTGAAGTCATTTATTTGAGGCATTATTCTAAAGTTTTTAAAAGAAATGGTATACTTCTAGAATTACAACCACATTTAAGTTCATAAGAAGTGTCATTTCTTTTAAACAAGCAGTATTTCGATATATGCAGAGTCTAATTTTTTTTCTTTTCTTATATTTTCTTTATTTTTAAAGCTCTTACTTTTACACCCAGCATATAACGCGCCCTCTTGAATTTCGATCCTATTTTTTGTGTTAAAAGTGAGCGTTATACGCCGAATTTTACGGTATATGAAATTTAATATTTGTGAGTGCGTGTTGTGACGTTTGAGAAAAATAATGGTAGCGTGATATTTATTAATTTAAATATTTGGTTTATTTACGCGCCACAGTTGTTAATTACTTTATATACACTGAAATAAATTCTCCAAAATAATGCAAATTCTGTTGCTGGTGAGGAAGGAGATTACATCCGGCCTGTTCAGACGAACTCCCACTGCCCTCTCTAGAGTCTCGGAATGGTACCGATCGGCCTCTTTATCCTCGAGTTACATTCAGCTCTTGGGTGGAGTTCTTACAGTGTCAAAGATTGCCGGAGCGATGACCAGAATACTAAACCTCTAAATATTTTAAGAATGCACTTGTGCATTGGAACGTGGTTTTCTTATCCACAAAAAACCCGACTTTTCAGCTGTGTGACGGGAAAATATTACAGTGCAAGAGTATAAAGTCAATCAATATTGAGAAAAAATATGCAAGTAAATCAGTTCAGTTTTTCAATACAAAAGTAACGGAAATTTCTTCTTATATCTTATCAAATAACCTGACATCTTACTTTCTAAATTTTCACTCTCCTCCTCCCAACGAGAAGCATTTGAGCCTCGATAGATTTAACGTGCATCAGTCTTTGTACACAGACTTTAGTGGCACTAGAAGTCGAACTCACAATATTCGACAGAAGCAAAGCCATCCATGAGTTCACGACCATGACCACCAACAGTAGCGCACACAAGGGGGGTCCTGGGGGTCCGGACCCGCCAAAGCCCTTTATTTTTTTTCCATTGATTATAACTCTAAGTATATAGTACATAAAACTTAACTAATTATTTGTTATTAATGATTAATTTTATTAATTAATGCTAATTATTTATTCAATTATTAGTTTTTTACTGTGTTTTGTTCCCGAAAATCGACAAAATCAAAAGAAGCATGATACAAGAATGATGAACTTTCGACCCCGCCCCCTCCCTTGAAAAATTCCTGTGTGCGCTACTGACCATCAACTGTGGTCATATGCATCAAATAAGGCTTTAAAGTATTTAAAAATTTATTATTATTTATGAGAATATAATTATGTTCAACTAAATACATTTATAAGCATAATTAAGCTAATATCAACACCCCACAAATAGACACCAAAAGAGAATTTCTAAATACGAAACCTTTTGGACAAAAATTTCAGATAATCAATCATCGTCACTATTTAAAATTATGATAAATTATTCCAAACTTAACTACATTACCGTCAGCGGTGAAAAATGATGCAACAGGAATGAATAGTTATAGAGGTCGTACATTGGGTGAGGCTGAACTATATTTCGCTTAGTCTTCTATCGACCAGTTTTACAAAGAGGTTTCTTTCGTTCAAACATTCAATCGATCTAATCATAAAAGTTTAAGATCATGAGAGACTGCTAACGGTAACAATGCTTGGTCACGTGGTTCTTTTATAGATTTTCATCATCCGGGATGTATTACAATGTTTTTATAGATCACGAATATTATGGGAAAGCCTAACTTGATCTAGACTGGTATTTGTTCGTTGTCAAAATCATTTTGTTTTCTAGTTCCTAAGGGATATAAATTTCAATTGATGTGGTTGAAGAGTAATCATGAAAATATTTACAAACGAAGAAAAATTTCATTTTGTGTTTTCTAAGAAATTCGGTATTATTTTGATTGTATCTAAGAGTTAAAGAAGATAAAGATTCAAAGAAATATATATATATAAAAATTCATAAAAACATGAAATGTACAAAGGCATAGTAAAAAGTTTAAAATACGTACAGGAACGTATTTTTTATTCAATTAATTTCGTTTAATAAACTACTACGCAAAAAAAAAAATATATATATAAATAGACATTTTTTTTACAAATATATTTTGAGGTGTATAAAATATAATCGATTACTTTTAAAAACTGTCTCTTTGTAGAGCTAATAAAATTAATTATAATAAAAAGATAATAATAAGGTCATTCTAATAATATAGTTGCTACGAATATAGAGATGTAACAACAACAACAATAATAATAGAAGATATTTGATCATCAAGGACATAATAATAAAGACAAGGCAATAAAAAAAAATAATAATTAGGATTAAATAATAAAAGCATAGTATTGTTAAAAATACATAATAACAATAATAAAACAGACAGACACTACAAAAAGTAACTGAATTATAGAGTTCTTTACTTATTGTGCTACAAATGTTATAAATAAAATTAAAAAAAAACTTACTTAATAAACTTAGTGATAATGTTTTCAAATGTATATTTTTTTCGTTAATGTTATTAATGCTATAAAAAGAAATTCTGATTTTTCTTAACAAGAAGGTTAATTGTTGATACTTTTTTCTTTTATTATTACAGTACTCGAAAAAAATGGAAGGAAAACGCTTTTTAGAAACTATTAGTTTTTTTGACAATAGCAAGACATAAAAGGCAATGCTTTGAAAATTATTTCCATCTGTTCGTTGTTATCCAAACTACCAATGCCAAACGATAAATTCTCGCTCATAAATATAAATACATCCTTGGAATTCTTTAAATAGTTTATTTTGATTCAGCTGGCGATATTATCGTCTGGATATCTTTGAAAACATATTTTAAAATGCATATTTACTTTTATATTTAATTGCTTTTGTTTAATATATAATTATCATCAATGCAGAAATAAAGAATTTTCTAAGAATAATAAGTATGAGAAGGTCTGGAAACAATAAATAAAATATTTCAATGAAAATTATGATCACTTGACCTCATTGAATAAAACGCTTTATTAAAAAAAAAGAAGAAAAACTATTTTAATGAAATTTTCTAATGATGAACTAAAATTTAAATAAAATTGCACGTGGCTAATATTTAACAAAAACAATTTTCTCCCTAAAAAAATATCTCTTTAAAAACAAATATATGATAAATAAGGTTACCAAAAATAATGGAAAGGATTTAGTAAAATGTTCTTCAACTTCTTCACTTAAAAGTCAAAAATTATCAGGATATTTATAAATGAAGGTAAAATTTTTTCATTTTATTTTTTAATTCTGTTTATGTGATTTTTCTTTTCACATGTAAATTTATGCTAAGTAACTCAAAGATATCTTCGAATAAAAAAAAAAGTTAAGATAGAATGATAAATAGTAAGAAGAAGGAGAGAATGGTTATTGCTCTATTATTCACTAAATCTTTTAAGCTCTTGGTAAATTATGCTGAATTTTTAACCTTGAAGAGTGATTTTGGTAATCCATACATGGTTTGAGTAATTATCTGAGGGGATGGATTTCGTAATGTGGCTAATTTCCCTAAACCTGTATTAGTATAATATGATTTCAGATGTAAAATTTCTTGAGGTTTTTTTTCTAAGGTAAAGGACTTTCAACTTTTGCTTAAACTGGTTGGTATAAATTTCTTGCATTACTATAAGAAGTTTTTTTCATTATTATATCACTGAGGAATATGCAAACAATTGCGATGAACTATGTTTTATAAAATTTTTGAATTCAAAATACATTTTATTTCCGTTTATTTAGAATTTTAAAAATTAAAATCTACAAAAAAAAAAATTACACTTTTTTAAAAAAATAAATGTATTGGCTTGATTATATTCATATAATAATTTGTATTAGCCGGTTATCTAAAATATAATAATTTGTTCTAGTTTTTTTCTCAAATTTTTGGTTATTGAATTAAAATTTAATTTAAATAAATTAGATTCGTCTTCGGGTTCTTTTAAGAAAACCAAACTTAAAAAGAGAAGACTAATAAAAAATTAAAATAATACTTTAATTGAACTAAGTAATTTGAAAGATTTTTTTTTTGTATTGTAAAATATTTAGTTTTATTTAAACTTCTTTTTTTAAAAAAAATTTGAATTACATTTTAATAGAATATTTAAATTATACAGTTAGTTGTGAGTGTGTAGATATTTTTTAAGCTGAAAATCCTCTTCTGTATTATATTACCATATGCTTTTTAATTCAATAATTCAACTTGCCTCCAAAAGTCTGCGTACACACAATCATCTTTTATATTTATGCAAAGATCGTGTTTTTTAATTAGTCGAAATCTTTTTGAATCAATACTCTCTATTTTGCATTGATTCCTCTACAGTTATAAATTAAAATAATATAAGCAAAAATCACCTGATTATTACACAAAAAAATACAAATATTTATAACTTCGGAACATATTTCGCAGGGATTCAACTAACGTAGTTGTCTTTTCTGTGGTTATTTGTTTTCTGTGCTTCTACTATTTTAGATTTTAGCATTTCTTTGAAATTATTACGTTCTTCCTGTTTATTCACTCGAGTAAATCCCACAAATGTTGTACTGCGCTTAGGTCTGGGGACTGGGAAGGCTTACGGATTTGATTTGGGACATGATAGAACAGGCATGACTTCACAATATAAGCCATTTGCTTGTATTTTTCTCCTTCCGAAAGTAAAAATCATTACTCTCCTCAAGTTTATCGGCACTTGTCCTGATATTTTACTTCATTATGTTCAAGTAATCAATTTTGTACATTGTTGATTCAATAAATTCCAGATTACCAACCCAAAGGCTTCCTATGCACTTCGAAATATAATGCATCCTTCTCCCTGTTTGATAGTCGAAAAAAAATTCTCTTTCTTAAGGTATCCGACTACGTTTGGAACCGTGATTTTGCAAAAGCGTATAAATGGATAACATTTATGATATTTAGTGTCACTTAGATTAGAAAATGTATATAAAATTGTTTTAAGAATAGTATTACAATAAAAAATTATTTAAGTACAATATTTTGACAAAAAATGAACATAAAATGACCTATATTCAAAATATTCTCCTTTTGCGAAAAATGCTTCTATTATAATAATATTTTGCCTGTCTATGGCTCAGACCTCTGTACATAGGCTCAACTAGAATGTTTGAAATAAATAACTTAGAAGTGGGTTTATCCATGCTTTATGACCACAGAGGGGAGAAATTTTAAGAAAAAAACGCCGATAATTATTTCAATGGGTTGTAACTCTGAAAATAATGTGAATGTTTCAAAAAAATAGTTCAGACTCTCTGGAAAAGTCTTAACTTTACATAAGCAAAATATTATTATTTTAGAAGCATTTTTGATAAAAGGAGAACATTTTGAAAAAAGGTTATTCTAAGTTAATTTTTTCTCAAAATATTGTGTACTGAAATAATTTTTTTTGTCAAAATGTCTTTAAAACAGTTTTCTACATGTATTCTAATCTAAGTGACACTAAATATCATGAAAATTATCCATTTATGCGCTTTTTTACAATCACGGTTCCGAACGTAGTCGGATACCTTAAGATATGTGCAGCAATTTTTGCAGGCATGTTTTTGCCCTTTTTAATGCCGAAAATACGAAGATTACTTTCAATTGAATATATTACATTTTTCCCAATAATTATGTCTTATTTAGGTGTTTTTTTTTTTTTTTTTTTTTTTTTTTTTTTGTAAAAGCAGCTCTTAGTTCTATTCACTTGAGAGATGAGTGGCTTCATG
This sequence comes from Trichonephila inaurata madagascariensis, assembly GCA_019973955.1. Taxonomy (NCBI): domain Eukaryota; kingdom Metazoa; phylum Arthropoda; class Arachnida; order Araneae; family Nephilidae; genus Trichonephila; species Trichonephila inaurata. The sequence continues at coordinate 282,143 of BMAV01014787.1, forward strand.
ATTGCAACTCGGCATGATAGTCGTCAATTTAAGTTTTCGAATTGTAGCTAAAATTACACTTTTTTGCAATATCTCAGCAACACTTTTAGCTATTTGTGAAATTCATAGTCTTGGATGTAATTTTATAGAGCGCATTACAAAGCAATATTCTCTCGGTGACATTGCAGACAGGCGGCCGAATCTTGGCTTGGACTTAAAAATTTTAGTTGATTTGTAGATCATGAACACTTTTTGAATCAACGAATGTCTTCTATCAACAATTTCAGCAATTGCTTTAAAAATTTCTCCCTTTTCTCTAGATCTATGATGATTTTTCTTTCAATAATACATCGATCTCTTTTCTGCTACCTGCCATGGAATCACACAAGCTTTCAAACCTCAAATAGTAAATAAATCGTAAAAGAAGCTTATAATTACTTAAAAACACGATTTAGTGTAACTATTTTACAGTACAAGCTCTATTTTGTAAGTGTACGCAGACTTTTGGCAGGAGTGGTTGGTGATTATTCGGTGGTCATTCTTGTTTTTTCATGTTAAGGGGAATTTTGTTACTGTTGTTTGGATAATGAAATTTCAAGGAATCCCTGAGAGATATGTTGATTTTCTGATGTGAGATTTTAATAGTAATTATAGCATAAACATGTACTATGATTGTCTGTACGCAGACTTTCGGTGTCAAGTGTAACTATAATTTAGCTCATGACTTAATTTATTTGCTGATATACACTGTGTGTCAAATAAGTTTTAAGACTGTGTCCGTAAAAAGAAATTGAAACATGAAATTAATTCCCGTTTTGGTCTTTTATTCTAAATAGGACCCTCCGGCTTCAATGTACTTGTTATAGGGATTTATTAAGGAATCGAACGCCTGTTGTAAATCGCTTTGTGGGATGGCCTGCAAAGCATGCGTCGAAGCTATTTGTAAGGTCGAAATATCCTCAAACTAACACCTTTCATTTTAAGTTTTGGGAGCAAGGAGTAGTCACAGGGGGCTAAATCAGGTGAATACGGTGGATGGTTCAACACACTGACATTAGTTTTTTGTCTAAAATCGATGAACAAGAAGGCATATGTGATTGGATGCGTTGTCATGAAACAAACACCAAATGCTTTCAGTCCAATATTCTGGAGGAATGCGACAAATTCTGGCCATCAAACGGTTTAAAACAGCTAAGTAGTACTGACTTGTAATTGTTTGTCCAGTTTGAACAAATTATTTGTTGATAATACCCCTAGCGTTGAAGAATGTAATAAGCATTGTTTAAATTTTGGATGGAATTTTCTTTGTTATTTTGGCTTACGATGAAATTTCTGACTTCCGTTCCGCACTTTGTCGTTTTGATTCAAGATCATATTGGAAACACCGGGTCTCATCACCTGTAACAATAGACTTCAAGAAGTTTGGATTGTTTTCAGCGGCTGAAATTATGTCTTTTGCAATGTGGACTTCTCATTGCCTTTTGTTCTGAGGATAAAGTGTGTGGAACAAATTTAGCACACACTTTTGTGTTTTGCCCAAATCTTCATGCAGGATGGTTCGAATTGCTTCTTTGTTGATTTTTAAAGAGTCTGCCATCATTCTTAATGACGCACAGCGATCGTTTGCCGCGAAATTTCGTACTTTCTCAATAATTTCAGGTGTTCTAGAAGAAATTGGTCTTCCACTATGCTGATCATCTTCTACCACATCTCTTCCATCCAGAAAAAAAAAAAAAAAACGTTTGTGTCTCATAAAAACGTTTGATCTACTTAAACAACAATCAATGTAAACCTGTTTCATGAGCTGGTATGTTTCCGAAGCATTTTTACCGAGTTCTGCGTAAAACATTTGATTACAGCTCTTTTCTCCACCTTAAAAAATCAACATGAAAAAAAAAATTCACTTCTGCAAAGAGAACGCTCGTCTTCTCTCAGCCACTTAACCAAATAACAACATCTTTACAGTGTGTCAGCAGACCATGGACATTATGACGCATGCACATTTACACTCATGGTGCCATTACAACCTGCGCTCTGGGAGGAGTCTCAAAACTTATTTGCCGCTCTGTGTATAGTCGTCTGTTGTTAAAGTTACGTTATTTAAGTTGGCATCTTTTGTAACTATTCTAAATATGCTTTTTCCAGCGTGAAAAAGAATTGTTATGCATAATCAATGCAGGTTGAACTTAAAATGCAATTAGTTTTTGTATGTTTTTTTGAGGTATTGTCATTCGTCTAAAGCTCTTTTTGATCATTTGAGAGATTATAAGAATAAAAAAAAAGCGTCCGCGGAATAAACTTCAGCTACTGTGAGTCTTAATTCTCTCGGACTCAAAAGTAAACCATAGTTAAGATCCAGCTTAAGATATACAAAAGAAATAAAAAATTTAGACAGAAAATGATAGGATCTTGCAAACTACAGTTAAAAAATCCTTTAAGCGAAATAAAAAAAATTATTCTAGATTCAAGAACATCATATTCTAAGCTAAATATGGAAACAACAACGATTATTGTTGGCATTACCTCTGTAGGAAACAGAAAATTTCAAAATATATCCATTTCTTCTCTCAACTGCGTCTAAAAATACCGTTATTTTCTTAAGTTGAAAATACTATTCGCTTGATTCAGTAAATATTTTCATAAGAGAACTTACGAACTCGTTGAAAGAAATAGAACTGAACTGACAGAACAAAATTAAATCACATTTATCTAAAACTCTAGCACTGTGCTTCTCAAACTTTCAATGCTTATGACCCAATTTTAAATCATAATTTTCATGGCACCCCCCCCCTTTCCTCCATGCAGTAATATACATTGAATTCAATAATATTTTGACGCTAAATCTTCAATACGACTGTCAAGATAATTATTAAATTGTACATTTAAATTTATATAAGACAAGCCCATGTGATCACTAGTAATTATTAAACATGTTCTTAACTTAGTATTGATGAATTAATGACCAAATACATTGTGCAGTACTGATACATATATATTATATCACCGTGAAAGTGTATTTCTTATTATCTCAGAATGAATTTGGATTTTTTTTTAAATTCCTTTTTTAGTAAACTAATAATATTTTTAAATATTTTATTTTTGACTTTTCGATATGCTCGCGCTCCCCTGATTAGATTTTCAATCCCCCTTAAGGGGGCGCGCCCCATAGTTTGAGAAACGCTGCTCTAACAGTAAATCTCAGAGACTTTAGGGGGACGTTATATTGCCTCCAAAAATATAAGACGATATTTTTTATTCACAATTATCTAGATACTGCAGTATTTGCTACGTATTATATATGTTATAAAACTTGTTATACAAAACTATATGTATATAAAAAAAATGTCCCTTCATCATAGTTTTTAAGAAAAATATCTTCATAATTCATTTTATTAATATTTTTAAACCTAATTCTTGAACATCAATACTCTTTTAAATTTAATTTTAAATACATGTTTCCCGTGTACGATTAAAGCTCGGCTTATTTTTTATCAAAATTTCTTGCACACCCTTTTTGGAGACCCCTGAATATATTGCCAAATTTTCCTTACATGTATTGGGGCCCCTGTAGTTTGGGGGCCTTGTATCATTGATACGGCGGTAGCTACGCCCTTGTTACCATCATACTTTCAATCAGCACGAAAGCTCATGATGCCGGCCTCATAATTTTGAACCTATGTCAAGAAACGAGGACGATATTTGAGTCAGTAGCCCTTTCCAAACTTCCACACCATGCTAATGGGAGAAATTTGATTCACGGCAAATTTAACGTGTCTGTATTAGCCTCGCTAAACTGTAGACCTCAAATGGCATCAAAACTTTGACTCATTTGAAGCAACAATGGCCAAGAGTTCAATACAAATATTATTAGAAGTATAAATCTGTACAAGTATCAAAAAAGGTTCTCAGTAATTAGTTAGTAGTTTTGATTTTTCAACAAAATATTTCCAAAAGTTCTTTTCTGGATTGAAAAAGTATTTTTATAAGATGAAAATATTTTCCCGACCAAACAATTTTCTCAATGCATTCAAAAAAGAGAAAAAAATCCTGCGAGGGTTTTTTTTTTTAATTTCAAGAAATGGCGTGCCATAACTGTTTTAGCGTGAGCAAGATATAAGTGTTAGAAAAGTAAAAAAGTTATCCAAAGAAGAAGAAAAAAGGACTCAACGTTTCTGAGTCTAATAAATTTTTTTTTCTTCGGAATTCCTTTTAGCAAATCTACTTTTCTTCTTATTTCTGTGGAAAACAACTGTCTTTATAGAACCATTTAAAATAATTGAGTATCATTACCTGTATTTGAAAGAAGCTATAAACGTTTTTCGTCAGCAAAATATTTCCTGGAAAAGGAGAGAGAAAAAACTGAAATTTGTATTTGGAAAAAAAAATATGACTTGATGCTATTCAAATAGTGGAAGTCTGCATCAAATTAAAGTTTCTAGGTAAAAAAGTGATCAGGTAACTTCTCTATTTGAGTAGTTGAAACTCTTCTCTTTTGCAAACAGTTTTTTTTTTTTTTTACGTTAAAAAAAATCTTTTAAAGGATCCAATTTAAATACGTTTTTTGTCAATTTGAAGATTTGATTTTTTTAAACTAGAAAAGAGGGGGGGGGGAGAAAATTTACTGACTTTAAAAACTCATTAATTCTTTGAAATGATGAATATAATTTGATAAAAAAAATTAAAAAGAAAATGATCAGATATTTGCTACAATTTCAATTTTGTTTACAATTACTATGTATAAATAATGTTTTGTTCAATAATTTGTGATTGTCTAGCGACAACTTGTGAGATGCAAAAATTTTCTCTACTGTTTCTTTTGTGTATAACGACCAATTTCAAATAAAAAAAAATGGTTACTTTTAATTTCAGAATTTTTCTTACCAAAAACCAAAAAGATAAATATGAAAAATTGTACAACAACTATGCTTTGTAAAAAAAATGCGAAAATTATAAAATGC